>CANXME010002164.1:0-405000 GCA_948144175.1 Closterium sp. NIES-65
TGTGGGAAGGAGATGAGATACAGGCCCCTCCATCCTTCATAGAAGCATCATGAACCGCATATCACCATCACCAAACCCACAGCACCGACAGCAACCGCACAGCACCTTTTCAAACCGCACAGCACCATCACCAACTCCATAGCACCATGACCAACCGCACAGCAACGGCCACCAACCGCAGAGCAGCACTCACGTGAGCTGGTCGACCCACACGATGGGTCACAGGGCTCTGAGAGCAGCAGCCAGCGCACCGCAATGGAGTACAGATCCCTCCACCCGCCCACACCCCCCTTCCTCCCCATCCGTCACAGCACCATCACCAACCGCACCGCACCTTAACCAACCGCACAGCACCTTAACCCAACCACACAGCACCGCACAGCAGCACTCACGTGAGCTGGTCGACCCACACGATGGGGTCACAGGGCTCTGACAGCAGCCGCCAGCGCACCGCAATGGAGTACAGATCCCTCCACCCCCCCACCGTCGCTCCCGCGTCCTCCTATCCTTCATAGCACCACCACCGAACAGCACCTTCACCAACCGCACAGCACCTTCACCAACCGCACAGGACCACTCACGTGAGCTGGTCGACCCACACGATGGGGTCACAGGACTCCGACAGCAGGCGCCAGCGCACAGCAATGGAGTACAGGTCCCTCCACCCTCCCACCGTCACCCCCCCGCTTCATCCTCGTCCTCATCCTCATCCTCCTCCTCATCGTCGTCATAATCTTCATGGTCGCTCCGCCTGCTGCTACTGGCGCGCCCCTTGCTGCTGCTGCCGCCCTTGCCCTGCTGCTTGCTCGCTGCTGCTGCCTGCTCTCGCCACGTGGCGCGTGCTGCCTGCATCATCTCCAGTGCTGCCATGCCTGCTGCGCGGTGCTGGGGTGGATGGAACGGTGCAGAAGGGTGAGAAAGATGGAAGAAAAGAGCAGGAGAGACAGGGGACAGGGGGGGGGGGGGGGGGGGCTCTAGCGTGGCCTGTGCTGCCTGCATCATCTCCAGCGCAGCCATGCCCTGCGTGGTGCTGTTAATTGGGGAGGAGGGTGGTGGGGAAGGAGCACGAGAGTAGGGGAGCAACCGTCAGGCACTACATGACCCAAGGCTCTCGCCACGAGGTGCGTGCTGCCTGCATCACCTCCAACGCAGCCATGCCTGCTGCGCAGTGCGGTTTGTTTAGGACAGGAACAAGGGTGAGGAAGGAGATATGGAAAGAAGCAGAACGTTTTTTGTGCCACTACTGCCATGCTGCTATGCCGCTTCGCCGAGACGACACATCTTTGGTTGAGAAATAGCCGAGCCTAATTGGTGCTGAGTGAGCAGATCCCGAGCTTACCTGTCCCTGGTTGGGCAGAAGCCGAGCCTACCTGTCTCTGGTTGGCAGGAAGCCGAGCCTACCTGCCTCTGGTTGGGCAGAAGCCGAGCCTACCTGCCTCTGGTTGGGCAGAAGCCGAGCCTACCTGCCTCTGGTTGGGCAGGAAGCCGGGGGAAGTGTACTGCGTGCGACCACCAACGGTGTCTGCAGCCTTGACGAGCTCCTTCCTTCCCCGCTTCACCTGCTCGCTCACATGCCTGATGTGGCATGATGTGATGCATGGTGCACGCACATGAGGTTTGTTATTGCATGTGTGTGTGCACGATGCATGGTGTGTGCATGTGAGGTATTATGCATGATGTTTGGCACGTGCATGATGTATGGACGTGCATGATGTATGGCACGTGCATGATGTATGGCACGTGCCTGATGTATGGCACGTGCATGATGCATGGCACATGCATGATGCATGGCACATGCATGATGTATGGCACGTGCATGATGTATGGCACATGCATGATGCATGGCATGCATGATGCATGATGGCACATGCATGATGTATGCACGTGCATGATGTATGGCACATGCATGATGTTTGGCATGTGCGTGATGTTTGGCACGTGATATGATACCATGCATATCATATGTGTGTGTAGACGTGCAATGCGAGCACGCATGCGAACACACACACACATACATAGACACACACAGACACACGCACACACTCACAGCAAGAGCAGCAGAATCTGGATCTTCATTCGGTTGTCAATACCCTTTGGTACAGTTGCAGGGGAAAGGCCAGGAAGAGGCACCTTGCTGGGCATACTTCTCATATCCAACTCTCACATATACCCCTTTCACTCAACCCCCTCATATCACCATCTCTTATCCCTCTCGCACCCACCTCTCTGGTTTCAACTGGTTGTCAAATGCCGCCCGGTATGGTTGCGGGCGGTAGGCTGGGAAGAGGTGCCTTGCTGTGCGTACCTCTCACAACCCACTCTTTCAATCCTAGTCTCTCTCGTCCCCTCTCGCACCCACCTCTCTGGTTTCAACTGGTTGTCAAATGCCGCCCGTATGGCTGCGGGCGGTAGGCAGGGAAGAGGTGCCTTGCTGTGCGTACCTCTCACAACCCACTCTTTCAATCCTAGTCTCTCTCGTCCCCTCTCGCACCCACCTCTCTGGTTTCACTGGTTGTCAAATGCCGCCCGGTATGGCTGCGGGCGGTAGGCAGGGAAGAGGTCGGTGGGCACGGATCGACGCGCCCATGCTTGCTGTGAGGGGCAGTAGTGGAGGCGGTGAACGGGAGGAGGAGAAGGGGAAAGTAGTGTAAGAACAAGGAAGAGAACAGTTGGTGTGGGCTCCCCCTGGTCATTGCAAGCCTCTCCTCTGGGAAAATCACTTTTTTTTTTTTTTTTTTAGAAACGAAGTTGAGCAATGATATCGCTTCCTACAAAACCTATTTTCTTGCATGAACTCTTTGCCTCGCCTTGTGCTCCAAACCCCAGTGCAGCTTTTGGAAAGCTGAGAGGTCAAGTCCTACCTTGAACTCGGGCCCAAAATTGTCTTCAAAGTCAAAAACATTTGAATTGACTCGAAAACTCAGCTTCTGTCGAGCTGAGACGTCAAGTTCTACCTTGAATTCGGGTCCGAAGTTGTCTTCAAAGTCAAAGTCACGGAGAGGCTTATTGAGGCGAGACGCTGTGAACTGCGCCACCTCCCTCTGTGCATGAGAGAGAGGGTGGGAGGGAGAGGGTGGGAGGGAGAGGGTGGGGGGAGAGGGGTGGGAGGGAGAGGGTGGGAGGGAGAGGGTGGGAGGGAGAGGGTGGGGGGGAGGAGGTGTGGAGAGAGTGACAGAAGCATGGAGTGGAGAGGATGAGGGAGACGAGAGGCTTATTGAGGCGAGAAGCTGTAAGCAGTGCCACGTCCCTCTGTGCATGCGAGTGAGTGGTGCATGGGGAGTGGTGGGTTAGAGAGATGGAGTGAGCGGGTGGGAGAGAGTGAACCAGTGAGAGAGTAAGATCGAGTGAGTGAGGGTTGGTGAGGGTGAGTGAATGCATGCAAGTGAGTGGGTGGCCTGAGTGAGGAACCAAGAGAGAGCACGAGGGCAGCAAACGAAAAAATGCAAAGAAAAAGGAGAAGGAAGGTGCGAGAAGCATGAACTCTTGCAGGAGATGCTTAATGCAGTGCGGGACAATGAGATGGAATAGCCAAACCAGCAACCTCCCTGTGGGAACCGAAAATGGGGGGTTTAGGCTTCCGGATTCTGGGTGTAACTCTGCTGAGATGAGCCCACCTGGTAGCACAAGTTTAGGGAGTGTAAGACTGCTGAGGGGAGCCCACCTGGTAGCACAAATTTTAGGGGGTGTAAGGCTGCTGGGAGGGGCTCACCTGATAGAATGCCATGAAGAGCAAGGGCTGCTCCACCTGGCGCGTGGGCTTGGTTGGCCATTTTTTAGTCTAAACCATAGTCACCTGGGTGTAAAGCTGCTGAGAGGAGCTCACAGGGTAGGAGAAGATTAGGGCGTAAGGCTGCTGAGAAGGCTCACCTGGTAGAATGCCATGAAGAGTAAGGGCTGCTCCTCCTGCCGTGTAGGCTTGGACAAGAGAGCATCGTATGTCGTCACCTGGTGGTGTGAGAGGCGGGAAAGAGTGCGGGAGGGCGCTTCATTTGGGTGGTAACCAGCTTGCAGTGTGGGCTTGGACAAGAGAGCATCGTATGTCGTCACCTGGTGGTGCGAGGGCGGGGGAAAAGTGAGTTAGGGGCGCTTTGGTCATTTGGGTAGTTCCATCCTAGTGTGGGCTTGGCCAACAAAGCATCGTATGTCACCACCTGGTGGTGTGAGAGGAAGGAGTGGGGGGGGGGGCGAGGAGGAGGGAAGGCGAGACACTGGTGCGGAGCCGGAGTGTAATTCCTATCCACCGATGAGAGCATGAGCATCACATGCACCTCCCCACGTCACTCACGGCGTCCTGCAGCTGCCCCAGCGCGTGTGGCACGACCCCTTGATGTAATGCCCCTCCACATTCAAGGGCTTAAGGTTTAACGTGTGGGTCTAGGGTGAGAGAGCATCACAAGCAGCATGCGTCCACTCACGGCGTCCTGCAGCTGCCCCAGGGCGTGGTGGCACGACCCCTTGATGTAATGCCCCTCCACGTTCTCCGGCTCGAGCTGCATTGCCACACGCACCAGCTCTAGTGCGTGCCTGTGTGAGGAGTGATGGGGAGGGGGAAGGAAGGGGTGGGGAAGGATGGGGAGGGGGAAAGGAAGGGGCGGGGAAGGATGGGGAGGGGGGGAAGGGGGCGGGGAAGGATGGGGAGGGGGAAAGGAGGGGCGGGGAAGGATGGGGAGGGGGAAAGGAAGGGGCGGGGAAGGATGGGGAGGGGAAAGGAAGGGGCGGGGAAGGATGGGGAGGGGGAAAGGAAGGGGCGGGGAAGGATGGGGAGGGGGAAAGGAAGGGGCGGGGAAGGATGGGGAGGGGGAAGGTGTTGGAGAAGTCTCCATTCAGTTTGCCCTCCGGCTCGAGCTGCATTGCCACCTGCACCAGCTCCAGTGCATGCCTGTGTGAGGAGTGACGAGGGAGAAAAAAAGGGAGGAAGAGGAGAGGAGGGGAAAGGATCTAAGAAGGGGGGGCAGGAGTGGGCAGCTGCAGGGGGAACAGTGGGCGGCTGCAGCCTGAAAGTGCTGCAGTTTTTTCGTTGATTTGGTGTTACTTTAGAGAATTCTCAAAAGTAACACCAATACAGCTGCAGCTTGAGAGTGTTGCAGTTTCCCATTGATTTGGCTTACTCGAGACTGGCTATGGCGATATGATCATGAATTGGGGCCGTGAGCCCAAGGTGGCTGTGAGCTGATGTGCACATTCAGGGTATGGTTGGGATGACAGGGAAGGGCGCACACTTGTGGTCACCCATGGCATGCTTGAGCAGTGCCCAAGGAGAAGCATGGGCGCAGTTGGGAAGGCATGGCATGGACATACACTGCGTGTGCAGGCCACATCCACCCACACACTCACTTGTGGTCGCCCATGGCGTGCTTGAGCAGCGCCCCCACGCGGTACGCCTGGGCGAACCTGGGAGGAGAGGGAGGGGCATGGGGGCATGGATCGAGGCATGAGGTATGGAGGCATGCAAGTATGGAGGGATGGGAGTATGGAGGGATGGGAGTGGGTTTGGAGCAAGAGACTACAGCTGACGAGATTCCTTGTTAGCCTGGGCTCCAGCTGGGTAGTCTTTTGGTATACCTGCTCCGCCATATCAGGCATGGCCAGCTACTTAGCTGCCTGCCCCGTGTACAGCCATGCCATCCATGCCATTGCTGCACCCATGTCATTTAAAGACCCCTCTAAACCGACTCAACCCCATTTCACCACACTCACTTGGGCTCCAATTGTGTCTCCTTCCTGTAGGTCTGCTCCGGCCTGTCAGGCATGGCGAGCTCCTTAACGGCCTGCCCCATGTACAGCCACGCCATCCATGCCATTCAACGACCCCTCTAAACCGTCTCCAACCCCACATGCATGCCTCAATGCTCACCTGGGTTCCAGCTGCGTGGCCTTCCTGTAGGCCTGCTCAGCCCTCTCAGGCATGGCGAGCTCCTTGGCCGCCTGCCCCATGTACACTGTACAGCCATGCCATCCTGTTGCCCGGTTTTGCTGCCTCGACCCTCAAGGCCTCTGGCCTGCGCATGACTTACCACATTGGCTGACTAAGGCCTCAACGCTCACCTGGGTTCCAGCTGCGTGGCCTTCCTGTAAGCCTGCTCGGCCCTGTCAGGCATGGCGAGCTCCTTGGCGGCCTGCCCCATGTACAGCCACGCCATCCTGTTGCCCGGGTTTGCATCCACCACCTTCTCATAAATCTCCATCGCCTCCTCTGTTTCGCCCAACCCCACCAGAGACTCAGCCTGCACGACATGGGTGGCAGGCAGGAAGGGTGAGGCGGAGGGAGAGAGGGGGAGGGGGGGGGTGAAGGGGGCAGGCGGGGGCAGCAAAGTGCATGTCAAATTTCCCTCCATCCACCACCTTCTCATAAATCTCCATCGCCTCCTCTGTCTCGCCCAACCCCACCAGAGACTCAGCCTGCAGCATGGGTGCAAAGCAGGAATGGAGGGAGGGAAGTGAGGGCGGAGCAAAGAGAGCACATGTGGATTCCGCCTGCAATCGGTGCAAAGAGGGCGGAGGCCGGAGGTGGACGCATCTCCCTGTGTTGCCCGGGCTGCCTGCCACAATCCTCTGGAGTATCTCCATGAGCCCCACCACAACACATATGATCACATATGCGCCCACTCACCAGCGCAACATGTGTGAGCTCCTCCTTAAGCATCACCGCTACACTGCCCCTAGGTCACCCCCCCATGCGTTGAGCAGCACTCAGCAATGCAGCGGGCGCCGTTCGAGAGAGTATTCTACTTCAATCCAACACTAATGTTGTGTTCCCACTCACCAAGGCAACGTGCGCCAGCTCCTCCTTGGGCATGACGGCAACCACCGCCCTCAGGTCCTTGGCTGCCTCGTAGAAACGCCGTGCCCTGGCGTACACCATGCCTGGTGGGTGGTGGACAGAGGTGGAAATGGTGAGGGATGATGGTTCACAGTTTGAGTAGATCGACAAAGCAACATACATGGAAACAGCAGATTGTTGAAAATGACTATCAGTCATGCTGATTGCATCAGTACTAGATAACAGATGCGTGGCAAGGACAAAATTCTGTCCTCATTGCTGCAGACTCAAACAGAGTGATGATGCCCCTCTCTCCACTCTTCACCCTCCTCTTTCATCCAGTAAATCAATTGCCCAACGCCCCACCTCTTTCCCCACGTCCCTCCCCTGTCATCACACACACCCCTTGTTTCCCCCTCTTTCAGGTCACCTCACTCCATAAGCAGGTCAATCTGCCCCTTCCATGCCCTCCCATCCCACCCCTCCCCTCCTTGTCTCCTCACCTCGCTCCATCAACAGGTCCATCTGGCCCTTCTCCAGGCTAAGCGCCGTGGTAAAATCCTCGATGGCCTGGTGGCGTGAAGGGTGGGAGGGAGAGAGAGGCATGAAGGTTAATAAGCAAGTAATGGTGTTTTTGTGATTCCACACACACACCCAGCAGGTCCATCAGCCCCTATTTCCAGGCTGGGCGTCGTGGTGCAGTCCTCGATTGCCTGAGAGGAGTGCAGCACAGGGCGGTGTGAAGGGTGGGGAAAGAGGGATGAAGGGTGGCGGTAAGGGAGGGATGGCGGGTCGGGGTTGAGGTGTGAAGGGTGGGAAACAAGGCATGAAAAGAGATGCAATGATGGGTTGAAGAAGGGGGCAGGTATGAGGGACACAGCCACCCCACAGGGGCAGGAGGCACAGATTTGTTGACCTGAGATTGATAATCTTCCAAACTTCTGTGTATGTCCACACATACCCACCACAACGCACTGACCCGAAATCCCAAAGTTGACGCCCACATGGCGCCATGCATCATACCTTAAACCCGAACCTGATGTGCCGGAAACTCCAATTCTCAACTCACCCCAAGTCCCAACAAACAGACATCACAAATAACCCTAGCCCCAGAATCCCGACCAGCATCAACTCACCCCGTCCACCTCCCCTATGGCTGCTCGGGCCTGGGCCCTCCTGCGCCAGGCGTCCACCATCTTGGGGTCAAGCTCGCACGCCTGGCGTGGGAGAGGAGGAAGGGTGGAGACAGGAGAGAGATGGTGATGGCAGTGAGATACCATTTAAACGTTGAGGAGCCACATAAGGGGCCCGGGCCGGCCTGTGCCCTCCTGCGCCAGGCGTCCACCATCTTGGGGTCCAGCTCACATGCCTGGCATGGGAGAGCAAGTGAGGGTGCAGAAAGGAGAGCGATAATGATGGCAATGGATGCCCTGAAGTGCTGGCACGGTTTAGAATGAGGTAGGTTTGCGGGAGATGAAGTTTGATTCGAGTCTTGGAATGAGTTGGCACGAGCAGAAAGGGGATAGGAATGGTATAGAGGGTTTAGGGAGATCAAGAAAGAAAGAAAGCGAGTGCGGATATAGCACATCTCTGTGGGAAGGACACCCACCAAGTAACCTTTCGTGACATCTTTAATCCTTTTTCAGAGCGATTCTTCAACGCTCTATTTAACCACCACCAGCAAGCAATTTCCATGCCGTCGGTTATCTTACCTAAGAGAACATAGACGGTTCCTCAACTACTAGCCACAATACGTCATTTGAACCACCATAACAAAACAACCCACCAGAGTAATCCTGAGTAACCTCTTTGATCTTACCCAAGAGCGCAGACGTAGCGCCTAAATCGACAGGCACTATCTGAAACACATCAAGCACCCACCAGAGAGTAATCCTCAATGGCTTCTTTGATCTTGCCCGAGAGCGCGTAGGCGGTGCCTCGACCAATGAGAGCTGGCGCACTGTTGCCCAGCTCGTCTAGAAGCTGCAGAGCGAAGGGAAGGGGGAGGCACGGGGGAAGGGGTAGGGTGGGTGGGGAGAAGCAAAGGGGAGCGGGTGGGAGAGTCCAGTGTTGACGGAGAGGGGAACGGGGAAATGAGTGAAGGTGTTGATTGCCTCATCGAACTTCTACAGGTTGACGCCCAGATTAATCATCACTTCGTTGAACTGCCTCTCACATACAAAGTGCAAGTGATTCTCACAAACCCAAGTGAAAAACCGTGGTCTCCTTATCTCATCGTACCAGAGTGAAGGTGTTTGATGGGCCTCGTCGAACTTCTACTGGTTGACCTGCTGCACGCCCCTAGATTAATCTGGGCGTGCAGCAAGTGCGTCTCGCAAAGCCAAGTGAAACCGTCTCTCTTTCTCATCATCGTAACAGAGTGAAGGTGTTGATGGCCTCGTCGAATTTCTGCTGGTTGACCTGCTGCACGCCCAGATTAATCATCACTTCGTTGAACTGCCGCGTCATCACGTTCCCGCCCCCTCCAGGGGGCATCATAGTCCCCCTATTGCCCTTCTTCTAGGCTGCTGGTCCAGAGCCGTTGGGCGGAGCCACGAGGGGACGAAGAAGGGGAGCGGGGGGAGCAGCGCGCGGCGCAGGCAGAGGGAGAGGCGGGACTCGTCCGCCAGGGGGAGCGGGGGAACTGGGTCCGCGCAGCATTACGGACACGGGCTGGGACATAGGCGCGCCCATGGGGAACAGGCGCGCGCCTGAGCGGAAAGGGAGAGCGGAAGGGAGTTTCGGTAGATAATTTTGGAAAGGCGCGTGGATATTCCAACTAGACGCTGCGACTAAAACATGTCTTAGGAGGATTTGACCAACTTATGCGTGAAAATGCAATGAAGAAAATAGATGAGACAAGTTCATATGGGGATCAGTGCAGCGGGAAGCGTACCGCGCTTCAGGAGCACCTCCCCGCACAGCGCGTCACGGAGAAAACGCCTGACCGGCAGGATTGCCGTCAGGGTCGCTCGCGAACGAGCGGCGAAAATCTGTTCTTGATTCGCGGGAAGTTGTAACAGAAGTCGTCGTTACTCGCGAGCAACCAACGATGAACATTCGCCAACATTGGCGTCAACCAAGACGATCAGCTGATCATATTTAAGCGAAGCAATACACGGTATGAAGCTGGATAACACGGAGATAGGAATGTCGGAGCGCGGTGCTCCGAAGACTGCAATGCAGGCATAAAAATGCTGAAAAGAATCAAAGAACAGACGACTGACCACGGCCAGGGGAATGCGACGGCGAGAAAGGAGGCAGACATAGCTGAAGCAATGCGAGGGAGCCGTCACGAATAAAATAATCACGACGGATGCGACAGCTAGAAAGGGGGGAAATTGATGGACAATGCGCGACAAAGTATCAGGTGGACGCGGGCCAGTCGGGCACACACCAGAAAATGCGGTGACGCTGTAATGCTCCTGCACGGCGCTTGCGACCACGGCGACGGTGCGCGACAACTCCGAGGAGTCGCATCCCCTCCGGGTCGGCGTGACTCCAGCGCGTGTGCTTATTGCGGGCATGAGGAGCGTGGTGGGGGAAAACGGCAGCACGGAGCAGAGGGTGAAGTTGAAAGCGAGGCATACGAAGGCCTCGGTTACCCCCATTTTGACGAAAAGCCGAGATCCTTCACAGAGATTATTATGAATGTCTGTAAAAGCAGTCAGTCTGACATTGCTACTACAGCCCCCCAAAGAAGGTGCAGGCTACTATTTAGGTCCTGGAGATGGGTGCAATCGTGAGAGCTGCCTGTGAAGGCTTGCTCCCCTGGATTTGCTGATCGGTTTGGAAGAAATGAGATGAGATGAGTCGCACCCATCCTCCTCTCCTCCACTCGCTTGACTTGGCTTGAGTGACGAGACGAGAGGGGAGGATGGTCCAGTTCGTGGGGCTTGATATGCTTTCGTGTTGCGCGGGTAATGACCCCGTTGAGTGTAGACCAGACATATATTGCATAAAACATTACAGCTCACACCTCTCCCATTTGAGTGTTTTTTATCTGCTGAGCTGGAGATTTTTATGGAAGAGGCTGCCTGGTAGCCATTAGGGCATGAAATTAAATCTCGAAAATTATTGATTTATAGCTTTCTGGACACTTAACCCTCTGAATTACGCCATTATGTGATGATTTTTTAGGAAAACGAGACGTGGATGTGATGTATCATGTGATAAAATATATCAAACAAAAAAAGATCACATGTTTGCTTCCTTGTTTTGGACTGACATTTGAAAATACCTTATCTACAATGTGTGCTTGATTTTTTCTACCTTTTCTTACCATAGTTGAGCTGTATAGAGTGATTGATGAAGAACAGTTGCTGACTAAGGATGTAAACTGTTGCTCGCTGATCGTGGCTGCCACGATCACTATTCGGCCCCAGAATCTGGGCGCGCCAAGGTGCGCTGGATCTGCCGCATAGTGGCCAGGTCACATTAACCTTGTCAAAGAGCCACGGTGGCAAGAGCGGGGAAAAAGGAGTTACCAAAAGGTGTGCAGCATATTCGCATTCAATACGTCACGGTTCTGTTCGGTTTGCTGCACTATACGCAAAATGTCATGTAGAACCGTGTGAAATCGTACGAAAACGTACTGAACCATAATGTGATGAGCACAAATCTATTGCGGTTGACAAACACTCCCCTCGTCGTCGGTAGGGATCAGGCGCGGAGGAATGTGTCTGGAAGATAAAACAGATTCTCCATCCCATTTTGAAACTATTCTAGCTTCTGAATCTTTGCACGTCTCTTCTCAGTTTTTGTCAGCTGACTTTACGCCAGTCGAGCCTCTGACGACTCTACCTTCCCAGCCTCCCAGTCTTTTTCATTTCTAATCATAACTATGGGTCGTAAGTTCATCGTCGGAGGCAACTGGAAGTGCGTGAGTATCCGTTCATTGTTACTGCTGAGATGTAGACTCGTCAGATCCGGATTCTAAGCTTACCGTGTTCCTCGTTACGTTTCACAGAACGGCACCCCAGGAGTCTATCAAGACGCTTGTTGGTGTGCTCAACGGCGCTACTGTTCCCAGCGGCGATGTCGTCGGTATGTGCTGTCGTGCTTGAAGAAGAGTGAATGGAATGATTGCCCTTTATGCATGTTCCTTGAAACTGCATGCGAATCAATCATTTCGTAAGCCCTTTCACCGGCATATAGTCTCACCCATCATTCCTGGCATGCTCTCCTTGACTGCTAACGTTGCTCCTTCTATTCCAGAGGTCGTCATCGCTCCTCCCGCCGTCTACATTCCTCTCGTGAAGGCCGAGCTCCGCAAGGATTTCGCCGTCGCTGCTCAGAACGCCTGGGTCAGCAAGGGCGGTGCTTTCACCGGTGAAGTGAGGTATGTCACCTCCCTGTTCCCACCCTGCTTTGGTTGCAAGCGATTTCCGTGTTCTGCGTCTGAGAATTTCAGGGGCTGATCTGGAATGTGGACCTCCTGACATTTCGTCCTTTATTTCTTTCAGTGCTGACATGCTTGTGGATCTCGACATTCCCTGGGTCATCCTTGGCCACTCCGAGCGGAGAACCATCATCAAGGAATCCAACGAGGTCAGCCTCCCTGCCTCTCCACACATTTCTTCCCTCCCTGTAACCTGCTTATTGGGGATGCCGTTCTTGGTGCTTGTAGAGGATGCTTATCTCACGATCTTCTTAATTTCTTGCTTGATCACGTGCAGTTCGTCGCGGACAAGGTCGCGTACGCTCTGAGCAAGGGTCTGAAGGTCATTGCATGCATCGGCGAGTCCTTGGAGCAGAGGGAGAGCGGCGAGACTGTCGCCGTCGTCTCTGCTCAAGTAAAGGCCATTGCAGGTCCGTGTGCTGCGTGCTCTCTTCGTGTGCAGTCTCGCTTCCGTTGTTATTCTTCCACTTCGTGTCCCATGTACGATTGTAGTTTCCGCTGAGTTAGGGGCTGGCTTCGGTCGCTGTTTTTATATTGTTTTCTTCTCGTATGCAGACAAGATCACCAAGTGGGACGATGTTGTTCTCGCGTATGAGCCCATCTGGGCCATTGGTACTGGCAAGGTCGCCACGCCTGCTCAAGCCCAGGAGGTGAGCGGTGCTTTCTCTTCTAGGTTAGCGTCTAGTTAGGTTGATAGTGGCACATCTATTCTGGATTGTGAATCGTTGTGAGAAACGAAAGAACAAAACTGTATGGTGCTTATGCCATGCGTGGCACTGTGATGGCAGACGCATGCTGACATCCGCAAGTACATTGCTGAGAACGTCAGCCCTGATGTGGCAGCTGCTATCCGGATTCAATATGGAGGTGAGGGGTGAAATTGGAGCACGCATGGGGGAATGGCTGGTATAAGGGATCCGTGTGGAATACTTGTATGGTTAGCACTTTATTTTCTGCGTTTTTTTTTTGTCCCTTTGCGTGTGGTACACTTGGTACGACCTTTGCATTGGCTAACAGATAAGGTCATTGTAATCTTTAACGCTTCCATTTCTCCTATCGTGCGCCTAACCACCAGGCTCTGTGAACGCTGCTAACTGCAAAGAGCTCGCCGCTCTTCCTGATGTCGATGGCTTCCTTGTTGGTGGAGCTGCTCTCAAGGTATGTATCTTGGGTTCTTTTCTCTGTGGTTTTGCCCAGCTTTATCCACTGCAGCTGATCTCATGTTTTAAGAAAAAGCATAGCTAACTCTGCCGTTTTTGTTTCCTTTTGCAGCCTGAGTTTGTTGACATTATCAACTCTGCCACCTCTTCTTCATAGAGGCGTGTATGTATGTATGTGAATCAGCAATATAGAAATGTCACAATGTATGGTATCCCACCAGCTGATGGAGTTTCACGCCTTGCAATGGAACATGGTCTTAAACCACTTCTTACACAAGAACCTATGCAATGCAGTGCAAATATCCATTTGCTAGTTGCAACACAGTCAGTGCCCAATGTGAATCAGTGACTTCTGCCTGGTCCGCAGAATAACTTCTATCTCAGTGAAAATACCACACTGGGATAGCAATTTTGTGAAACATGTGATCTATCTTCTCCACCCAACCACACCTTAGTTACGGTACTTGTTGCAGGACAGTATGGACAGTTTTTAGCATACATTGCACTGATGCAACAGACTGGACTTGAAACAACTGCCACAACGGAGGAATACCGTAGCAGTTCGCATATCAGACGCCACAGTGCACGTAGGTATGAGTATGCTTGCTTGCTCACAAGCAAACCACAAAACGAGTTACACACCACTGCCCCCACACCAGATACATTGGAAACAACCAACCCTGTAGGTCCAAATTGCATCTCCCACCAAGTAAGTCCACAATTTTCCATTCGACCATTACCGTACAACCTCCTACCAGCCCACGATTCCGCTTCCTCCCTCACCACCATTTTACTCCCCCTCTTAATCTCCACCCGCAATCCAGAAGACTGGGAAGTCGTCCCTGTCATCTTCGCTGTCCAAGCCATACTCATGGTTAATCTCTGAATCCTCTCCACCACTCCCAAAATCCTCCTCCTCTGTGTCCACCTCTTCCCCTTCCGCCGCTGCATCTCCTCCCTCCTCCCCGTCTAAATCCTCCCCTCCTTCCTCCTCTCCCTCATCAACCGCCACTCCCCCTCCCTCCCCCCCATCCTCCTCGCCTACCCTTGCAGGGACCCTCCTGTCTCGCCGGGAGAGCAAAGGGCACTCACTGACAAAGTATTCACGCAGCGTCGGGATTCTCCGGATAGAAGGCGGCAGCCGAACCAGCTTGTTGCACGCAATCACCCGCAGCACCACTAGTTGAGGCAGCATAGAGAACGACTCTGGCAAGCTGCGGACGTGCTTCAGCCCCAGGAGCACCAACTCCTGGAGGGAAGACAGCTTCCAGAAATCTTCTGGAAATCCTGATATCCCAAGCTTGGTGAGAGTACAGGATTGTAACTTGGCCAGATTCGCAAAGGAACCTGGAAGTTGCATCAGCTTGTAGCAGTCAATAATCTCAAGCCTCTCAAGCATCTTCAGCTGCCCAATAGACTCCGGCAGCTGCCGTACTGTACATAGACGAACCAGCAGTAACACCCGCAGCCTTGAAAGTCCCCAAAAAGCTTCCGGCAGAGCCTCCATCCTCAAGGCAGAATCGATCCGGAGCCTTTTCAGGCGCGAGAGTTGAGAGATGGAGTCAGGGAGTGACATAAGGCTGTGCATCTCTAGGAGCTTCAGCTGCGTTAGGGAGGAGAGCTGGCCAAGGGATGGACCAATGGAATGGAAAGAAAGAGCTTTTATCCTGAGATTCTGGAGGGATGGAAGCAGTGATTCGCTGGTGCTGCTGCTGGCAGTTCTGTTGGAGAGCATTGAAGAACCCCTGGCAGTGCGTCTGAGCACTATCTCATCCCCTAGAAGCGCACCAACTTCACTGCATCCCCGCACTTCGAGCACCCGCAGCCGTGGCAGCCTAACAAGCTCAGCAGGGAGTTCTTTCAAGCCGTCCATCAGTGAGATCCTGACCACCTCGAGCGACTCCAGCCGTCCGATCCCCTCAGGCAGGACCGTTACTTTAGGGCAACGTATCACTTCAAGGCTGGCGAGTGAAAAGACGCCTGAGAAGGAGGCAGGAAGCGCAGATAAGCGAGGCATCCCTCGAAGCACCAGCTCCTTGAGGCTTTTCAAGCAGCAGAAGCCGTCTAGTAGGTTGCCTCTGAAGCAATTAGCTTCCATAATCTTAAGGGTTTCGAGAGATGTCAGGGCGGAGAAGGATGGAGGGAGGTGGGTGAAGGATGAGCAGTGTTCCAGATGCAGATAGCGCAAACGCTGCATACCGTTCCCCATTTCATCTGGCAGCACCGTGAGGTCCCAACAAGCGGTAATCTCCAGGTGCTCGAGAGAAGAGAGCTGGGAAAGGGAGCCCGGGAGCTGCTGCAGCTTCTCACACTCCACTATTTTCAGCTCCCGGAGAGCTTTCAGCTGCCCGAGGGATTCAGGCAGGCGTGTGAGCTGGCGAAGGCTGTTAAGGCGCAGCTTTTTAAGAACAATCAGCTGCCCGAAATCCTCGGGCAAAGACGGAACCTTCCAAAGATTGTCGAAGGAAAGCTCTTGGAGCGTAGTAATCTGAGCGACGGGGTCAGGAAGGCTTGTGAGCTTCCTCAGATCCAGCAAAAGTGTGTGTAGCTTTGATAACTGCCCAATATCGTCAGGTAGTAGTGAAAGTTGTGGCATTTCAAGAGCGAGGCTGGTGAGTGACGGCAGGTGGAAAAGAGACTCGGGCAGAGACGTGATATCGCTGCAGCGCTTGATAGCTAGAGTCTTGAGTCGCCACATATGCTCAAGAGCCTCGATTAGCTCGTGCAATCCCGTCGCATCTTCCAGTATGAGGGTTTCGAGCGCACGCCAGTCGAGAAAAGATAACGGGTGACGGGTGAACAATGTTGCACTGCTCAAATTTCAGGACGGTGAGGGAAGAAAGCTTGGTGAGAGAGGCCGGCAGCTGCAATCTCGAGCAGTGGCGCAAGGATAGCAGGTTCAGGCTGGCAAGTTGACCGATAGATTCTGGAAGCGACGCCAGGCAGCAGCAACTGTGTAACGAGAGCGACGTTAAGGAAACCAGATTGCCGAATTCTGCGGGCAAAGCTTCGAGCTTATTAGTGTTCACCATAAGGCTCCTGAGAGACTGTAGCGAGGTCAGTGTGTCGGGAAACCGCGTGACGGTTGCTATAAGGTCCAGGTTCTTGAGAAACGTGAGTCGGTCGATCGATGGAGGAATGGCAGCATGCTCCTCACACTCCACATAGAGATCTTCCAGCCGCGTACACCCCTCAAACAGAAACTTCAAGCCTTTCTCACTTATAGCTGTGCGACTGTACTCACTTCCCATCGTTCCAACACCAAGCTCGACCAGATGAGGACACACGTCAGCGAGGTGAGAGACAAAAAAGTCCGAGGCTGAGGTGAGGCTGCCGTGAGAAAGAAAGAGTTTTTTTAGGTTAGGGAACGACGACAGGAGTTGAAGGAGGAGACGCGGTTCCATATGGAGGTGGTAAGGCAATTTGAGCTCATGTTGCACGCGGTACGCAATGCGATGCCATCGCTTGCTAACACGTGCGTGCTCCAGCTGGCTATCAGGTCTAACAAGAAAACTCAATATCTGAGAAAGCACCTCCTCAGGTAGCTGTTGGATAGCCGACCCGACTGGCATCTTGAAACGAGGGAATAACAGGAAATGAATGGCTTTCCGTCGATTTAAGTTTGTCTTCCCGTAAGCTAACACGGCTAACAAGCTAGACTAGTCAAACGTCAAGAAGCTAGAGCAGACAGATCACAAGTATCATTGTTATGAAGAGGATATTCCCGAGAGGTACTGATTTCCGATTTCACCACAGCAGAAACGTTGAGTTTGTCATTAACACCGCATTGCAACGCAAAACATTCCCTACAATTTATCCAACGCAAGGAAGATATGCGAAATACGAACGGCGACACACGGCACCGTTTGGTGAACTCCCTTCCCCGCTCTGCGATATCTGTGAACCATCTTGTTGCGTGGATGTGTGCACATGGAGGGCACATCCGAGACCAGACCATACCCGTTTGTGGGTGCGAACATACTGCCAGTTCACTTTGGTTTTGTAGAACGCAAAATTATTCATTTTTGCGACCAATATCAACACATCACATCTTTGCCAGCAGTCGAGCAGTACTGGATAGCACCAGAGTTCTACTCTGGACTGGGCATTTCAAGGAGATGTGGTGGTCGTGCACCGATGCTCTTCCGAACCAGTTGCACCGCAAGGCATCTGTGTTGGTTGATCAGCAGCAGCGTTGCTGCATCTTATCCTTGTTGCTCTTTTGGTAGTCTCATCATTAGCATGTCATTAGATGCGGACTCACAAAATTTTCACCTTCTGTGGATGTAATTGACATTGGAGACTGTATTAGGGCTGGTGTAGCTAGCTGCCTGCTGACGTGCGTAGCGGAAGTATTATGTTATCATATTCCAGCAGCTGCTCCAGATGAATCCACACAACTTACGTTCAGGTGGAGGCACTGAGGGGGAATGGCTTTGGGCTAGGCGTGCGCGAAAAATACGCTGGAAGGTTATTTCATGATTGAAAATATAAATGGGAGTAACATTTACAAGTCCACCAATAGGTGGGGGCCTAAAAGCTACGTTATAAGATCTCCGCGAAAATCATGTCCTTCAACAAATCGCGGAAGATAAGTGTGCTAGCGGCTACTTTTGGCGATTTAATTAGGCAAGGAAACCTAGCTTCTCGCCGTTCTTCTTTGCCAGCCTGATCAAACCCTGACGCTGTTGAGCAGGGGCTCCAACGGACTTGCAGAACTCCGTGATCACCTGAAAAGAGAAGACGAAGGGGCTCGTTAGAATACAATTTGATACCGGGTTGGCACCATGGGCGTACTAGGCGGCAATACTCACTTGTGAGTGGAGAGCGATGCCTTTCCCTCGGAGCTGGTTGAACTGCTTTTGGCCAATGACATTCTTCGCGACGACCACAATAGGGGCGAACACACCCTTCCCCTCATGCGGGTTCTTCATCGTTATCACTCCTCTTGAGGGTGCAGCCAGGGTTACCCTGTTAACCGTGCTAAGGAGCTCACTCTTTCCATGACCTGCTAGTTCCTGGCTGGGCGCGGGACGGCCTTAATGGTTGGCAGGGAGACGGTTACGAGGGCCATGATGGATGCTGTCGGAGAGTCTAGCAGGCTGAAGTAGATGATCAGAAAATCACTATGAACGATGCGGATCAAATAGACCTTGCTAAAGAAACTGTAGAACTGAAAGATCAGACTGTCTGATGAGTGTTTGATTGAGAGGTTAGGAAAACCTCGTGGATTTCTATACCGAGCAGATGCAATGGACACAGAGGCGGAATGCAGGTAGACTTCGATTGATTGGTGGGTGGTTAGTGTAGTTTCCACCCCCAGGCCACTGAGATTCGGCCTTGCCTCGGCCACGTGGCGTACATTTTGTGGTTTGACGCTTGTTAGGGGGTCGTCGTGGCCCGTTTTCCCACCATGTTTGCCCTTTTCTGAATTTCGCCACTTGTGCGTCTCCTCACCGCGCCCAGCATCCTGGGAAAAAGATCCACCGCAGCTTCCACCATTGCGTACTTGATTCAAACACATTGCCTGGTTCACATTCTCTCGTGGAGTCAAACACTAGTGACGTGGTGGCTGAATTTACTGGAACCGTCGAATCAGCTGGCCAAGAAACGAATGAGCTCATTCGTTTCCCGAACCTACAGGTTGCGGTCGACGTCACCGTCACCACTGGTGACATGGACGACAGAAGCAAACATCGTTCCTGAATCCGTCTGATCAGAAAAGTTGACGTCAGATCTCAGGCTCCAGAGAACCTCCCACCATCTCCACCGTCGAACACCGACTGAGGCTACCGTACGTACGTTCGCTCAGTCTCATCAACGATTCCTCGGTTCAGTTGGGTTCGGTGCTCTGCCTTGCATCTAACTGCCAGGTTCACAGCAACACTTCCGCGTCTGAGCAGTCGGATGTTTCCAGCAGTGTAGGCTTGGCCTGGAAGTTTTCTACTCTGTCACAGCATGCCTCACTACCAGAAAGCAGGTCTACAGATGGACGCCTGAGCTGTAGGGAGAGGTCAACCAGAATAGGCGGTAATCGATACTGTTAACTTCGGAGCTCGTCAGAGGCCATGAGCACCCTACGTCTAGTAGGAAGGTCGGGACGTTATTATGGCGCTGCGATTACGAGAAAATACAATTTTGGCTCTCATAGATCAACGGTAGTGTGTTCTTGTGAGACGAAGATAATCAGCAGTCCCGTTTTCTCCTGTCGTGGAAAAACGCGTGACATTGGTAATTTGACGCGGAGAGCACGCAGGAGTTTAGGGGTTCGAAGATTACGTAACGACAGTATCCAAGTACGCGGTACTGAGCGGTTTCATCTCACATCTCACGTTACACATGCGAGCTTAGCGCCCTGGAACGCGTTTCCACATGAGGGTAACAACGATTCCAGTCAATCAGGAGAAGCCTCAGCTAACGACGCGCCGTCGTGCTTGTTCCTGGGTCCGTTAGAGAGCGCCACGAGAGAGCAGCTTGAGCAGTTTTATTCGCAGGTATGACCACTTGAGCGCTTGATGTTTGTAACATTTGCACTTACGATTGAAATAATTACATCAAGAACCTTATGGGTAGAAGCAAGCAACACATGTGAGTGAAATCATGTTGCTCGTAGTGCTCCCGTTCCCTGAGGTCAGCTCATTCCCGAATCCCGTTGCTTCCATCGCCTATCTTCTCAGGCTCGGGATGCGTACTACAGCGGGAAACCATTGGTATCAGACGACATTTTTGATCTGGTTGAGGTACGCTCACGCCGTCCTCTTGAAAGCCGGGGCGTTGCTCCCTCCGTCGCCCCCCCTTGGTTCCCCCTGATTATTGTTGTACGTGTAAAGATTGTTATTGGAGTCGTGGTCTTGGATTCCAGGAAACGTCAGCTCATTCGTGTTTGTTCTCCATGCAGCGCCGGTTGCGGTGGTTCCACTCTGCGCTGGTCAAGAAGTACCCACGCTGCAGCATACGAGCCCTTTACTGCTACTCTGATGCCGAGGTATGGCACAATTGGCCCCAGATTATTCATTAGCAGCATGCGCGGACTCTCTACTACCACTCCGGTGCCAAAGTTTGGCTGTGGGCTGTGTTGATGGTTGTTCTCGTATTATCTCCAGCTTCTTTAGTATGCTCTCCCTTGGCTGCTGGCCGGATTTCGTTGGCCTTTCTTGATTCCACAAGGATTACCGCAATAAGACACTGCATTTCGTGACCTTCCCGTTCTGGCATTTCCCCTTTCCATGCCATCAAATCAGGCGGACCCTTCCCAAATGGCAGCGCTGTCAACCATGTGGACAATGATTCTAGCAGTGGGAGCAGCGCTGACAGCAATGCCACTGGTGTTTCTGGTTGTTGTGATGGGCGCGAGTGGTGTGGATAGGGTGGAAAACCCTATCCTCTCGAGCCCGCTGTGGCAGCTGGACGGAGCCATGGCAGCTGGCATCTGCTTCCTGCTCGGGGCGGTTCTTGCGTCTGCTGCAGGTAGGCCATGGCTCTGCTTTGGTTTGCTGTGTGGGTATGTGCGCTTTTTTACTCTCCCTGATATGTTTTTCCGATTATCCCAGGCTTATATGCATCTGGCTTTACCCTTCTCGCGCCACTGGCACGGTTCATGCCTTCTGGGAGGCGCCTTTTCCACCCGGGCTTCCCGTTTCGCCATGAGATGCACTCTGCTTCATCGTAATCATGGACCTCATTGATGCTTGCCCTGCTTACCCATCCCACAGCCCGCCCGTTGCAGCGCATAAGCCAGGGCAAGATGGTGGCACTACAAGGCAACTGCCCACTCTGTGGAGAGGAGGTTTACTCGTTTGTTACCCTGGAAGAGGGGAACAGGCATCGACACAAGGCTGAATGTCATGTCTGCGGCCAGCCGCTGGTCTTTCATGCGTTCGTCGAGGTGAATCTCTTTTGCCCGTCTCTGCTTTGATTCATTGCGCTGGTTGACGAATTGAGTGATGTGCAACTCTGGGTCGCTTCCTGACACATGCATTCCATTCCCCTTTTACATGCAGGCATCTCCAAGTAATCCAAAGCATTCATGGGCATATGGTAGAATATATGTTGTGGCTAGAGCAAAGGATTTGGAGCCTCATGCAGAAACAAACCATTAGGATTAGTGGCTTCAGTAAGATCAGGACTTCTGGGGTGGGGTGTATAAATGTTATGCTGTGGTGTGTTTGTGTATAGTCGTTTCAAGCCCACAATTGCATTGTGGCATCAGAGCAGTGTTTCAATTGTTGTGGTTTGCTACTGTTTTTCAGCAAAACTACCGTAGCAGGCACACCGTTGCTGTGATTTCTGGTCTAAATTCCTTCTGCCAAGTCCTGAGCTGAATATGGGAGAAGGTACCACCTAGGTGACACACGACCAAAATGCGGTGTGCTGTTTTCACCACGCATATAATCAGGGCCTCAGATATCAGGAAAAAAACCCTGAAATTCCTGATTTTGGCAGCCGATTTTCAAGCTACCCTGAAAAGTCAGAGTTGGGATTTTAGTAGGACTGATCTTTCAGCGTTTTTTTATTGGCCACACTGATATTTCAGGTTTTTTTCCCGTTGTACACTGATGCCACTACGTTGTAACGAAACCGACACTGAAAGCGAATCTCACCTGTGACATGTCACCTCGACCGCAATTGCAGGGAATCTCAGATTCCCTGTATGTAGGCACCCCGTGGCGGGACCACCCTTAGAAATGTTGCCTTAGGTTCACGTTGAGAGGTGTTTTTTTGCCTCACACCATTGGGCCGTTTCGCTGCAGCATCCAATGTTGGCGAATCCGAATGTGGCATACATGTGGTGCTGGTGGGCTGCCAAGGTTCCTGCCCCGTACCCATCATGTGCGATGCGTTAGGTTTGGGCTGTGCTGGCAAGCACCGTGCCATCCTCCACGCCGCCCAGCCCATCCACCGTTTCTGCCATCTAGAAGTAGGACTTTAAAATAGAGTCAGTGTTTTTGCAAAAGGTACACTGATGCATCAGGCTTTAAAAATTCGCAACACTGACATTTCAGCCTTTTTGTTTTTTGGGACACTGAAAATCAGAGTTAACACGCAGGGGGACCCTGATGGGGTGACGACCCTAAAAGTGAATCTGAGGCCCTGCATATAATACTGCACTTTTACAACACGGGATTATTTAACTTCTGTATCCGTACCGACAAACGGGTACAATCCGCTCATTGTCGCTCCACGTCCACATTTCAAACGCGAACGGAGGGCGCACGACAGTCACAGCCGGGAATAGAAAAAAACGAGCCGTCCGATTTCGGGGAACATTCGTTAGTGGAATATTTGGCGGGAAAGGTTTGGATAATCAAGCGATGCAGTACGGTGCCACTGGCAAGCCCGAGGGCCTTCTTGCTCAGAGATAGCAAATGTAATGCCTCGACCAACCCTCCTCACGACACTTCTTGTGGTCTCTCTAGTGTAGCTTCGTTTATAGTCTCACTATCCAAGCTTGTTCGTTGTGTAAACTTGTAGGAAAGGCAGACTTCTTCAAGGAACAACCATTAGTCTCTTGTTATTTAAACGTTTCAAGATGCCAGTCGGATCGCCTATCCAACGGCTACCGGAGGAGCTTCTTTCTAAGGTCCTGCGTCTTCTGGTTCGACTTGATGGTCAGCTGGAGCACGCACGTGTCAGCAAGCAATGGCATCACATTGCGTACCGCTTGCAAAATGAGCTCCACTTGCTTTACAACCTCCGTATGGATCCGCATCATCTCCTTCAACTGCTGTTCTCGTTCCCTGATCTAAAAAAGCTAGTCCTTTCCCATGGCATGTCAGAATGTTATAGCTTATGCTGTTGTGTAGGCTATAGTGGGGTATCCTATAGGGGGTACAACCCATTTAGGGTTTCCTATATGTACCCACTTCATTCATAGTTGATGCATTCTCGTTCTCATTCTCACATGGTATCAGAGCAGGTCCCCTCCTAGGGACTGTTCCTTGGGCCCACCGAAGCGCGCCTCGAGTCGCGCCTGCCTTTTTTTTAGCGGCCCGTCGAGTCGCACCTAGCGGCCCGTCGCGCCGCCCTTACGGTCGCGTCGAGCCGCCCTAGCGGCTGCGGCGCGCCGCCTTTTTCCCGGCCCGTCGCCGCCCTTACCCGCGGCTTTGCGCCGCCCTCACCGGCGGCTTCGCGCCGCCCCTACCTGCAGCCTCGCGTCGCCCAGGCCCGTCGCCGCCCTTCCCGCGGCTTCGCGCCGCCTCTACCTGCGGCTTCGAGCCGCCCCGGCCCGTCGCCGCCCTTACCTACAGCTTCGCGCCGCCCCGGCCCGTCGCTGCCCTTACCCGCGGCTTCGCGCCGCCCTTGCACCGGCTCGTCGCCGCCCTTACCTACGGCCCGTCGCCGCCCTACCTACGGCCCGTCGCCGCCCTTACCTACGGCCCGTCGCCGCCCTTACCTACAGCCCTCCGCCGACCTACCTGCGGCCCTACCCGCCGCCCTACTTGCGGCCACCCGCCGACCTACCTGTGGCGCACCCGCCGCCCTACCTGCGGCCACCTGCCAACCTACCTGTGGCGCACCCGCCGCCCTACCTGCGGCCACCCGCCGACCTACCTGCGGCGCACCCGCCGCCCTAACTGCGGCTCACCCGCCGCCATACCTACACGAGAGCGCCGCTGCGCCGCCCTGCACGAGAGCCGCCCTGCCGCCGAGCCGCCAGGAAGCCGAGCCGCCCTGCCGCCGAGCCGCCCTGCCGCCGAGCCGCCCTGCCGCCGAGCCGCCCGGAAGCCGAGCCGCCCAGCCGCCGAGCCGCCCTGCCGCCGAGCCGCCCTGCAGCCGAGCCGCCCTGCCGCCGAGCCGCCCTGCCGCCGAGCCGCCCTGCCGCCGAGCCGCTCTGCCACCGAGCCACCCAGCAGCTGGACCGTCAGAGCTGCCCTGTCTGGTGAGCACAGTGCCTTCTCCCCCTGCACGGCCCTCCCTCCCCTACTGTTTACACTGCTCGTCATCTGTAGTCATGGCTACCCCTAGTGTCCTCACGTTTGACGCTGAGGGACGAGCCGTAGACTTTGAGGTCTGGGTCGACGACATGCAGCTGTTCCTACAGTGCGATAGGGCAGACGGCCTCTCTCTCTTTGACCTTACCTTTGGCGCTTCCCCTGCCCCTGCTGCTAATGCTGACGCCACTGTTCGCTCCCAGTGGGCCACGCGCGACGCTGCTGCACGTCTTGCTGTGCGTCGCCACCTCCCTACCTCCAAGCGTGCGCACTTTAGCCAGTACAAGAGTGCTCAGACCTTGTACGACGCTGTAGTCGCGCGCTACTCCTCCCCTGCCACTGCTGCACTGAGCCGTCTCATGCTGCCGTACCTCTTCCCTGACCTTGCTGCTTTTCCTACCGTAGCTGACCTCATCACGCACCTCCGCACTAGTGACACTCGCTACCGCGCTGCACTCCCTGCTGACTTCTACGCCGCGAACCCCCCCCCCCCATGTACATAACTCTGTACTTCCTAGTCACTCACCTCCCTGACTCCCTTCGCGTAGTCAGGGACCACTTTCTCTCAGTCTGTCCCACCACGCTCACCGTAGACCTCCTCGAAAAGGCCCTCCTAGCGATAGAGAAGAGCATCGTCGCTGTAGGAGCCTCTCGAGGTGACCCGCGCACCCCCATCTTTGAGGGGTGTTCTCCCTCCCCCGTGCTGCCATCTGTTGCCTCTGCTGCTGCGGCCGACCTCCTTGGTCTTGAGTCGGTCGGCGCGGCGTCTGCCCCTAGCGGGAGACGCCGCCCTGGCAAGGGCAAGGGGGGCAAGGGAGCTGGAGGAGCGGGCGGTGGAGGTGGAGGAGGAGGCGGTGGGGGGAGTGGGGGTGGCGGTGGGAGTGGAGGTGGGGGTGGAGGGGTCGGTGGCGGTAGTGGAGGCGGAGGCGGCGGCGGCGGTGGCGGTGGGAGCGGAGGTCGCGGAGGAGGCGGCGGTGGAGGCGGCGGCGGCGGCGGAGGCGGCGGCAGTGGTGGAGGCAGCGGAAGAGGCGGAGGCGGTGGGGGTGGCGGTGGAGCTGGTCGCAGGTCGTCGCAGAGGAGTGGCTCTGGTGGTGGCTCGCGCCAGCAGCAGCAGCGCGGTCGTGAGACCCTGTCACCTCAGTAGCTCCGTGACTGGTACACTGCACGCCAGCGGGGTGGGGGTTTTGGTCCGTGCACCTACGTCCTGCGCACCAGCGACCGTGCGGGTGAGCAGTGTGGGGGTGCGCACCCCACCCAGCGCTGCTTTGGCCGCCTGACGGACGCGTGGCGTCACCAGTTCCCGGAGGCCTCAGAGATCCCTCGCTGGGGCGAGCTGTCTAGGGCGGGTGTGGCCATCTTTGATCTTGACTCTGATGCTATTCTTGCTGCCATGCATGCTGTGTCTATTAGTGATGAGGGTGACTGTTACCGGTGTTTCCCGCCCGATCCGGGCATTGAGACTGCTACTTTAGGTACTGGTACGGCTGCTGCCCTAGGTGCGTGCGACGCTACTGCTCTAGGTGCTGGTGTGTCTGCGTCCTCAGGTACTGGTGAGTCTGCGCTCTCAGGTACTACGTCGGCTTCGGCCTCCCTCACCTTCACCCTTGACTCTGGGGCGTCTCGCTCCTTCTTTCGAGACTGCACCACACTCACGCCGCTTAGTCGGCCGGTTGCGGTGTCTCTGGCTGACCCCTCTGGGGGTCCTTTCCTGTCTCGCTTCTCCACAGTCCTCCCTTGTCCGGCGGCTCCCTCTTGCACCCTGTCTGGTCTCTACCTCCCCTCGTTCTCGACGAACCTGGTGAGTGGTGCTGACCTACAGGATGGGGGAGTACACCAGTTCACTCCTGCGCGTCAGCGGGTGACGCACTGTACTGAGGCTAGCACACGCCGGCACCTAGCTACGTTTACCCGTCAGCCGGGGTCGAGCCTGTACACACTGACCACTGCGTCCTCTCCAGTTGTTGAGTCTGGTAGGGTAGCTGCGTCGGGTCAGGTGTTTGCTGCGGCGTCCAGGTCTGGTCCTGAGTCTGCCCCCTGTTCGAGTCGTCTCCTGTCTCACGAGACTCTCCTCTGGCACCACCGCCTTGGCCACCCCTCTCTGCTTCGGCTCAGAGGCATGGCCTTCCGTCTTCTTGTGTCAAGTCCCCCCCGGTCCCTCCCTCCCCTTCCTCAGGGCCCTGGCCCTGCCTGTGTCCCCTGTGTCGAGGGGCGCCAGCGGGCTGCCCCCCACTCCTCCCAGTTTCATCCGACAGAGGCCCCGTTGCAGACGCTTCACATGGACGTGTGGGGCCCAGCCCGCGTCCGTGGACAGGGTAACGAGCGCTACTTTCTGCTCGTTGTTGACGACTACTCGCGTTACACCACAGTCTTCCCCTTGCGCAGCAAGGGTGATGTCACTGAGGTGTTGATCGACTGGATCCGCGCAGCTCGTCTTCAGCTTAGGCAGCGCTTTGGCTCGGACTTTCCTGTTTTGCGTCTGCACTCGGACAGAGGCAGAGAGTTTTCCTCTGGCCTTCTGCGAGCCTTCTGTCGTGCAAGAGGCATCCGTCAGACCTTCACGCTTCCGGACTCACCGCAGCAAAATGGGATTGATGAGCGCCGCATTGGCATGGTCATGGACGTCGCTCGTAAGTCCATGATGCATGCGGCTGCCCCCCATTTTCTGTGGCCGTTTGCGGTGAGGTACGCGGCGCATCAGATCAACCTTCACCCCAGGGTCTCCAGGCCGGAGACCTCCCCAGCCTTGCTGTGGACGGGGAAGGTTGGCGATGCGTCGGCGTTCCGGGTCTGGGGATCTCGGGCGTTTGTCCGCGACTTGTCTGCGGACAAGCTGTCCCCTCGTGCTGCTCCTTGCGTCTTCCTGGGGTTCCCCCCTGACGCGCTTGGGTGGCAATTCTACCACCCCACCTCTCGCCGTGTTCTGTCCTCCCAGGACGTCACGTTTGACGAGTCGGTCCCCTACTACCGCCTCTTCCCCTTCCGCACTCCGTCCCTCCCCCCACCCCCACTCTTCCTGGTACCAGGTCCCCCTCAGGTAGACCCCCTGCCCCCTCAGGGTCCTGCCCCTTCAGGTGTGTCCCAGGCAGACGCAGTCGAGCCTGTCGAGGTCACTGGTGACTCTGGTGCTGCTGAGGGTGCTGCCGCTGGGGGTGTTGAGCCTGGGGCTGCTGGACGTGGGGGTGCGGGGCCTGGGGGTGGTGCGTCTGGGGGTGTTGAGCCTGGGGGTGCTGAGCCTGGGGGTACTACGTCTGGGGATGCTGAGCCTGGGGGTGCTGAGCCAGGGCTTACTGAGCCGGGGGGTGCTGAGCCTGGGGGTGCTACGCTTGGGGGTACTGCGTGTCGAGGTGCTCCACCTGGAGGTTCTCCGGGTGCTTCGTCTCGCCGGGAGCCACTCTCTCCAGAGGAGGTGCGCGAGTGGTTTGCCCGGCGCTGGCTTCGTGCTGCTGGTGCTGGAGGTTCTTCGCCTGCTGAGGGTGCTGCGGTCGCGGGTCCCGGAGGTGCTCGTACTGGTAGTACTGGAGCTGCTGGGCCTGCGGGTTCGACTAGAGCTGGTGCTGCTGCGGGTGTTGGCGCTGAGACTGCCGCTGGCGGTCCTGCTGGAGGTGCTCCTGGTGCTGCTGGAGGTTCTGGAGCTGCTGGAGGTGCTGCTGGAGCGGGTGCTCCTACTTAGGGTAATGGTGCTGTCCCTGCTACTTCTGGCGTCGCCACGCGGCCTTGACCGTACTTCGTTCCACTCCTGCAGCAGGTTCTTGGTCTTCCACCTTCTGCTGGTCCTCCTCCTCCCTTAGAGTGTCCGCAGCCTGTCCAGCCACAGTTTCAGCTGCAGCCTACCTCCCCTTTGCCTGCTCCTTCTCCCTACACTGGTCCTACTGGAGGTCTTGCTGAGCGTCGTGAGCCTGCGTCTCGCCCTACGTCGCCTATCCGTCCTGCTCGCGCTAGTGGTCGTAGTTCGCGTGAGCGTCCTCCTCCTGTCCCTGGTACGCAACGGATGTCTCTGCGTCCGTCCACTTCTCCTCTGCGTGCCCCTTTGCCTTCTCCTCCTGAGTCCTCTCTTCCTGCTCTTCCCGACCCAGAGTCGGACTCTCTTCGTGCTGCCAGTCCTACTATCACGCGTCTCCTTGCTACTGTTGTCACAGACCCTTCCTTTGAGTCTACTGCTGCGTCTACTCTAGTTGCTGAGCTCGTCGACTTTCCTGCTCGCTGTCGCTTAGACTACGCTGCGAGTCTTGTCGCTGAGTCTGAGTCTTTCTGTCCTCCGTCCGTCGGGGGTGAGTGTGCCCTTGGCACGGACGTCCTTGAGGACAGGCAGGAGGAGTTCCAGTGTCTGGCAGCTGCTTCACCTCATCTCGTGTCCGTACTGCTTACCCCTGAGGGAGACCCGGATGCACTTGACATCCCGACTCCGCGCTCTTACGCGGAGGCGATAGAGGGTCCCTATTCCTCTCAGTGGCAGGCAGCTATGGATGCAGAGATGGCTTCCTGGAAGTCCACAAGCACCTACGTTGACGCTGTCCCCCCTCCTGGGGCGAACATCGTCAATGGCATGTGGATCTTCAGGGTGAAGCGGCCGCCGGGTTCTCCTCCTGTCTTCAAGGCGCGTTACGTGGCTCGTGGCTTTAGTCAGCGGCAGGGAGTTGACTACTTTCAGACCTTCTCCCCCACCCCGAAGATGACCACTCTTTGGGTACTGCTGCACGTTGCTGCTCACCGTGACTACGAGCTGCACTCTCTCGACTTCAGCACAGCTTTCTTGCAGGGCAGCCTGCACGAGGAGATCTGGCTGCGTCGCCCACCTGGCTTCACTAGGTCTTTCCCTCCTGGTACCCAGAGGAGTCTCCGGCGTCCAGTCTACGGTCTCCGCCAGGCGCCACGTGAGTGGCACAACACACTGAGGACTACGCTTGCGGCTCTTGGTTTTGCTCCTTCTATTGCTGACCCGTCGCTGTTTCTGCGCACCGACACCTCTTTGCCGCCGTTCTACATCCTCGTGTACGTCGACGACTTGGTCTTCGCCACAGCTGACACTCCTGGATTCGCCTACGTGAAGTCCAAGCTGCAGAAGAGACACACGTGCACAGACCTGGGTGAACTGCGCAGCTACCTTGGCTTGCAGATCACCCGGGACAGAGCACGCCGCACCATTACCCTAACTCAGTCACACATGGTGCAGCAGGTCCTTCAGCGCTTCGGCTTCACGTACTCCTTGCCTCAAGCCACTCCTCTGCCTACTCGCCACTTGCTCTCAGCTCTGCCTTCGGATGAGTCCGTAGAGTCGAGTGGCCCGTACCCAGAGCTAGTTGGCTGCCTCATGTACCTGATGACCTGCACACGTCCTCACCTTGCATACCCTCTTAGCATTCTCGCACGCTATGTTGCTCCTGGGAGACACCGACCAGAGCACATGGCTGCAGCGAAGAGGGTGTTGCGCTACTTGTGCAGTACGTCGGGCATGGGGCTAGTGCTTGGAGGGCGCAGTCCAGTGGTCCTTACTAGGCACGTGGACGCTTCTTGGGCTGACGACCAGGCTACGCAGCGGTCGTCACAGGGTTACACCTTCAGCCTTGGTTCCGGCTCTGTTCCGTGGCGGGCTACTTGCTCGTCTTCTGTTCTCGGCTCCAGTTGTGAGGCTGAGATCTACGCCGGGGCCATGGTTGCACAGGAGCTTCGCTGGCTCACCTACCTGCTGACCGACCTTGGAGGGCCGCCTCGTTCTCCTCCAGTCATGTACGTAGACAACAAGGCCATGCTGGCCTTGTGTCGAGAGCAGCGACTGGAGCACAGAACGAAGCACATTGCTCTCCGCTACTACCTTGCTCGTGAGCTACAGCAGCGTGGACAGTTGCGGCTTGCGTACGTGGCCTCTGAGGCCAACACTGCTGATGTCTTCACCAAGGCACTTGCGCCTTGTGATCATCTCCGCTTCTGCACTTAGCTGGGTCTTGTGCCCGTCTTGCCTCACTTGCTCTCCTCTTGACCTTGCTTGTACTCTCACATATATGTATACCTGCTCTTGCTTGTCTAGCTTTATATATATGTGTGTACTCTTGCTTGTGAACTGGCCTTGTGGCCTTGACCTTGTGCTCAGACTGTGTGGTGACTTTGTGATCCACCCTGAGCTTGCTTTGCTCTGCTTTCCTTGACTGGTCTTGTGACCCCTTGTTCTCCCCCACTTTCCCTATGGGGGTGTGTCAGAACGTTATAGCTTATGCTGTTGTGTAGGCTATAGTGGGGTATCCCATAGGGGGTACAACCCATTTAGGGTTTCCTATATGTACCCACTTCATTCATAGTTGATGCATTCTCGTTCTCATTCTCACATGGCAGCCTCAACATTGCCTTTAACTCATTATTCTCTCGCCTAGGTGATGTGTGTCCTCATCTGACCGAACTTCGTGTTGAATTGATGGGACGTGACTAGGGATACGTAGGATTAAGCGAGAAGAGCCAGGAGTTTCTATTCAAGAGGTGTACTCGGCTGGAAGATCTCCATTTGGAGTGTTCGGTGCGTGCTGCCATTCCGCCGTCGATCGACCGACTCACATTGCTCAGGAACTTACACCTCATGGCCAGCGTCACGCGACTTCCCGACTCGTTCACCTCGTTGCAGTCCCTCAGAAGCCTCGAGCTGAACACCTACAGACTGGAGGCTTTGCCTCCAGATTTCGGTAATTTGGTGTTTCTAACATCGCTCAAGGTGCACGGCTCCTCTCTGGCATCGCTTCCAGAATCTATCGGTCAGCTTGCCAGTCTGAAGCTTCTATCTTTGAATGATTGCAAGACGTTGCTGCTGCCAGCCTCTCTCGCCAATCTTTCTTCTCTCGCCGTGCTGGAGATTCGACATTGCAAGTTCCTTGTCCTGCCACCCATCGACTTTCCTCAACTGTGGAGGCTTGAAACCCTCAATCTGGAAGTAGTGACGGGAATGCGCGAGCTAATCGAGGCTCTTGAGCATCTGTGGCGGCTCAAGACTCTAGTGATCAAGTGCTGCAGCGATATCACGTCTTTGCCAGAGTCTCTTTTCAGCTTGCCTTCACTCACCAGCCTCACTCTCCACATGCCACGGCTGGCAGTTCTACCTAACGATATTGGGAGGCTGTCAAAGCTACAGACGCTCGTGCTGGAGTTGGGGGAGCTCACAACTCTTCCTGATTCCATCTGCCTGGTAACCACGCTCCAGGAGCTTTCATTGGATAGTCTTTAGAAGCTGCCGTCTCTTCCCGTGGACTTCGGGCAGCTGATCGTTCTTGAAAAGCTGCGCCTCTACAGCCTTGGGCAGATCACAGAGTTGCCAGGATCCTTCGGGCAGTTGACAGCTCTTCGGGAGCTGAAAATTCTAGGGTGTATGCAGCTGCAGCAACTCCCAGACTCCCTATCCCAGCTATCTTCTCTCGAGCATCTGGAGATCAAGTGTTGTCCGCGTTTCACGGTGCTGCTAGATCAAATGGGGAACGGTATGCAGCGGCTGCACTTTCTGCATCTGGAAGGCTGCTCATCTCTCACCCACCTCCCTCCATCCCTCTCCGCGCTGACGTCTCTTGAAACCCTGAAAATCACGGAAGCCAATAGTATCAAAGGCAACCTACTAGACGGCTTCTGCTGCTTGAAAAGCCTCAAGGAGCTGGTGATTGAAGACATGCCTCGCCTATCCGCCCTTCCTGCCTCCTTCTCTGGCGTTTTCTCGCTCACCAGCCTGGAATTGATCAATTGCCCTAAAGTAACGGTCCTACCACAGGGGATCGGACGGCTGGAGTCGCTTGAGGTGGTCAAAATCGCACGAATGGACGGCTTGAAACATCTCCCTGCGGAGCTTGCCAGGCTACCCCAGCTGCGGGAGTTGGAGGTGCGGGTATGTGATGGGATTGGCGCGTTGCTAGGGGATGAGGTGGTGCTGAAACGCACTGCAAGGGGTTCTTTGGCGAACACCACCACCAGCAGCATCGGCACCAGCAGCGCCGGCACCAGTAGCAGCAGCAGGGCACTGCTTCCATCCCTTCGAAGTCTCAAGATGAAGTCTCTCCCTTTCCATTCCATTGGTGCGTCTCTTGGGCAGCTCTCCTCTCTCACGAAGCTGAAAATCACGGAAATGGACAACCTTGTTTCTCTTCCTGACTCCATCTCTCAGCTCTCGCGCCTAAAAAGGCTCCGGATCGATTTTGCCACGAAAATTGAGGCACTGCGATCTCAACATTTCCTGAAAATCTTGGGAGGGCCTCAATTTTCGTGGCAAAATCGATCAGCTGCCGTATATGTAAGAAGCGAAGCTGCAAGATTCGCAGCCCTGAAAGCCCTCCCAAGTTACAATCCTGTACCCTCACCAAGCTTGCGATCTCAGCATTTCCTGAAAATTTCTGGAAGTTCTCTTCCCTCCATGAGTTGGTGATCCTGGGGCTGAAGCACGTCCGCAGCTTGCCATAGTCATTCACCAAGTTGCCAAAGCTAAAGATGCTACTGCTGATTGCGTGCAAGAAGCTGGCCAAGCTGCCAAGTTCTCTAAGGAGAATGCCGACGTTGCGAGACTTCGATGTGACTGAGTGCCCTTTGCTGTCACAGCAAGACACGATGGGCATTCCTGCAGGAATTGGCGAGGATGAGGAGGAGGACGAGGGAGAGGAGGAAGGAGGGGAGGAGGCGGAGGGTGAGGAGGGAGGAGATGCGATGGTTGAAGGGCAAGTGGCGGACAGGGAGGAAGCAGAGGAGGCAGAGAGTAGTGGTGAGGATTGGAGTATTTGTCATGAGTATGGCGTGGACAGTGACATTGACAACGACGATGTGGGGCGCTGGGGGCCGAGTGACGAGGAGGACGACTAGCATGGTGGGATAGGTGAGGCGGAAGGGGTGGGGAGATGTGAAGGACAGAAAGAACAAGGGGAAGGCGGTTGCAATGGTTGGATGGGAGGTTGTGTTCTTAGGTGGGATAGGGATTGGGATGGGATGGGATTGCTCATTGTGTTGGGTTACAAAATGTGTGTTTCTGTGGCGATTTCAGGCTGACCCATGTATCCCAACTCATTTTTCCTAATGCATCCCCAAGGATTCATAGGCATATGGTAGATATTATGTTGTAGCTAGAGCCAGGGATTTGGAGCCTCGTTCTGAAACACACCCTTTCGGTTTAGTTGTTTCAGAGCCTTTTTTAGTTATCAGGACTTATGTATACATGTATGAAATCTAGTTCTTTTACACTAAAGTGTTCATCTCGTCCTTACGATTTGAATCGAATCGATATTGTAGAGGACATCGAATGTGAATTTCGCGTAAATCGGCAGTGGCTGAGATTCCCTGCCAACACACACAGTCAGAATGAGTCAGATTGACCCCATGACAACTCATTCTGACTGGACGCTAAGGGGAAGGGTTTCGAAATTCTGAATGTGGGGATGCAATATTGTGTTTCGTTACAGCGTTTCCAGTACAAATATGAAAACTATTACAGAGGGTGGCGCTTATAATCCGTAAGCCTTCAGGGGTGCGCTTATAATCGAGGACCGGATATAAGCGCCCTCATCCTTTTATAAGCGCCGGCGCTTATCTGAGGCCTGCGCTTCTATCCGGAGGCTTACGGTTATACTCAGTCAAAAGCCAGCAATGGCATTGTGGCAGCATTGCACTGCAGCTGCAGCACTGCATTGGTGTACCAACTTCCTTGCGCTGCCCAGTGTTAACCAGTTTTGAAGTACGTATATGCCTAGTGTCGCCATGATGCGCTTGTATGTTGTCCATAGGGCCAATGTTGTTCGGTCCCACTATCGAGTACAGTGTGGTCGCTGTCTCAGTACGTGCACAACGACGCGAATGGAGGGCGCACGAATCTCGCAGAACCAGGAAGGGAATTCGCAAAGCGCGCCGGTAGTCGCCATCCGATTTTCGAATATCGTGGAATGTTTTGGCGGGAACGGTTTGATAGAACGAGTGGTGTAGTGTTCGCAGACCCACCAGGCTGCGCAGGGTGGACGCACCAGCAGCAGCACTGCCTCCGACACCTGTGCCTGCAGCTGGAGAAACGGGAGCAGCGGCGGCAGCAGGAGCAGCAGGCGCAGCAGTGAGAGTGAGTGCAGGAGGCGGGGGCGAGGCGCCAATGGTGAAGGCAGGAGAGGGCGGGGAGAAGGTGGATTGAGAGAACACCAGCCTGGCCCTTGCAGGCGCCAGCGTGACCGCCGAGTCAGAGGAGGGGGGGATAGAGCCGGGCGGAGGGTTACCCTCCCGTGCTGCTGGAAATCCCCCCCTGCTGCTGACCGCCCATGGGGCTGCTGCTGCCCCCCATGCCTTGCACTGCAAGGAACGCACCCGACGACGCACCACCGCCGCCCATGCTGCTGCTCCCGTCCGTCGCCCAGTACACTCCCGAGGCACCCTCCATCGCACCACCGCCACCCGTGCCCATGCCCACGAGCAAGGGCATGGCTAGCGCGCCTCCCACTCCCCCTCCCCCTCCCCCTCTGCCTCCTCCTCCGCCTCTCAGCGAGGGAGCTGACGCGGCTGATGTCTGACAGCAGAGAGTCGTAGCTCTCACTCCGCTCCAACACTCCCCGCCCCCCCCTCGCGTGCCCTCCCTCTCCCCCTCCCTCCCCCGCCTGTCCCCCCCCAGACACGCCTCGTCCTCGGGGAAGCTGCCCAACATCACTGCCCACTCCTCCCTCCCCAAGCTCCGTGCAGGGGAAGCGAAGGCTCCGCGCGGGGAAGCAAAGGCTCCGCGCGGGGGAAGCGAAGGCTCCGCGCGGGGGAAGCGAAGGCGACGTGCGGGGAAATCGAAGGCAACAGGGGGGAGAAGCGAAGGCGACGGGCGGGATAAGAGAAGGCAACGGTCATCCGAAAGCGAAGGCGACGACGGGCGGGGGAAGCGAAGGCGACGGGATGGGGCCGCGAATGCGATGGGCTGCGGAAGCGAAGGCGACGACGCGGGCGATGGACAAAGGAAGCGTGGGACCCGGGTGAAGGAAAGCGAGGGCGAGGGATGGTTACGCTTGGCCGAACGTGAGGGTTATGCGAAACCTGCATTTTTACACCATATCTCATCGCACGCCACTCAATATCCTTACGCTTCGAACTCACATTCCGCACCACACACCATCGCATCGCGCCTTGATCGCTCTAGAGTCAACGGCTACGCCTTGCCTACACGTATTCTATATTATGCCTAGTTTTAGTCTGCTGCTAGGATTGTCAAAGTGTGCACAGTTTGGTAGGCACGCTCAACTCTGGTTGTGGGAAGCACACCATTCATAAGAGGTCTTCTTCCAAGCGACACAACTTTGTTGCAAACTGGTTTCGCGAGTGAAAGGGTTTCGCAACCAAACCGAACCTCTTCCGAACCTAGTTTTTTGGCGTTGACTTCCGTTGAGTAATTCAGGTCTTGGGCTTTAAACTTTCAAGAAACGCATACCTTTTCAACGAGCAGACATAGTCTTGTTACTCAAGCGTTTCAAGATGGCATTCGGGTCGCCTATCCAACGGATACCAGAGGAGCTTCTCTCTCGGATCCTGCATTTTCTTGTTAGGCCTGATGGCCACCTGGAGCATGCACGTGTCAGCAAGCAATGGCAACACATTGCGTACCGCTTGCAGCAGGAGCTCCGCTTGCCCAAGAACCTCCGTATTGATCCGCATCGGCTCGTTCAGCTGCTTTCCTCGTTTCCTAACCTCAAGAAGCTAGTTCTTTCCTATGGCAGCCTCACCCCAGCCTTCAACTCGTTATTCTCTCGCCTCGCTGACGTGTGTCCTCATCTGACCGAGCTTCGTGTTGAATCGATGGGACGCGAATACAGACACGCAGTAGTAACTGAGAAAGGCATAGAGTTTCTGTTTGAGGGGTGTACTCTGCTGGAGGATCTCTACTTAGACTGTTCGCGGCGTGCTACAATTCCGCCGTCGATCGACCGACTCACTCTGCTCAGGAGCTTAAACCTCAGGGCCAGCGTCACACAACTTCCCGACACATTCACCTGGTTGCAGTCTCTCAGAAACCTCGAGCTGCACACTTACGATCTGGCGGCTTTGCCTCGGGATTTCGGCAATTTGGTTTCCTTAACGTCGCTCAAGTTGCACGGTTGCGGCTCCCTGGCCTCGCTTCCGGAATCTTTCGGCCAACTTGCCAGTCTGAACCTTTTATCCATGATGCAATGCTCGGCGCTGCAGCTGCCGGCTTTTCTCACCAAGCTTTCTTCTCTTACCGTCCTGGAGATTCGACACTGCAAGTTCCTTCTGCCGCCACCCATCTACTTTCCTCGACTGTGGAGGCTTGAAACCCTAATTTTGGAAGAGGTGACGGGAATGTTCGACCTAATGGAGGCTCTTGAGCATCTGTGGCACTTTAAGACACTAGTAGTCAAATGCTGCAGTGATATCACGTCTCTGCCCGAGTCCCTTTTCCGCCTGCCTTCACTCACCAATCTAACCCTTGACATGCCGCGGCTATCAGTTCTACCTGACGAGATTGGGCATTTGTCAAAGCTCCACACACTCGTGCTAGACCTGAAGGAGCTCGCAATGCTTCTTGATTCCATTGCTCTGCTTACCACGCTCCAAGAGCTCGCCTTAGATAATCTCTACAACCTGCGTTCTCTGCCCGCGGACTTGGGGCAGCTGAATGCTCTTGAAAAGCTGCGCCTGAACAGCCTTCGCGAGCTCACACGCCTGCCTAAATCTTTCGGGCAGATGACGGCTCTCCAGGAGCTGAAAATTCTGGAGTGCTGGCTGCTGCAGGAACTTCCGGACTCCCTATCCCAGCTATCTTCTCTCGAGCACCTGGAGATTAACAATTGTCCTAGTTTCAGTGTTCTGCCAGATGAAATGGGGAACGGTATGCAGCGTTTGCGCTATCTGCATATGGAATTCTGCTCATCTCTCACCCGTCTCCCTCCATCCTTCTCCGCCCTGACCTCCCTCGAAACCCTCAAGATCATGGAAGCTAAACGCTTCGAATGCGCCCTGCTAGACGGCTTTTGCTGCTTGAAAAGCCTCAAAGAGCTGGTGCTTCATGATGAGAAAGTTTAGAAGAAAGAAGAGGGCTTCACTAGAAAGCAGCAGGATACATATAGGAAACCCTAAGGGGTTGTACTCGCTATAGAGTACCCCACTGCAGGCTAGAGAACAATGACATTCTGACACACCCCCATAGCCAAAGTGGGGTGTAATCAGCAGAGCAAGCAGGCATAGAACAAGCTCAGGGTGGATCACAATGTCACCACACATTCTGAGCACAAGTACAAGAAGCAACAGTTTATAAGTTCACAATTATGAGCAAAGCTAGAGCTAATCACAGCGGACCAGTGAGGAGGAGGAGGAGCTGCGGGGAAGAGAAGATGGGAGGCGACTGCTGACGCCGCAGACAAACAGACGAGCTGCTGGCTCAGTGGCTACCGGAACAGCGCTCCGGACTACTGGAGTAACTGGCCCCGCGGCTAATAGTAGCGGCAGATGAGCAACGGACCCACGAGCGGCTGGCGACTACCGGAGATTGTAGCCTCCGGACTGCTGCTGCTGCTGACGACAAGACCGCTGCCTCCACTCAACCTCCCCCAACTGCCCCACACTCTCGGCACACGCCCACTGCTCAAACCCTAGCTCCACTCACACGCACCCCCCTTAAACCCTAAACCCCAGTCTCCCACTCATCCACCCCCCTCAGCGACACCTGCAGCAGTGGGAGACGAAGGAGGAGGAGGAGCAAAGGGAGGAATGCACAACTTCCACCCCCATACTCGCCACCCCCTACTTGCCACCCCTCAAACCCTAATACTGGCAGGGCGGGATGGTGGGTAGGGAGGTTACGGGGGAGGGGGGGGGGGGACCGACGCGCGGCCTCCCAGGGCGCCAAAACAGGCGGTAGAAGGGGCGGCGCTCGCCCCCCTCCCCCAGGTCCCCGAGGGAGTCGCGACGGGCGATGGGAAAAAAGGGGGGGGGGGGGGGGGGGGGGGGGGGGGGGGGGGGGGGGCGGTGCACGTGCCCTCGGTGCGCCGCGACGGGCGACGCAGCATGGCCGGGGCGAGGCCGGTCCCGGCGCAGCCCGTACGGGCCGCGCGCTGCTTGTACGGGCCGCGCGCAGGCCACGACGGGCGACGGGGGGCGACGCGCGGGTCCCCGTCGCCCGTCGCAACGCCTCCCGAGGGCGACGCGCCGAGGGACGGGGCAGCAGCCCGCCGCGTGCCTCGGGGCGCACAGCGGGCAGAGAACCGCCGCGCGCCTCGGGGCGCACGGCGGGCAGAAAACCGCCGCACACCTCGGGGCGCACGGCGGGAAGAAAAAACTGCCGCACGCCACGGGGCGTGCGGCACAGAGAGTAGCAGTAGCAGTTGCAGCGGAAGCAACGAGGTGGTGAGCCCACCCACAGGATCGATCCAAGGGGATCGACCTGCTCTGATAGCATGAGAAAGTTTAGAAGAAAGAAGAGGGCTTCACTAGAAAGCAGCAGGATACATATAGGAAACCCTAAGGGGTTGTACTCGCTATAGAGTACCCCACTACAGGCTAGAGAACAATGACATTTTGACACATGACATTCCAGAACTATCCGCCCTTCATGCTTCCTTCTCTGGCGTCTTTTCACTCACCAGACTTGAAGTGATAGGATGCCCTAAGGTAACGGTCCTTCCCGGGGAAATCGGACGGCTGGAGGCGCTCGAGGTGGTCAAGATCGCAAGGATGGACGGCCTGAAGTGTCTCCCTGCGTCGCTTGCTGAGCTGCCCTGAGTGCGGCTGTTGGAGGTGCGGGTGTGTGATGGGGTTGGCGCGCTGCTAGGGGATGAGGTCGTGCTGAAACGTACTGCCAGGGGTTCTTCTGCACGCTCCAACAGCACCGCCAGCAGCTCCGGCAGGAGCATCGCCAGCAGCAGCACCAGCAGGGTACTATTTCCATCCCTCAAGAGTCTCAAGTTGAAGTCCCTTCCTTACCAGACCCTTGGTCCGTCCCTTGGCCAGCTCTCCTCTCTCACGAAGCTGAAGCTCCTAGATATGTACTACCTTACATCACTCCCCGAAGCCATCTGTCAACTTTCGCGCCTGAAAAGGCTACGGATATATTCAGCTGTAAGGTTGGAGGTGTTGCCTGAGACCTTTGGGGGGCTGGCAGGGCTGCGTGTCTTGCAGCTGGTTTGCCTCGATACAATACGGCAGCTGCTCGAGTCTTTTGGGCAGCTGAAAATGCTTGAGACTCTGGAGATTATTGACTGCTACACGCTGATGAAACTTCCACGATCTTTCGCAAATCTGTCCAAGCTACAGTTCTGTACGCTCATCAAGCTTGGGATCTCAAAATTTCCAGGAAATTTCTGGGAGCTGTCTTCCCTCCAAGAGTTGGTGCTGCTCGGGCTGAAGCAGGTCCGCAGCTTGCCTGAGTCATTTGCTAAGCTGCCTAAGCTACAGGTGCTGCTAGTTACTGCGTGCAACAAGCTGGTTCGGGTGCCATCTTCTATCCGGAGAATGCCAACGTTGCGTGAGTTTGATATCAGTGAGTGTCCTTCGCTCCCATGGCGAGACAGGAGGGGCCTTCGTGGAAGAGAGAACAAGGAGGACGAGGAGGAGGGAGAGGAAGTGGCGGTTGATGAAGAGGAGGAGGAAGGAGGGGAGGAGGCAGAGGATGAGGAGGGGGGAGATGTGGCAGGTGAAGGGGAAGAGGCAGATGGGGAGGAGGAGGGTGCAGAGAGTGGTGGTGAGGACTGGGGGATCAACCATGAGTATGGATTGGGCAGCGAAGATGATGGCTGGAGGGCGGGTGATGACGACGACGAGGAATAACACGGTGGGAGGGGCTGGTGAGGAGGATGAGGGGAAGGGAATATGGGGAGGACTGGAAGAACGAGATGAAGTTGGTGGCAAATTGCAATGGTCGCACAAGAGGTTGTGATTTTAGATGGAAGATGGGATCGGGAAGTAGTGCTTTTGGTTGTCTCAGCGTGGGTGATTTTGTGTAACTCGTCTTGGTTATCATCTGCTTGTGAGTGTTCTGTTACATGCAGCAGAGGAGCACCTAAAACATGTTTTCGAGCACAAAAAAAAAAAAAAAAACAAGACAGGCCGGTACGTTGGAGAAGAGCTTTGCTGCTGTGCCATCTGAGATGTAGAGACAGTAACTAACTGAGAGAGCAAGTGAGAGTGACTGCACACGCAAGAGATTGCAACTAAACAAGGGGTGGAGATTGCAATGCATTGCTGCCTGGCTGTTGTCATGGAGACAAAAGACGGTTGAAATGCAAGTGCACTTCTAGTTTCAAGGAGAGAGGTGGATGTGGTACATGGGAGATGAGTGGCAAAGACATGGAGGCAGGCCCTCAGATTCGTTTTTAGCCTGTCTGATTCGTCAGACTCTCCCAAAGTTGTAGTCTGAATCTGACAGAGTTGCAAAAAAAAAAAGGCTGATAGTTCAGAGTTCCCTAAAATAAAAGTCTGAAAGATTCAGAATCACCCGCCTATCAAGTCTGATTGTCTTTCTAGCTATCTTGCTGAACTGTTTGTCTTGTTTGAACTACGTAACGTACATTGCAAAAGCCTACAAACAAAATGCTACTTTTCTTTGATTAGCTCCCAGCTAGAACTACCCTATTCATGTATCCTAGCACTACAACATCCTACTAATCCTCCTCTCCTAGACTCCTACTCATTAAATCCATCATCATCATCGGAGTCAACTGCATCCTGCTCATCTTCTAGGTCAACTACTACATCCATCTCTTCATTTGCCTCCTTGCCCTTGTTGTGTTGCTTTCCTGCGGGCGGGAGTGGAGCGTTGCTCTGGGGTTTGCGCTTCTTGTAACTCCTCCAGACTGTCACAATCTCATCCCAGTCGGGGGCGTAATCCATCAAGCTCATGCACATAAGGTCCCCCAGGCGAGAATCCTTGAGCGCGCCCCTCTTCCACGACTTAATGATGTTATGGCGGGAGAACCCCCGCTCGCACTCCACGGGGCTCAGCGGCAGTACAGCAACCGCCACCCACAGGAGCACCAAGTTGGGGTAGTTCTCCCGCCAGTCGGGAGTCTTGAGCATGGCAGTGAGACCCGCGTGAAAATTGCGCTCGCCCTTGGTAGATGCTGCAAGCACCGAAGTGAACATGCGCAGCTCCTTCTCTGCGCGGCGCTTGTCAATTCCTGACGGGGTAGGAAGTAAAACGGGAGGAGCAAGCTCAGAACCCAAATTCAAACATTAGTTGAAGCGACATGCAATACAAACGATGCATCGGGGTAGCCTGATATTAAAACCAAGCTGCGTAATGGCTTACCTGGCAGGATCTCATCCGACAGGTCGGCCTTGAACAGCGTGACAAGCGACCGAAGCCACTCGAGGCACCTGCGGTTCCTCTCTCCACGCTCTAACGGGTACTCGTCGGGGGTGAAGAGCCTAGCGCCGGACATCCCGTTCAGGTCGCCAAGCCGGTGCTCCAGTTGGTGCACGATCACCTCGGCAAACTCTGTGCAAACCTCCATACAGCCATCGTGGGTGCCGGGCCCTTCAAACTCCTCCAGCTCGTCCTCGTGCAGCACGAATTTGAAGCGTGCTGGTCGGCCGTCCGAATCAATCCCTTCAACCTTCACCTCCCGGTTTTCTCCAGGCCCATGGCGCGCGATGAAGGGGGACAGCAGCTCGCTGACGCCGCCTCCGAAGTCGTCTCCGCAGTCGACGTAGCGGCTCTCGATGTGGGATGTTGTACGCTTGATCTGCGCATGCACGCTGGCATAATCAAGCTGGAAAAAAACACGTGGACATGTGGTTAGTGACTAAGGTTAGAAGAAACGAAGCTGGCATTAGCACAAAGACTTAACTAGTAACAATAAACCAGAGCTTACCTCCTTGTGCTGGAATGCCCTGTTGAGTATGTTCAGCTGCTCAAGCACATCTGCAATGAAAAACAGGAGGAAATGAAACCTGTAGCTCGTCACCAGCGCATAGAGCGTCGCGTCCCACTCCTTCAACATCACGATGAGAGCCGGAAGGACGGCGACGAGTCTGAGCACTGCGTCGCCCCGCGAAAGCCAACGGACTGCATGGATCCCTTGCAGCTCCAGTGAGGTGGAGGTGAATACTTCCTGCAGCCCCATGAACCGCTGATGCCATGGCCCACTTCGACCGAGATGCTCAGCCACGGTGCGGATCACCGTGTCAATGACGTTGAAGGCGGGAATCTTCTCTGCGGCTGTTTTAGCCCCCAGTGCCTCCCTGTAAAAACAAAAAAGGGAAACATTAGTCACATGTAGTCGTTAAAGAACTTCAAAAAACCCTATGCACCTACAGGTTTACCTGTGAGCGATGCAGTGGGATGACACCAAATGGGGAATGCGCATGCGGAGGCGTGTCGTGAGGCCGTCCTTGCAGCCCATCATGACGTTCGCGCCGTCGGTGCTGATGCCTGCAATGCGCTGCAGGTCGACCCCGACTGCCTGCAGGTGTGATAGCAGAACGCCCAGAAGAGAAGCGGCGTCGGCCTTCTCCACGGTGAGAAGCGCCATGAACTCCATGACGGCCTTGAAGTCACGGACGAAGGTGATGAACAGGATCAAGTGCTTCCCGCGGCACCTATCCGTGCTCTCGTCAATCGAGATGCCGACGAAGGGCGACGATAGCACATGTTGCAGCTGGGTTGTCTGGAGCCATGTGGCTGTAGCTTGTGTCAGCTCACCGAAGCCGTATCTGCACATGGAACCACTAGTCAGTAACAATTTAGTTAGAACATTATTAAAACGTGGGTACTTATAAAGAGGCGTACGGCAGTTGCACTCACGTGGTGTAGTAGGTGCCGTACCCTCTCTTAGGGAAGCCTTGCACGCCCTTCTCCGACAAGTACCGCACCAGTTTCACACACATCCCCATGGGCGCGTCGGACCTGCTGATGAACAGCAGCGAGTCCAGAAGGGCGACGGTCCGCATCTTCTCACTGTCCACCGCGGCGCAATGTTGGTCGATCTGTGGCTGCCGTCCACCGCACTCCTCTTCATATTTCTGTCTCTCAACCGCCAGCTTGTGCTTCGCCGTGCCAGCGTGTTTACGGAAAGACTGTGTCTGCAGGTCGGTGGCGCCTCTCCCGCGCCTCCCGCAAGTTCCTGCATCCCCAGCAAAGGCTGCACAAACGGTACACTTGAACGCAGGCAAGCCGGTAGTGGTTTTAGTGATTGTGAGCCACTTAAAACGGGTAGACCAATGATTTTTGAACTTGTCAATCGCTTCGTCGTAAACTCCCTCGATGAGCTCGGCCAGATTGATATTGAGGCGAGGTCGCGGTCGATCAGATGTTCCGGGAGCGTTCTTGACGTTGGCAGTTGACGACGCAGGTTTGCCGAAGGTCAAGGTCGCCTGCTTGAGACGGGTCGTGCGCGCCGTGGTCTGCGTCGGAATCTGCGACTGTGAATCAACGGTTGGTTTCGCTGATGTCTCTGCCACATGGTCGGCAGAAAGTGAGAAAACTGGAGCCGCGGGTGCTTTCTGTATGGGAATCGTATCGGGCATGACGCGTGCAGCTTTATCGAGATCTAGTGTACTAAGCAAGAAGTCCAAGCCTGTTAAGGCAGGCCGCTCATCAGGGTCGTCGTCGCTTGTGGCGGGATTGTCCAGCACCGCCATGGCGGGGCTGTGAAAGAGCCTGCCGAGCAGGAACTAACTAGAGAGATGATGGCTGAGGCAAAACTGGGCACTGGCTTGGGCCCGTGAGATGTAGCTGAGGGGTGTGGATGAAACCCTAGCACAAACACGAAGGCCCTTTACCAAGATGGGCCATCATTGAGTTGTGTGGGTGGTTGCCTACAATGCACGGCAACGACGAGGCGCATCGTTGCAGTGTGTGGTGTGGATGTTGCAGCATCGTGGTACACGATGCTGCCTAAAGGAGCGTCTGCTTGCCATCACGTTTACGTGGGTGGCATGGCAACTGCTGCAGCATCTTACACCGAGGGAAAGAAAGAACGCGCTCCTCTTCTGTCTCGACCACTACATCCAGCTGTACGAGGGAAACACCGGGCCGCAGGGCGGCGGTACAGGTACAATGTATGTACCACAGCTAATCCTGGGTGTCAGCGCGCAGGTAGATTCATTCAGAGTCGGAACTCGTTTGTACTCTGAATTCATCAGAGTACACTCCCATAAAACTCTGAAACGTCAGAGTCAGCCTAGAGAAAAATCTGATTTTCACATACTTGAGACAATAAAAACTCTGAATTTTACAGAGTACACCCTAAAAAAAGTCTGAAATCTCAGACTAAAACAAGCAAATCAGACAAAAAAGTCTGACTTCTGGGGGCCTGCATGGAGGCGTTGATGGAGGGCATGATTTTGCTGGTGAGGCAAAAGAACAGCCACAGTGCGTGTCATTTTTTGAATTATTGAAAATGAACAAACATGCATGAGGATTGCCTATGGATAGATCTGCGAGAAATGACAATCACATCTAAGAGAAAGAGACCACTTATTGGACCTCTTTGTAGTTCACCACACTCCAAGCGTAGGTATTTTCAAATAACAACTCAGTGTGGTAAGATACTTTCGCTGATGAGTGGTGATTCGTACCCACAAACGAGTACGCTGCCATCACCTTTTTTTGGCGGGAACGAGACACAACCACATCCAGTCACCAGCACATCCATTTCGGGATCGCGAATGGCACGGTAGGCGATCCTCGCAGAGTCAACATACATGTTCGTCGTGTGTGCCTGTATCGCTCGTTCTTTTCGCAAGTATGATGTAACGTGGGAGTATCTGGCGGGAATGGTTCGAGATAACAGAGCGGCGGAGTGCGGTGCCACTAACAGGCCCAAGGGTCTCTGGGTGAGAGAAATGAACTCTCTGATCCCCCGTAAACTGTTTCTCCTGATCCTCCCAAGACTCCTTCAGTCTCACTGACCTAGCTAGAGAACGATTAGAAGCCACGTTACCTAGTTAGTAGCAGACCTAACGCGGTGAATAGCGGCATTTCTTTTTTTTCCCTCCTTTTACAATGCCAGTCGGATCGCCGATCCATCGGTTACCTGACGAGCTTCTGTCTCGGATTCTACGTTTCCTGGTTCGACCTGATGGTCAGTTGGAGCACGCACTTGTTAGCAAGCAATGGCATCGCGTCGCGCACCGCGTGCAGTACGAGCTCCGCGTGCCTTATGACCTCCGTATGGATTTGCTTCGCCTCGTTCATCTTGTGTCGTCGTTCCCTAACCTCGAAAAGCTAATCCTTTCCTATCGCAGCCTCAACTTCGCCCCTAATTTCTTATTCTCTCACCTCGCTAGCACGTCTCACCATCTGACGCAGCTTCGCGTCGAACCGATGTCACGCGGAGGTGTATCTGAGAAGAGCCTCGTTACGCTGTTCGAGGGGCGTACGCGGCTGGAAGATCTTTGTGTGTATTGTTCGGAGGGTGTTGCCATTCCCACGTCGATCGACCGACTCACACGACTCAGAAGCTTAACCCTCAGGGCATTCGTTACCCGTCTACCCGACAATCTTACCTCGTTACAGCTTCTCAAAAGCCTCGTGCTGCAAACTGTTAGGCTCGAAGTTTTGCCTGAAGATTTCGGCAACCTGGTTTCTTTAACGTCTCTGGAGTTGCACGCTTGCCGCTTGGCGTCACTTCCAGACTCTTTCGGACAGCTTACCGCTCTGAGCCTTCTTTCCTTGAATTATTGCAGGACGTTGCAGCTGCCGGCCTCTTTCACCGAGCTCTCTTCTCTCGCCGTCTTGGAGTGTCGAAGATGCAGGATTCTTCTTCCGTCACAGGTGGATTACGGTCAACTGCGGGGACTTGAAACCATTATTCTGGATGAAGTGGGGGGAATGCGCGACTTTATTGCGGATCTGGAGCATTTCCAGCGAGTGAAGACTCTAACCATTAATCCCTGGAGTGACATCACGTCTCTGCCCGCGTCTCTCCCTCGCCTGCCTGCACTCACCGAACTCACCCTTGACATGGGACAACTCTCAGTGCTGCCCGAAGATTTCGGGCAGTTGTCAGTGCTTCGGACACTCGTGCTAAATATGGGAAGTCTCACAGCCTTGCCTGATTCCATCGCCTTGGTTACCACACTTCAAGAGCTTTCCCTTGACTACCTTCGAGTTCTGACGCATCTGCCCCAGGAGTTCGGCCAGTTGGTTGGATTGGAGAAGCTGTGCATGACAGACCTTGAACAGCTCACACACCTGCCCGAAACCTTGGGCCGGTTGACAGCTCTCCGGGAGCTGAAAATAGTGGAGTGTACGCAGCTGCAGCAACTCCCAGACTCCATATCCCAGCTATCTTCTCTCGAGCACCTCGAGATTGACAGGTGCCAGAGCCTCACGGTGTTGCCAGACGACATGGGAAAGGGTCTGCAGACCTTGCGCCATTTCCTTCTACTGGGCTGCACCGCTCTTACCCACCTCCCACCGACCTTCTCCGGCCTAACGACGCTCGAAACTCTCAAGATTGGAAACGCGAACGCTTCAGTGGGGCGCTGCTAGACGGATTTGGATCCTTAAAAAGCCTCAAGAAGCTGTCACTCTATTCCATGCCACGGCTATCCTCCCTTCCTGCTTCCTTCTCGGGCGTGCTTTCCCTCACCAGCCTGGAAGTGATGTATTGTCCTAAAGTAACGGTGTTTCCTGAGGGAATCGGACGGCTGCAGGCACTCGAGGAGGTCAGTATCTTTGGGATGGACGGCCTGAAATGCCTCCCTCCGGCACTCCTTGAGTTGCCCCATCTGCGGGCGTTGGACGTGCGGGCATGTGGTGGGTTAAGTGCGGTGCTAGGCGATGAGAAGGTGGTTCGACGTACTGCCAGAGGCTTTGTGACCAGCACAAGCAGCACCAGCCGCAGCAGCAGCAGCAGCAGCAGCAGCACGTTACTTCCTTCAATTCAGAGCCTCAAGATAAAAGAGATGGATGTTGAGTCTTTTGGTCCGTCCCTGGGTCAACTATCCTCTTCACGCAGCTGAAACTTCTGGAAATGGACAGGCTTGAATCTCTCCCTGACTCCATCGCTCACCTCTCACAGTTGCAAAGGCTTCGGGTTGATACGGCTTTTAATCTAAAAGCACTGACCGAGACCCTTTGGGGGCTTGCAGGGCTGCGTGTCTTGCAGCTGGTTCACCTGTACACGATGCGACAGCTGCCCGAGTCTCTTGGGCAGTTGAAAATGCTTGAGACGCTGGATATTATTGATTGCTACAAACTAATGCAGCTTCCACAGTCCTTCGTGAGTTTGTCCAAGCTACGATCGTGCTCCCTTATCAAGCTCGGGATCCCATACATTCCGGATGAGATTTGGAAGCTTTCTTCCCTCCGAAAGTTGCTGATTTTGGGACTGAGGCAGTTGCGAAGCTTGCCGGATTCGTTTACCCAGCTGCCTTAGCTTAAGGTGCTGCAGGTGGTTGCGTGCAATAAGCTGGCTCGTTTGCCGTCCTCTCTCCGGAGAATGCCGACATTGAGTGAGTGCTACATCAGTGAATGCCCTTTGCTCTCTCGTCGGGACACGAGAGGGGTTCCTGCAAGGAGAGAGGAGGGAGAGGAGGGGGAGGGGGAGGGGGAGGGGGAGGAGGAGGATGAAGAAGGGGAGGAGGAAGAGGGAGGGGATGCGGAAGAGGAAGAGGGGGAGGAGGGAGCCGATGTGGCGGCGGGTGGGGAGGCAGTGGAGGAAGACGAGAGTGGGGGTTATGATGATAATATTGATCATGAGTATGCCTTGGACAATGATTTTGACGACGATGTCAGAGACTGGGGGAACAGTGATGATGACTAGGATGAATAGGTGAGACTGGTGGGTTGGAAGTTGGGGACGAAATCATGTATGAAAATAGGCTGTGGTTGTCAATGGAAAGGTTATGTGTTGTTAGCGCTCCTTACCAGATGCGTGCACTCAGCTGCAGTGTGATTTAGAAAAGTGCCACTGGTACCTAAAACACAGGGGCACACTTTCTTCTAACGCCTTGTAAGGTCATATACGTAAGCGCAAAATACACGTTTTCTAACCTTGTAACAGTAATATGTACCTTATTTTGCTCCATTCTTTACACTCCTTGCGTATTTGCGAATAACAACTCGCTGCTTATCACAAATTTCTTACACTACTCGCTGGAATCGCATCCACAAACGGGTACGCCATCACTTTTCTGGCGGAACTCGCACAAGCGCACGTCGGGTCACCAAGAGACACACAATTGGGGCTCGCGAAAGCACTGTGGGCAATCCTCGAAAATCGAGATTGAGGTTCGTCATTTTGTGCCCTACATCGCCGACCATTTCGCAAGTACGGTGTTACGTGGGAGCATCTGGCGGGAATGGTTCGAGAAGAACGAGCGTTGTGTAACTGACAACCTCAAGGTTTTCTTGTTGGTTTGAGCGACCGGACCAGACCTAGCGACAGCCCTGGTTGAGAGAGATGCACTCCGTGATCCTCGGGGGAATGATTTCACGAGTGATTCCTTCCCCCTTTCAAGCTCACAACAACCTTGCTATTAGACGATTAGGACTCTCGTTACCTGATTAGTAGCAGAATCAACAAGCTGAACAGATAATCATTCACTATTTTCTCCGCCTTTCACAATGTCAATCGGATCGCCGATTCAGCGACTACCTGAGGAGCTTCTTTCTCGGATCCTACGTTTTCTGGTTCGACCTGATGGCCTGCCAGAGCACGCACTTGTTAGCAAGCAATGGCATCAGATCGCGTGCCGCGTGCAATACGAGCTCCGTTTGCCCCATGACATCCGTATGGATCCGCCTCGGCTTGTTCAACTTCTATCCTCGTTCCCTAACCTCGAAAAGCTAATCCTTTCCTCTTGCAGCCTCACCTCCATCTCCAAGTTCTTATTCTCTCACCTCGCTAGCTCGTGTCGCCATTTGACCCAGCTTCATGTCGAAACGATGTCACCTTGGACTAATAAAAGAGATGTAACCGAGAAGAGCCTCATTGCGCTGTTCGAAGGGTGTACGCGGCTGGAAGATCTCTATGTGTACTGCTCGACGAATGCTGCCATTCCCACGTCAATCGGCCGACTTACTTCCCTCAAGCACCTGCACTTCGTGGGAAGTGGAGTCACGCGTCTTCCCGACACACTGACCTCGTTACAATCTCTCAAAAGGCTCGTGCTGAACACTTATCAGCTCGAAGCTCTGCCTCAGAATTTCGGCAATCTGGTTTCTTTGACGTCGCTGGAGCTCCACCATAGCCGCTTGGCGACACTTCCGGAATCTTTTGGGCAACTTACCGCTCTCAACCGTTTTTCCTTAAGTGGCTGCTCTACGCTGCAGCTGCCGACCTCTTTCACCGAGCTCTCTTCTCTCGCCGTCCTGGAGCTCCGAAATTGCAGCATTCTTCCTCCGTCGCCGGCCGATTTCGGTCAACTGGGGGCGCTTGAAACCCTCATTATGGTTGAAGTGAGGGGAATGCGCGACTTGATTGTGGATCTGGAACATTTGCAACGACTGAAGACTCTTTTTATCAACGGCTGCAGTGACATCACGACTCTGCCCGTGTCTCTTCCCCGCCTGCCTGCACTCACCGATATAACCCTTGACATGGGACAAATTTCAGTGCTGCCTGAAGATTTCGGGCAGTTGTCTACGCTACGGAGACTCGTGCTAAATCTGCGAAGTCTCACAGCCTTACCTGATTCCATCGCCCTGGTTACCACTCTTCAAGAGATTTCCCTCAATTCTCTTCTCAATCTGACACATCTGCCCCAGGAGTTCGGTCAGCTGGTTTGTTTAGAAAAGCTGTATTTGAAAGACCTCCGACAGCTCACGCGCCTGCCTGAAACATTCGGGCAGTTAATTGCTCTTCGGAAGCTGAAAATAGTGGAGTGTAGGCAGCTGCAGCAACTCCCGGACTCCCTATCCCAGCTGACTTCTCTCGAGCGCCTAGAGATCAACATGTGTCAGAGCCTCACGGTGTTGCCAGACGCCATGGGGAAGGGTCTGCACTCCTTGCGCCACCTGCATCTACTGGACTGCACCGCTCTCACCCACCTCCCTCCATCCTTCTCCGGCCTGACATCTCTTGAAACGCTCAAGATTGCTCACGCGAAACGCTTCAGGGGCGCGCTGTTAGACGGCTTTGGCTGCTTGAGGAGCCTCAAGGAGCTGTCGCTCGATTCCATGCCACACCTATCCTCCCTCCCAGCTTCATTCTCTGGCGTTGATTCCCTCTCCAGGCTGGAAGTTGGAAACTGCCCAAAAGTAACGGTCCTGCCAGAGGGAATCGGACGGCTGGTGGCGCTCGAGGAGGTCAGAATCTTTGGGATGGGCGGCCTGATATGTCTCCCTCCGGCGCTCCTTGAGCTGCCTAGTCTGAGGGCGTTGGACGTGCGGGCATGTGATTCACTAAGTGGGGTGCTAGGCGATGAGACGGTGCTTCAACGCACTGCCAAGGGCTTTGTGACTAGCACTGGCAGCAGGAGCAGCAGCCGTCCTCTGCTTCCTTCCACACAAAGTCTGAAGATCAAAGAGCTTAATGTGGAGTCGTTCGGTCCATCTCTCGGTCGTCTACCCTCATTGACGCAGTTAAAACTTTTAGATCTTCACAAACTTGACTCTCTCCCCGACTGCATCTCCCAACTCTCGCAGCTGCAACGGCTTAAGGTTGATTCGGCCTACTATCTGAAAGAACTGCCTGAGACCATTGGGGGGTTTGCAGGGCTGCGTGTCTTACAGCTGGTTGACCTCATCTCAATGCGGCAGCTGCCTGAGTCTCTTGGGCAGCTGAAAATGCTCGAGACGCTGGAGATTATCGACTGTTACAAGCTGATGCAGCTCCCAAAGTCGTTTGTGAATCTACCCAAGCTACGATCCTGCTCTCTCATCATGCTTGGAATCCCAAGCATTCCGGATGATATATGGAAGCTGTCTTCCCTTAAAAAGTTGCTGATTTTGGGGCTGAAGCACTTACAAAGCTTGCCAGATTCGTTCACTCTTCTACCTAAGCTGGAGAAGCTGGAGGTGATCATATGCAAGAAGCTGACTCGGCTGCCTGCGTCTCTCCGGAAAATGCCAACATTGCGTGAGTGCGACATCAGTGAATGCCCTCTGCTCTCCCGCCGTGACATGAGAGGGGTTCCTGTAAGGAGAGAGGAGGGAGAGGAGGGGGAGGGGGAGGAGGAAGAGGAAGGAGGGGATGCGGAAGAGGAAGAAGGGGAGGAGGGAGGCGATGTGGCTGGGGAAAGGGAAGAGGCGGGCGTTGAGGCACCAGAGGACGAGGAGAGCGGAGGTGAAGATAATGATATTGATCATGAGTATGGCTTGGACAGTGACGATGACGACGACTTTGGCAGACACTGGGGGGGTAGTGATGATGACTAGGATGAAATGGATGGAAAGCGTGTCTGAAAGTAGGTTCGGTAGGCTCCAAAAGTTGGTGCGGTAGGTTGGTCGTTGAGGATGGGGAAGGCGTGTATGGAAGTAAGCTCTAAGTGTTGAAGGGGAGTTGTGTTTTCGTCCCCTTACCAGGTGTGTGCAGTCAGCTACGTATGTGCAGCTTGATTCTTTAGAGGCGCCAGTGACCAACTGTAGCTTCCTCTTCGCAAGTTGAGAGATTGTAAAAGCGTGCAGCTTGTGCGGGTTTGTAGGAACATCCACATACTGTAGCCTTGGCTTGGTTGCAGAGAAGTTGGCCAATGTTTTGCTTCCATCATATACGGTACAGGTAACATGCTGGCCTGCACCAGGAACATGATTCTTCCACCTCAATACATCGCTCGCAGCCTAATGCTAGCTTTGTCTATCCAATTCACGTAAAAAATCAAGCCATCACCACTACTCGCTCGCACTACCCCACGACTTCTCTGGTTCAGGCGGAAACTTTGTACTCAGAAACTCTTTCTTGCGATGCATGAAATGCACCGCCAGGAACTGCACCGGCTCCGTCTGCGCCTCCTCCTCCCACCCGCGGTAAAACCCATAGTGCATCGTGCTCGGACACTTGTCCCCGGTTTTAAACTTGAAGAACGGGCGGCCGGGCGTGAGGGAGAAGTTGTTGTCAAAGACGCAGAGGCCGGGGTCGGACCAGGAGGAGTTGAGGCAGCGCCGCGGCTGGCAGAGGGATTGCACTCGGAAGCGCGGTTGGATGCCCCGCTTGCGGAGTGCCTTGGCGGTCTCGGGTTTGACGCCTGACACACATGGGGGCTCCACCCACTGCCATAGGGGTACATGCACCGGAAGGGTTAAGGGGGGAAGGGTGGAGATGAGATGGGTTGGCAGAGGGATTGCACGCAGAAGCGCGGTTGAATGCTGCGCTTGCGGAGGGCCTTGGCGGTTTTGGGTTTGACGCCCGACACACATGGAGGCTCCACCCACTGCCATGGAGGTGGGAACGGGAGCAGGGAATGAGGAGCAAACAAAAATAGGTTGTCAAAGACGCAGATGCCCGGGTCAGACCAGGAGGAGTTGAGGCAGCGCCGCGGCTGGCAGAGGGATTGCACTCGGAAGCGCGGTTGGATGCCCCGCTTGCGCAGGGCCTTGGCGGTTTCAGGTTTCACGCCTGACACACATGGAGGCTCCACCCACTGCTGTGAGGGGTTTTGGTGGTGGGGATGGGGATGCGAGTAGGGTTGTGATGGGAAGGGGTTTAGAGTGGGGGAAGCAGAGACGGCTGGAAGAGGGATTGCACTCAGAAGCGTGGTTGGATGCCCCGTTTTGCATGGAGGCTTGGAGATTTTGGGTTTCATGCCCGACACACTGCCGCGAGGGTGGTGGTGGTTGCAATGGGGTTGGGTTGGGGTTGGGAAGGGGTCAAGAGGGAGCGAAGCAGAGATAGCCTGGTATAGGAGCTGCAAGCGTAAATGGGTTTGGTAACATCCACAAATGAGGACAGCAAGACCGGATTCTGAGTCCTATCACCCCTTCACCACTCTCGAGCATTCTAAACCCCTCTCCATCAATCTCCAACCCTCTCCACCGCTTTCCTCTCACCTGCGGCCAGCAGCCAGCGAAGCTGTACCAGCTCAAAGTGGTGACATCAACACAGGATGGCGGCAGCACCAGGTCATAGGTCTCCCTTCAATCACCTCACACATTCACACACCACTCTCCACTGCTCTCTAGCCCTCGGCACTGCACTCCACCGCACTCCACCGCACTCAACCGCACTCCAACAGACTCAACCGCACTCCACCGCTCACCTGCAGCCAGCAGCCAGCAGCCACCGAAGGTGTACGAGCCCATAATGGTTACGTCAACATAAGAGGGCAGCGGCACGAGGTCCTGGGTGTCCCTTCATTCATCTTCTAATCCCACTGCTCTCTACCTCTCGCTACCTCGCTCCACCGCACTCAACCACTCTCCACTGCTCACCTGCAGCCAGCAGCCAGCGAAAGTGTACCACCCCATGATGGTAACATCCACGTAGGACGGCAGCAGCACCAGGTCTTGGGTCCTCTTCTAATCATCTCTATTTACCACTCAAACACCACTCCCCACTGCTCTCTAGTCCTCTCTACGGCACTTCACCGCTCTTGACCGCTCTGCACAGCTCTCCACCGCTCACCTGCAGCCAGCAGCCAGCGAAAGTGTACCAGCCCATGATTGTAACATCCACGTAGGACGGCAGCAGCACCAGGTCTTGGGTGTCCTTGTCTCCTCCGAACATGGCCGAGTCAAAGACAGCGTGCAGGAAGAGACACCAGTCCACCAGCGCTGCGTATGACATGAGGGCTATGTGCGTGCCCACTCCTGCAGGGAGGGGGGCATGGGAGATGAGGGGAAGGGTTGAGAGACTAAGGGTATCGGACAGCATGTCAGGGTATGGGAGCAGCAGTGAGTGAACGAGAGCTTGCAGGAAGAGACACCCGTGGACAAGGGCTGCGTATGACATGAGGGCTATGTGCGTGCCCACTCCTGCAGGGAGGAGAAGGGATAGAGAGATTGGGAGGATGGGAACTTAATGCTACGTGTGTGGCAGATGCTGAAGAGTGTATGGGACTAGGAGCAGCGGCGAGTCGAAGACAAGGAGCAGGAAGCGGAAGAGAGCGAACGGGAGGAGAGAAAGCACTCGGCACCTACCTGCAGAGGAGCACTGAGTGGGCTCCAACGGAGGTCCGATGCTGGGACAGCGCGCAGGGAGAGGGTGAGAGGGAGGAGGGAAGCCAACCGCACCCACCTGCAGAGTAGAGCACGCAAGCTGGGCTGTGAGCTCACCTGCAGAGTAGAGCACGCAAGCTGGGCTGTGAGCTCACCTGCAGAGAAGAGCACGCAAGCTGGGCTGTGAGCTCACCTGCAGAGGAGTACTGAGTGGGCCTCAATGGAGGCCTGATGCTGGGCCAGCGCGCAGGGAGAGCGAGGTCAGAGTTAGGGAAGAGCCATGCCGCCACCTGAGAGGACGCAAAAAAGAATAGCCAGGAATACAAGGGGTCCGAATAAAGGGAGGCAGTTAGAGGGAGTGGGATGCAGTGGGTGGGGAATGCTGGGCAAGCAGGCCGGCAAAGCGAGGGCGGAGTAGGGATGGTGTTGGGGAGAGAGAGAGGGAAAAAGGCACACAGCCACTCGAGAAGGCACTGCAAGGAGAGAGAGAGGGAGGGGGGCAGTGGCGGGAAACGCAAGAAGAGAGAGAGAGGGAGGGGGGCAGTGGCGGGAAACGCAAGAAGAGAGAGAGAGGGAGGGGGGCAGTGGCGGGAAACGCAAGAAGAGAGAGAGAGGGAGGGGGGCAGTGGCGGGAAACGCAAGAAGAGAGAGAGAGGGAGGGGGGCAGTGGCGGGAAACGCAAGAAGAGAGAGAGAGGGAGGGGGGCAGTGGCGGGAAACGCAAGAAGAGAGAGAGAGGGAGGGGGGCAGTGGCGGGAAACGCAAGAAGAGAGAGAGAGGGAGGGGGGCAGTGGCGGGAAACGCAAGAAGAGAGAGAGAGGGAGGGGGGCAGTGGCGGGAAACGCAAGAAGAGAGAGAGAGGGAGGGGGGCAGTGGCGGGAAACGCAAGAAGAGAGAGAGAGGGAGGGGGGCAGTGGCGGGAAACGCAAGAAGAGAGAGAGAGTCCACAAGAACTGCTTTTGAGTCGACTCAAAAGAAGAGAGAGAGTCCACAAGAACGCGGATTAAAGGGAGACCACAAAGCAGCGAGTGTTGGTGTAAGACGACAAAATGTGGTGAAAGGTGCTGGAAAGGGGTGGAAACTGCTGGAAAGGGGTGGAAACTGCTGGAAAGGGGTGGAAACTGCTGGAAAGGGGTGGAAACTGCTGTCGGAGAAGGGGAGCGCTGCGCTGTTGTGGGCACCTGGGAGGCATTGGCGAAGAGCATGACTTCGGTGGCGAGGTGGAATATGCGTCCGTAGTTGTGGCGCTCCATGAACTTCTTTAGTATGAACCATCGCACCTGATGGAAAGGTAGGGGGAAATGTTGGAGGAAGAACAATGATCAGGGGGGAGTGGGAGAGTGGGCGAGGTGGAATATGCGACTGTGGTTGTGGCGCTCCATGAACTTCTTTAGGATGAACCAACGGACCTGATGGAAGGGGGGAGAGGATGGAGGAGCGGGAATAGAACAGCGATCAAGGCAGAGTGGGAACGTGAGAGTGGAGGAATATGCGTCCATAGTTGTGGCGCCCCATGAACTTCTTGAGTATGAACCAGCGCACCTGATGGGGAGAGGGGAGTGGATGGAAGAAAAAACCAAAAAAAAAACTCCCATGTTTCCTGTGAGTAGGATTCATATACTCACGACGCATTTCTCAAACGAGTCACAGTTGAAATGCTTCGAAGTGACCTATTTGAACCCATATGCACAAACCCACAAAGCTTGCACCCCTCCATACTCACGTCCACGTGGACTGGAGTGCTAAGGCTGTTACATTGTTACCTTTCCAGGAATAAACTCACGTGCACGTCAACTGGAGCCCCAAGGTTGCGGATGAACCACTCGTACACCTCCTCGTACTCCGCATGCTCCTCGAACGCCACCTCAAACGACCGTTATACTCCTTCACACTCCTACGCACTCACATGCACGTCCACGGGAGTCCCAAGGTTGCGAATGAACCACTCATACACCTCCTCGTACTCCGCATGCTCCTCGAAGGCCACCCCCATGTGGAAGAAAAACTGCCGACACTCCCGAGGGCCGATGAAATGCACCGCGTTGTTGTGCTTGCGCGCCTGGTCAGGGAAGCACAGGCAAAGAAAGCAGAGGACTTTTGAGACGTCTCAAAACTGGTCAGGGAAGCACAGGCAGAGAAAGCAGAGTTTTGAGACGTCTCAAAAGTCGGGGACGCACAGGCAAAGTTGACTTTTGAGTCGACTCAAAAGTCAAGTCGGGGAAGCACAGGCAGAGAAAGCAGAGGAATAAAAGTGTGTATAGTATAGTGTATTTCGTGTTCAGTGCTGTTTCATGTTACAGACAAGTAACTCAGTAGCTCATGAGAGAAAAATTAAATAAATTTATGAATGGATACACAGATTCAAATCAACATCTCACCTCGGAGACTACTTTATAGACATAATGCGACTTATGGCAGGGCGAGGCTCCCGGGCGGCCATGGTAGAACACCACCGGCACCTCCACTTGCACCTGACGGACAGGCAGGAAGGGGAGGGGTGGGTATGGATGAGAGGTGGTGCGGTGCGGTGAGGTGAGGTGATGGGTGTGCTTTCTCATGTCATGTGTTTCACGTGTGCCCTGCTGGGACGCCCTGGTAGAAAGTCCTGTGACCACCTCTCACGCCTACACACCTCCGCATAGCCCTGTGTGTCACGTGTGCCTTGGTAGAAAGCCCTGGGACCTCCACTCCACTTGCACCTGACAGACAGACAGGAAGGGGGGTGGTGGGTATGGATGAGGGGCGGCACGGTGAGGTGAGCAGAGGTGATGGGTGGGTGTGCGCTAATCGTGTGTGTGTGTGTGTGTGTGCCCTGCTGGGCGGCCGTGGTAGATAGAAGCCCACTGGGACCTCCACTTGCACCTGACGGGCAGAACGGGGGTTGAGTGGGATGCATGGGATGCATGGAATGCATGGAGGTGGCGTGTGTGGGTGGATTACAAGGACACGTGGCAGGGCAAGGCTTCTAGCACGGGCACAAGTCACACGTGGCGTGTGACTTGTGGCAGAGCAGCGCTTCTGGGCGGCCGTGGTGGATGTTTTTTGAGAATTCTCAAAAAACATACGCGGGACGGCCCTACTGGCACCTCCACTTGCACCTGCCAGATGGATGCTCATCGGTTTAGAGGTTTATATGCAGGTGCAGTGGGCCCCGATCAATAGGGGAAGGATGGGATGCGTGGGGGAGGTGAACGCCAAGGGTGGAATGGTTTTTGCGGCGCATCGAAATCGGATGAAAAAGGATGGGATGAAGGAGGTGGCAGTGAGAATAGAGAGGTTGTTGAGAATTCTCAAAAACCAGTGATTCCACGTCCACGTCCACGTCCACACGACTCTCCGTGTGGCAGCTAGGGGAAGCCGCTGGGCTGCCGTGGGTGCAACGAATGCCTCCACATGGGTGTGAGGAGGGTACCTGGAGAGGGAGAGGAGCAGTGGTGCTAGACATGCGGGTGGCAGCTCCGCATGCAAGTCACTCCCACCTCCATGCCTCCCGCCCTCCGTTTCCCCCTCCCTCATCCTTGCATTCATGTCATTTGGGTCCCACTCGGGCAGGTCAGGTCAGGCAAATTGACTTCTGAGTCAACTTACTAATCACCTCCTGCCTCCCCAATTCCCGCTTCCCCCTTGCCCGTCCCCCTTTCCCCCTGCCTCCTTCCCCTTCTTCCCTCCATCCCCCCCTACCCGTCCCCCCCCCCCCCCCCCCCCTCCCCCTCCCCCCCCCCTCCACTCACGTCGTTGGGGTCCCATTCGGGCAGGTCGGGAGGCGTGAAAGACGCCAGCGTGGGCGGGTCATCCCCGCTATCGATAGCCGCGGACAGCGCGTTATAAAGCGCGGTGTCCGCGCCGTACGCGCCGTACTCCTCCTCCCCGCCCTTCGCGCCGCCGTGCGACCACGCGTTAGGGCGGCCTAATAAAGACAGAGTTAAATGCTCTACCACGTAACTTAAATTGTACGAGACTACTATCAGAATCGCTATATATAGGCATCTAAGGCGTGGGGAGGCCTGGGGGAAGGGGCCTTTAGAGGGGGAGCTTGGGGAGTAGGGGGGGGAATACGGCGGGGAATACGGCGGGGAGTACGACGGGGAGTGCGGCGGGGATCGCGCGGTGGCGTGGGAAGCGTGGGTGAAGAGGGGGGAGGCGGAAGGGCGGAGCGCGGGGGAGCCGAACGTGGGGTGATTGTGGCGGCCGCTGGCGGAAAAGGTGCGCTCCATGAGGGGAAACGTGGGGAGGCGGCGGAAGAGGGGGGAATGTGGGAAAGAAGGGCGCTGCGAGAAAGGCGGCGTTGGTCGCGGTGTTATGTGCGCTGTGAAGGACGGCGCAGCTGCTGATGCCGCCCTTCCTCGTTCATTCTCGCAAACCGTACGGGCCTCGGAGGACTACCGCAATTCTCGGGATGAGGACATAACACCCAGTTGCGGCGACATCTGTAGCGGAGACCGCAAGCTTGTTGGTGCGTCGTCAGTGCAAGGAGACAAGGAATGCTTGCTTCTGGACAAAGCGGTGCTTCTGGACGAGGCGGTGGAGTGCGGGGGTGAGGGGAAAGGAAACACGAGAGCGTGGTTGACGGAAGGAGTGTAGTGACGGGTTGTACGCGGCAAAGGGATGACTCGGTATGCGTGACACATGTGATACGGAGTGGCAGATGTTCAAATTGTTAAGTTTTTTTTATACAGAACGAGTTTGCACTATACCAATGCAAATACATTCACAGTCGTAACTGAATTCCAGAGGGAAGCATGCAAACTGCAGTCAAAGACTCCAGCGCAGCCCCCCCTGCATCCGCCTACGGTGGCCGATGAAACGTCTTGGGGTTCTGCCATATGGATAGGAAGCCCATCCTCCACGTGGCCTGCTCCCCTGCCTCACAGATCCTCGCGATCGCCGCACGTTCATCTCCTTCCAGCCCCCCCCATGGGTCCCGTGGTTGCCCTTTTCTCCCCCCCCACACCTGCCTTCCTCAACTTTCCCGCTCTGTAGAGCCTCACATGCCGCATGAAGTCATAGATTGCTGCCCGTGCCACCTTTTTCCTCTGAAATTTCTCCTTCCGGTACACTGCATCCACTCTGGCCAACCAAATCCTGCGCATTGTCACTGCTGTCAACGTCGCCCCTGGAAACCTGGATTTCGTGGCCCCCTCCTGAAACAGCATGTCTCCCAGTGTCCTCGTTTGGTCTGCTGGGTTTATGATCCCCAATGACCTCAGCAGCGCGCCGATCACCGGTTGGATGACTGGGCAGGTAAGCATGCAGTGAGCTAGGGTTTCTGGCTCTCCACAGTGTGGGCAGCACCCCCTGGCTCCAAGAAACACCAGCCTCCCCCCCACCTGCAGGTTCTTGCTGTGCATCCTCAACAGCACATCTCTTGCTCTGTACGGGATCACCAGCGAGTCCCTTCTTTCTCTGACCGCCTTCCAGTCTATTTTGTTCCCCCACTCCTCTTCCCATTCGTGTCTCCGTCTGGACGTCACCACGGGCCCTGCCAGCGCCCTCCTAATCGCTTTCGGTGCAGCCGGCCTCATATCGTCTCCTACCAGCGATGTCAGGCACAGCTTCGCTCTCGGCTCGCCCATCGCGCCAAGCACTCTCCCCCCTTTTACTGTCACCGGGGTTATACTCTTAACAGGGAACGAAACCGCGTAAGGTCTTTGCGGCACCACCAGACTTGCGCCGTCCGGACACTCCAGATGGTCGGTAGCCATCTCCTCACCCTTGACCCCCTTTACCGTCCAGTAAAGAACCTTCTGCGCATGTGCCAGAAATGTTCGCACCACCTTTGCTGCTGCCACCACTGCTTCCGCTGACCTCTGCACCGTCAACATCGCCTTCCAATCGTCAGGGATCGCCTCATACGCTTTTCTCGCCCATCTCCCCGATGCCACGCTTCCGAAATCTGTTGTTAGCTCCTTGACGCTTTTAACTTCCCTGCTACCATCTCCCCTAGTGATGAGCAGGTCTCCTAGCCTAGTTGTCCAGATTCCTGCTGCCCCCTGGCGGTTCCCGAACGGGCTCCCCCCCTTGAACATAATTTTCCGGTTGAAGCATAGCATCTCGCGCTCAGCTTCCCACCCATTCGATGGCGCCGGAAGGTCTGCAAACGGGGACTCCCAGAAAACTTATGCTATCGCCTTCCACCTCTTGCTACCTTTTCCCCAATGTCTACCAGCAGACTTGTGGGCGAAAAAGGTCGCCACTCCCTGCGGAAGTGCCGCCGCCTTCTCCGACAACCACCGTTTGGTAACGTCTTGCTCCGTGAGAAATTTCCCCACCTGCCGTATAGCCAGGCTATCAATCCGTTCCTTCGGTTCGACTAACCCCAGTCCACCTTCCTTTTTTGGCAGGCGAGCCAGCTCTCCGCTCCACAATACGAAGATCTTCTCCGCCGTCGCTTCCCCTTTTGATACATAGTTGTCACACGTCTTCCGGATCCTCTCCCATAGTTCCTCCAGCGGCGGGTAAATCTGCGCTTGAAACAGAAGAATCGGCATAATGTAATTGTTGATAATCGTCACTCTTGCAGCTGTCAGCAGATGATGGCTCTCCCACTTCGCTAACTCCTTCTTCCCCTTTTCCCATGCCTTCTCCTAGGATGGGCCTGCTTCTCCGTCCGGCGTCACCCAGACCCCCAGTAGCCATTCTGGGACTCCTGTCTCCGCCCACTTGAACGTCACCCCTGGTAATGTCGTTCTGCCTTTGTTCCTTCCAAGCGGCATGATAATCGATTTGTCTCTGTTGATGTGTAGCCCGACAGCTCCCCGAACCAGTCCAGGGCCCCCGCCGCAGCCTGCAGGTGAGCTTCACCATTCAGGATTAAGGAGGTGTCATCCGCGTACCCTACGTATGACACAGCCTCCCCGCCTTCCGCCTTGATCCCCAGACCTCTTTTCCTGATTTCCGCGCAGAGCGGCTCCAGAGCGCACAGGAAAAGGTAAGGCGCTAACGGACATCCTTGCCTCACCCCCCTCTGCATCTCCACTCGCTCGCCTAACCAGCCGTTGATTGCCAATCTGGTCCCCGAACCCTTGTGCAGGCCCGCCGTCCATTTGACAAACTGTCCCGGCAGCCCGGGTTTCTCCAGCGTCTTGAAGAGGAAAGGCCGCGATACAGTATCATACGCCTTCTGAAAATCAACCAAGAAGAGGTACCAGTCCTCCCCGTCGTTATCCGCCACTTCAATCGCGTCTGCTACCAACGCCACCGCGTCTGCCAAACTTCGACCCGGTATGAACCCGTGTTGCTCCTTCGAGATTATATGATGCAGCTCTTGCTTCAGCCTGTTCGCCAGCACCTTCGCAAGTACCTTGTAAACCGTCGTAAGTAGCGTTATCGGCCTGTAGTTGGTCAGCAAGTCTTTCTCCCCCTTCTTGTGCAGCAGGACAGTTACTGCTGTAGTCAGCGATTCTGGTAATGCCCCCGTCACCTCGAAATCTCTGACAAACCTCATGAAAGCCCCCCCCAACAGGTCCCAGTGCTCCACGAAAAGCTCCGCCGGGAGCCCATCCTGCCCTGGTGACTTCCCTTTTGGCAGCCCTTCCAGCGCCTCCTTCACCTCCTTCTCAGTCCACGCGGCCCCAAGCTTGACTACCGCTTCCGCCGGCAAAACCCCGTCCACACTGAAATCGTTCTGCTCCCACCTCAGCCCAGGCTGCCCCTCACTGAAGGCTTCCGCGAAGTGAGCCGAGGCTGCCTTGAGCACCGCATGCGATCCTCTACTCCTCTCCCCTTTGAATCGCACTTCCTCAATCACCGTGCGTTCCTCATCTTGACCTTGGCAGACAGGAAGGGTGACGGGATCTCTCCCTGCAGTTCCTCCGTGAGCCCCTCAAAGACCTCCAGCCTCTCTCGTTCGTTCTCTCGATAGGCTTCCAACTGCTCCTCCCTGGTGAGTAGCAGCGCCTTCGTTGTGTCGCCTGACGGTCCGCCCATGACCAAATGTCGCATCCGTTCAACTTCCTCCGTCAGATGCAGCTGCGTCGCTGCCACCCTCTTCCTCTCTTCCTTCTCATGCATACGAAGCCCCGTCGACAGCCTCGAGATCACCCTCTCCAGCGACCCTTGGCTTGACCGGTTGAGCGCCTCCGCGACCGCCTTAACAATTTTCCTCACCCCCTCTTTTTTCTTCCTTGTTGCGTTAAACCTCCAGAGTCTCGGCCCAGACGCGTGCTCCGATACGAATTTAAGCCGAATCTTGATGGCGAAACTGTGGCCCGACAGCTTCCTCGGCACCTCCACATGGCGAGCTCCTTCCAGGTTGCCTAGCAGCGAGACCAAGACCAAAGCCCTGTCAATGCGAGACGTCGACCCCGTGGCTCTCACCCTGAAGGTGTACTCCTTTTCCGCGGGGAACAGGGCGGGGAAAGCGTCACAGAGGCCGTGAGGTTGCCAGGCATCCACGAATCGCTGGTTCTCCCTCCCCGACCCTGTTTCCGGCGACCGATCTAACTCTGGATCAGCAATTATGTTGAGATCCCCCACAACCACCAGGTGCTTCGAGGCTGGTTGTGCCTGCACGAAAGGCTCTAAGTGCTCCTTGTGAAACCTTGCTCTATTGCAGGCTTGCGCCGGAAGGTACGCCGCAACCAACCAAAAAGGTTCTTCTCCTCCCTCCACTGTCACCCCCAGCAGCCTCCCTGACACATCCGCCATAACGTCCGAGAACCGGATATGTCTGCCAAAGGTCATGACGGCCACTCCGCCTGCAGTCTTGTCAAAATATGTTTACATATTTTATATAATCGTTTGCAGTTGTAGTGTAGATATTGCATCATGTTTGGTGGTGCACCTCCTTGTGTTGCTGTTTACCTCTCTTTTGGCTTGCATCAACTCTCTCGACACTTTCGTTAACCCCTTTCCTAGCACCTAAGGTTTCCATGCCTCCTAGGTTCTAGAACTTCTTGATATGCTATCAGAGCAAACTACGTTCCTGGCCTGTTGCTTCCGCTGCTACTCTGTGTACTGCACGCCCCGTGGCGTGCCCCTCGCGAGACCCGTAGTGGCCCCTCGCGGCCCCCTTCGCGGCCCCGTCGCCGCCCTTCCAGGCCCTTCGCGGCCCCTTCGCGGCCCCGTCGTTGCCCCTATCGGCCCCGTCGCCGACCTTTCAGCCCCTCGCGGCCCCCTTCGCGGCCCCGTCGCCGCCTTTACCGGCCCGTCGCCGCCCTTCCAGGCCCCTCGCGGCCCCTTTGTGGCCCCGTCGCCGCCCTTATCGGCCCCGTCGTCGCCTTCAGCGACCCCGTCGCCGCCTTTTGCGGCCCCGTCGCCACCCCTACCGGCCCCGTCGCCGACATTTCAGGCCCCTTGCGGCCCCTTCGCAGCCCCGTCCCGGACCTGCCCCGACCGCGGCCCCCCCCCCTGCTATGCACCGATCCTGCCTCGACCCTGCCCCGGCCCCGCCCCGGCCATGCTCCGTCGCTTGTCGCGGCGTACCGGGGGCACGTGCACTGCCCCCCCCCTCTTTTCCCCATCGCCTGTCGAGGCGACCTGAGGGGGCCGCGTGGGGGGGCGAGCGTCGCCCCTTCTGCCGCCTGCTTTGGCGCCCTGGGAGGCCGCTGCTACGGTGGCGGGTGTGGGGGTGGCGGGTGTGTAGTCTCCCCTTCCCCTCCTCCTCCTTTCGTTCCCACTACTGCAGCTGCCGCAGGGGGGGAGGGTGTGAGGGTGTGGGGGAGCCAGGGGAGTGGTATTGGGGTGGCGGGTGTGTGGTCTCCCCTTCCCATCCTCCTCCTTTCGCCCCCCCCTCAGTTGCTCCTGCAACAGTGTGGAGGGGGAGGGGGAGGGGGAGGGGGAGGGTGAGGGGATGGAGTGGGTGACCAGCGTGGGCGTTTTACACTTACTCCTACAATCAATCATGGGGGCGTGTCAAAATATGTTTACATATTTTATATAATCGTTTGCAGTTGTAGTGTAGATATTGCATCATGTTTGGTGGTGCACCTCCTTGTGTTGCTGTTTACCTATTTGTACTTGCCATTCTCGTTCATTTTCACAAGTCTGACTCGGCCCCACCGCAGCCCACGCCTTTGGTTTAATCTCACTCCAGAAATTGTGGTCTTCCTTGATTCGTGTGTCTGAGAGCACCATGATGTCTGCTGATGTGCGCAGCCATCTCCTATTCTTGGTTCTTTTGCCGCTATCGCCGAGGCCGTTAACATTGACCCCGCAGATGGTGAGGTTTGGTGCTTTACCCATTAATCCGCTTGAAAGGAGGCCCTTCGCATCCACGGCCTTTATTAAGAATGATACAACAAAGCCTGATTCCCTCTTATGCTACTTCTGCTTCTTCCTGCCGTGCAGGTTCTGAAACTGAAACTGCCATCTCCCCTGTTTGGAGCGTCCTCGCCAGCGTCAGCACCACCACCAGCCTACCCGTCACATTTTGAAATCCTTCTTGACTTGGCCCAGGGCCGGCTTCCCCATGCTCAGGCGGGTCGCTGCGCCAGCCTTGAGCAACCCAGTGCCGTGACGAACTGACTGCACGTGCTCGACCGCCTTTTCGAAACTGGTACCATGGGTCTTCCCACACTCCTCCTGCACGCACAGCCACTCCTCCCGAACACCTCCTGTGGAGACGAAAGTGATCGCCGGGTCCGCAAGCAGAGTCTTCATCGCCGGAGTGAGCTTCATGGAAGCAGCTGCTCGGAGGGGAGACGGTACAAAGGTGAGACGTGGGATCTGCCGCTGCGACCGCCTGCAAAAGAAGGTGATAGCGAGGTGAGTTACCATTGATCTCATGCGCACGCATCAGCGTCAGATTCCAGTTCCCAATGTTGTTCTGCCGCTCCTTCACATAATCATCATGAAAGCATGACATATGCATCCCGTTGCAGAAACCACAGGTGAGAGCAGGAAACGACACCATCAGCTCCACTCCGAGGACGCGGTCGGTGACCTTGTGCCACCACTTATACTTATCCCCCGGATGCCTGAACACCAGACCCTTAATCTTGTCCGTGTCTGATTCCGAAACCGGATCCAGCACCCAGTGAAACGCCGACCCATACAGGAAAGCAGTACGACCCCTCTTCAACAGCACCGCAGTCACCAGGTTCTTCTTGACCATCGCCGGTGAGATCACCGCCGGGACCCCTTTCAGTAGGACTTCAATCACCTCAGGATGAGCCGCACGCTCTCTCAGGTACTCCTTATTTTCCGGATGCAGCCAACCAAGCGTTAACTTCTTCTCATTCACCGTGTAATGTTCAACCTCCCTGCCGCACATGAAATTGGCATCAGCCTCCTGCAGGAAGACCACCTCGACTCGACCGAAGTGCTAAGTTGTTAAGTTTAACGATCACCCTTTTGTTTCACTTCTCTGTGTACATAGATGAGATTTTGAACAACAAGCATAAGTGGCAACATGAAGGGGAGCTGCTGATGGAATGGAACTGTATTGGAGCATTTCCGTATGGAGTACAGGACGTGGAAGGTGAATGCCTCGCCACGTCAGAACCTTCCCTCGCCTCGCTTGTTTCGATTCCACGATGCCAGATTGTCCATGACGTGGACGCCAGAATCTCCCCCAAACTCGAGATTTGTTCGTTGCCCAAGGCAACTTTGGAGGACTCGATAATGCCGGAGTCAGTCGCAAAATGTTGCACGCAGTAACAAAACAAGCTCGACCTCCCACCAATTGGCCCGCGGGCAGCATAAAACAAACTGCCGACCACTCCGAACCGCGTCTCTTCATTCCGGATGGAGCGTGCAGATGCCTCCATCAACAACCACTACGAATCTGGACCGTAAGTGCACTCCACACCTCCATCCCCTCGCTTCGCTAGAGATTCACTACGGACTGATGAGTGGTGTGGTGAGTGAGTGAACCGACCACCACAATGCGCCATTCGCATTCCACCCGGCAACTGCTGCTACTTTCCCTGACCTTTTATGTAGCGCGGATCCCCAACATTGCTGTTATGTCAGGTGCACATTAGTGGGAAACCGTGCTCGCATTCCAGTCAGCCATAAAGGGTCCACCCACTGTCGTCCTTCGACTTGAAACTCACACGTTGAGTCGCTTCTCCGTCGACGCAGCCCGCGACGTGCTCGATCCTCCTAGCGCCAATCGCGACGTAATCATGGTGCGACGCGACGCCAGCGAGCAGCAGAAGCTGTTAGTGCCAGTGCAGCCGAAAGTGCAGCCGTCGCAGAGCTACGCGAACTGGCTGTGCGACGCCATCGAGCGATTTCTGAATGCGAGGATCACAACGCCTCCCAGCACGACGTATCTCACGGGCGTGTTCGCTCCCGTGGATAAGGAAATCGGCCCCGTCGCCGACCTCCCCGTCACCGGCCAACTCCCAGTACGTTCGCGCCACGTGGACCTTCGAATCCCGGATCTAGTACCCGTCAGCCGTACGTCTCAAGCCACGCTTTTGTTCCCCCAGCTCCCCCATTTACTTCTACTTAATCCCTGTTACGCGTCGCGCTGGCCCCGCGCGACCAGGTTGCCCCATCATTGACCGTCCAGCGCCCCCGCTTACCCCTACGTACCACCTGCGTCTCCCCCCTCTCCCCGCGCGCCCTCCACGTCTTCCCCACACCCCCTCTCGCCTGCATTCCCCCGGCGCAGGAGTGTTTGAACGGCGAGTTCGTGCGCAACGGGCCCAACCCCAAGTTCGCGCCCACCTTCAGCTACCACCTCTTCGACGGCGACGGGTGAGTGGAACTTTGGGTTGCGAGTGTGCGCGTAACAGGCAAGCAATGGTTCCGGCGATGGTACCACCTGCTGCTTCTGCAACCCCAAGTTCGCGCCCACCTTCAGCTACCACCTCTTCGTGAGTGCGCGTAGCTTTCGAGTCGCCTCAACGGTCGTCTCTCTACCCGCATTCTCTATATCGAAACTACTCGCTTTGCGAGTGTGTGCGCGTTAGCTAACAGCCCCCTCCCTCCTCCACCCGAACCCCCCCTCCGCGCACATTCTTCCCCGCCAGCATGCTGCACGGCGTGCGCATCAAGGACGGCAAAGCGAGCTACGTGAACCGCTGGGTGCGCACGAGCCGCCTCGAGCAGGAGTCGGCGTACCAGCGCGCCAAGTTCCTGAAATTCGGGGATATGCTCGGATACGTGGGCCTGGGGAAGATATTCTTAGAGCAGCTGCGCAAGTGGCTGGGCGTGCTGGACCTCTCCCAGGGCAACGGCACCGGGAATACCGCGCTCATCTTCCACGCGCGGCGGCTGCTCGCGCTGCACGAGGGCGACGCGCCGTACGCGATACAAGTGCTCCAAGACGGCGAGTTGGAAACTCAGGGGAGGTTGACGTACGGTGGCCGGCTGAACCACCCGTTTACGGCGCATCCGAAAGTGGATCCTGAAACGGGCGAAATGTTTACGTTTGGTTACCAGGCCAAGGCGCCGTTCGTGACTTACCGCGTGGTGACTAAAGCGGGGGAGATGGGTCCTCCTGTCAACATCACCATCCCCACGCCTGGCATGATGCATGATTTCGCCATCACACAGAACTACGCGATCTTTTTAGATCTTCCCTTGGAGTTTGCTCCGAAAGAGATTGTCAAGGGCAAGATGCCGTTCCTGTGGAACCCGGACCGGCCGGCCAGGTTCGGGATCCTGCCTCGGTACGCGGAGAGCGAGGCGGAGCTTCGGTGGTTCGAGCTGCCGGCGCTGTTCATCTTCCACACGGGGAACGCGTGGGAGGAGCAGACGGAGAAGGGCGAGACGGAGGTGGTACTGATTGCATGCCGGTTCGATGAGATGAATCTTGAGTTGGAGCAGATGGAAGAGGACAAGGCTGCCAGACTGTGAGTTGTGCGATGGCTGGGTGGTGCTTGTATTGTGGCTGAGGGAGTGTGGGAGAGGCGAAAGGACCTGCTCATTGCGTGCTGGTTTGATGAGATGAACCTGGTACTGGAGCAGATGGAAGAGGACAAAGCTGCCAGACTGTGAATTGTGCGATGGGTGGGTTTGCGTGGTTGCAAGTGGCTTTCATTGAATGTGTGAGAGGGGTGAGTGTTCTGTTCAGTGTCATGCGTGGGTCAATAGAGGTGTCGACTCCACTTTTGCCTATTCCCTCATTCTCCTCCTTTCCCCCAGCTACGAGTTCCGGTTCAACATGGCGACGGGCAAGGCGTTGCAGTGCCAGTGGTGACTTGTGCCGAGTTGACTCAAAGTTTTTCTATGCCCCGTGTCCCATTCCCCCCCACGTTGACTTTTGAGTCGACTCAAAAGTCAAAGTTTTTCTATGCCCCGTGTCCCATTCCCCCCCACGCCCCCATGCGCCCCTCCCTCCTCCCCCTTCGCAGCTACGAGTTCCGGTTCAACATGGCGACGGGCAAGGCATCGCAGCGCCAGCTCACCACGTTCGGATGCGACTTCCCGCGCATCCACGATGGCTACATGGGGCGGTGAGTAGATTGATGGGAGGGCGCTGTGGGCTGTGTGTGTGCTGCAAGTGTGCACGCTGTGTGGCAACCTCTCAAACGGCAACAGCATCGCAGCACCAGCTCACCACGTTCGGATGTGACTTCCCGCGCATCCACGACGGCTACATGGGGCGGTGAGTGGGATGGGCGGGCTGTGTGCTGTGGGTGGTGTGTGTGTTCCATAGGTGTGCCGCGTGTGTGCCCCGGGCTGTGTTGTGCGACTTCCCCCGCATTTCAACGGCTACATGGGGCGGTGAGTGGGATGGGCGGTGAGTGGGATGGGCGTGCTGCGCGAGAAGGGTGCTGGGTGTTGTCACGTGTGTTGTGTGGTGTCTTTGTTGATTATGGTGGCGACATGGGGCGGTGAGTAAAGCCTGCTTTTGAGGCGCCTCAAAAGGCGACATGGGGCGGTGAGTAAAGCCTGAGACTGACTGAACCCGGCTGCAATAACCTGTTGGTAACATTTCGAGCAGAATAAGGACAATGCTTTATGGGAAATATCTCTTTCTTTTCCAGGCGGCACATGGCCCTTTCTTCTACTCTACTCCAACCATCTCTCGCCTCCTCCGCCCCTTTTCCCCTATTTCCTCTCCTCCCACACGACAAGCTTTGCCGTGCGTGCTGTGGCCCTTCCTCAAGGCATTACCCGCATCTGCGTCATTGCACGCAGCGCCCCTTTTCCCCTTTCTGCTTTCCCCTCTCCCTCGACTCAAAAGCTTTCTGCTTTCCCCTCTCCCTCGTCTCAACAGCAAGCAGCGCTATGTGTACTGTGCTTCCTTCGAGGGCATCACACGCATCTGCGGCATTGCCAAGATAGACCTCCAAAGTGCCCCGGACCTCTCTGCACCGTACTACACCGTCGGCGGCTGCGTCTCAGGGTTCTTCGACCACGGGCCGGGCAGGTTCGGGTCCGAGCCTGTGTTTGTGCCTCGGAGCAACGAGCCTGGCCTGGAGGAGGACGATGGATACGTGCTCACCTTCGTGCATGATACCAACACAGAGTGAGTGGCGAGTGTGAGTGGCGAGTGTGAGTGGTGAGTGTGAGTGGCGAGTGTGAATCTCCTTTGTTCCACACCGCTTTCCCGCGCTCTCTCTGCATTGCTCCTCCTTCCTGTCTCCCACCTTGTCATCACCCTCTTCTCCGCCTGGAGGAGGACGATGGATACGTGCTCACCTTCGTGCATGATACCAACACAGAGTGAGTGGCGAGTGTGAGTGGCGAGTGTGAGTGGCGAGTGTGAGTGGCGAGTGTGAATCTCCTTTGTTCCACACCGCTTTCCCGCGCTCTCTCTGCATTGCTCCTCCTTCCTGTCTCCCACCTTGTCATCACCCTCTTCTCCGCCTGGAGGAGGACGATGGATACGTGCTGACCTTTGTACACGACACCAACACAGAGTGAGTGACGCCACTCTCTCTCTGCCTTGCAGTGCACCTTCCCATTGCCTTGCAGTGCACCTTCCCATTGCTTTGCAGTGCACCTTCCCATTGCCTTGCAGTGCACCTTCCCATTGCCTTGCAGTGCACCTTCCCATTGCCTTGCAGTGCACCTTCCCATTGCCTTGCAGTGCACCTTCCCATTGCCTTGCTGCCTGTCCTGCACCCTCTCCCGAAGTGGTGTTTTTGGATGCTACTACCTCACCCCTTGTTGCCACTACCTCCACTGCTCCCTTTCCCCCAGTCATTCACACCTCCTCAACCCCCTGCCCATCCCCCCCCCACGCCCCCCCCATCCAGCACCTCAGAGGTGGTGGTGCTGGACGCCAACACCATGACCTCTCTCCCCATTCCCTAAACCCGCCTGCCCCCTTGCCCTCAGCCATTCCCACTCCCTCACCCCTCTTCACCCCCCCCCACCCATTCGAACCAACCAGCATCTCCGAAGTGGCGGTGCAGGATGCAAAGACCATCGCCTCTACCCCCGTCGCCACCATCCGCCCGCCCCTTTCCCCTCAGTCCTTCAAACTCCCTCACCCCTCTTCACCCCCCCCCCCCCATTCGTCCCAACCAGCATCTCAGAGGTGGTGGTGCTCGACGCCAAGACCATGATCTCTGCCCCCATTGCCACTATCCGCTTGCACCCTTCCTCCCCAATCATTCACACCCCCTCACCACCTTTCTCCCCTCCCTCTCTCCCCCTTCACCGCCCCCTCCCCCCAACCAGCATTTGCGAGGTGGTGGTGCTGGACGGTAAGACCATGGCCTCTACCCCTGTCGCCTCTACCCCCACTGCACCCTTTCCCTCAGTCATGCACACTCCCTCGCCATCTTTCCCCTCGCCTCCACCTCCCCTGGCCCCTCAACAGCATCTCCGAGGTGGTGGTGCTGGACGCCAAGACCATGGCTGCATGCCCCGTTGCTACCATCCGCCTGCACCCTTCCCCCCAGCCATTTACACTCTCCTCCCACCCTCTCTTCCATCCCCATTCCCCCCATAACAGCATCTCCGAGGTGGTGGTGCTGGACGCCAAGACCATGGCTGCAGACCCCGTTGCTACCATCCGCCTGCCCCAACGCGTGCCATACGGCTTCCACGGCATCTTTGTCTCCGAGGTACGCTGCTTTGTGTGTGGTGCATGGGGTGCACGGGGGGTGGTGCATGGGGTGCACGGGGGGTGGTGCATGGGGTGCACGGGGGATGGTGCATGGGGTGCACGGGGGGTGGTGCATGGGGTGCACGGGGGGTGGTGCATGGGGTGCACGGGGGGTGGTGCATGGGGTGCACGGGGGGTGGTGCATGGGGTGCACGGGGGGTGGTGCATGGGGTGCACGGGGGGTGGTGCATGGGGTGCACGGGGGGTGGTGCATGGGGTGCACGGGGGGTGGTGCATGGGGTGCACGGGGGGTGGTGCTGAAGCATATGCACCATGATGCCATCACAGCCATCAGTCAACCTGCCCCAGCGCGTGCCATACGGCTTCTACGGCATCTTTGTCTCCGAAGAATGCTGCATGCTGTACGGTGTTTGGTGAACGTGCATGGTGTTTGCATGGTATGAATGGTTTGACTGGTGCATGATGTGTTCATCAAGCCACCATCCACCTGCCCCAGCGAGTGCCGTATGGCTTCCATGGCATCTATGTTTCAGAGGTACCATATGCCGCATGGGGCATGGGGCATGGGGCATGGGGCATGGGGCATGGGGCAAGGGGCATGGCGCACGGTGTAAGGAGTAAGCTGAGGTGTCTTAACTATTATGCTCCTGCACCTTGATGCATGACAACCATGCTGCACAGTGCCTGGTGCCATGCAATGAATCCATGCCATGAAGTCTTTGACTCCCATTCATCCAGGTCAAGCATCAAGCGCACACAGACTCAACCTTTTCACATTCATGCCCTTAAAAATGTGCAAACTTGCTCCCTCCTCACCTGTTGCAATTCTGCCTGATGCCACACTGCAGGATCAAATCACTGCCCAGCTGCCAGAGTGAAACATTCCAAGTCAGCTGTCCACTCTGAGTCCTGTGAATGATTCCTGTGCCAGCAGCAGTAGCAGCTGTTACCTGTAGCTGACCTCCTTGTTCGAAAGCACCTTTGTATATCGCGGGTCAGGTGTGCAGAAGTAGCAACAATAACTGCTGTATATTGGCATGTAAAGAATAATCCCAGTGAATGTGTGAGTTCACACCAATTGATCTCTTGCAAGATCTGCAAGCAACAAAATGACACCCAGCTAGCACAACTCCGCAATTGTCCTACCAGATGAAACATCTGTTGGCACATGTACCTTATCACATGTCAATGAACCAAGGACACATGTGGATCCTGGTTTGAAGTCAAACTACACTTGATGGCATAAATAACAACACTACCATATGATGCCCGTTCTGGGGAGATATTCATAAATGGAAACTGTTATCTGCCTTCAACCATAAAAGTAAAAGGCAGACACATACCGTCATCGCCCGGATAGAAGACAGTGTCGAATTAAAGACAGGGGGTGTCTTTAATACGGGTGTTTCTTATAGTTGGGTGCTTCCGATTATAAGCCACTTACGAGCGTGTACGACTTAAGACAGTGCCTACTAAACAGTGCTAGGGTTTAGGGTTTCCTTTTAAAGGGGGTGGGTGTCTTATAATCGGTTCTTGCATTCAGGGGTGGGGGGGGTACATGCATGCATTTATCCTATCTTACTATTTCTACCTAGCCCCCCTCTGTTACGCCCTCCTCATCTGCACTAGTAGATGGTGGCTCCTGCATCCCCAAGTCTGGCACTCGCCAGGCGTGCCTGGCTGTCTGCACGGGCTCGATCATGCGGTCAGCCTCGGCCGCCGCTCCCCGGTAGTGAGGGGTCTCCTGGTACAGCACCTCCAGGCCGGTGGCCACGGCCACCTCTTTCACGCCCTCCGCCTGCATCTCCTCCTCCTCCTCCTCCTCGGGAGCCTTCCCAAGCAGGCGCGTGTTGTCGCCCGTGGTGCCCCCGAGGCACATGTCTTCGGTGACATCGGTGGTGCTCCTGGCGCGCAGGTGGGACATCACCAGATGGTTCTCGGTCCCATCCAACTTGCTTGAGATGCCGCAGTGACGGAACGCGTCAATGATCACCTGCCTAGGGACTTGATCCCACGCCTCCGCTATCCACTGCAGCACCACGGGATGCGGGGGTCTCCTCAGGTTCCCTGCGGGTGGGTCACATTCAGAGCAAGCGTGCTGTCAGATACCGTACATCAAGAGCTACACTGGCAGGCATTTACTGATCACCGACAGTGGACTCACCGTTCTTCGTCTTCAGGTAAAGGCCTTCACGCATGAACCACCTAGCGTAGCGAGCTCGCACCCCGGCCTTGAAACACCGGTTGATGGAAACGTCAAGTGGTTGAATTTGACTGGTGCAACCTGCAGGGATTACAGCCGGAGTGATGCTGTGCGTGCGATAGGCGCGAAGCATGCCCTGGGTGATGTGGCCGCGGTACGAATCCAGAACCAGCATCGCACGCCGTGCGCACTGGCCCCGCTGGGGGTTGAGATGAGGCAGCACCTCCTTCGTCAGCCAAGTCTGCACAGCGGTCTCGTCCATCCAACCGTTGTTCTGTGCTTGGACCACCACTCCTGCCAGGCACATAGGGAGATAGGGGAGTGAGCCAAACAGGGCCACGGTGGTCTCCCTAAACCCAAATTCGTTTAACTCACCAGCGGGGACGTCACACCTCGGCACGTTCTTCATTTTGAACCAAACCCACGGCCGCAGCTTCTCCCCGGATGCCGTGCACGCGAGCATCACTGTCAGCCGCGTCTTCTCGTAGCCGGCCGTGCGGATCGGGACCGAGCGCGCACCACGGTGGTCAAGGGTCCTCTCGGCCGGCATTTCAACGAAGAGGGGCGTTTGATCCGCATTGATGATGCGGCTTGGGTCGATGTTGTGCCGCGCCCTGTTGATCCTGACGAACTTCCAAAAAGACTCGCAGTCTTTTGCGCATTCTGCCAAGGCAAAAGAACACACACAAGGATGGGATGAGTCGGGATATGCAAGTTTATATCGTGGTAAGGACAAGGAGTTGACAATGCGCAATGAATTCACAGCCTAGAACCACTCACCAGCCGACAACCGCTGGCCAACCTTTGTCTTCACCTGCATGACGAGATTCCAGCGGTCGCAAAAACGTTGGCTCCAGTGGGAGCTCGCGTTCCAGTTCTTCCCCGGGTGGTGCTTCTTCATCCACTCCCGGCTCCACTTCTGCGTGTCCTTGACCGAGATCGCCACCCCATTCGCGCGATGCAGGCAGATGTATCGGTACAGCGCCATCTCCATGTCGGGGTGGTGTGAGTGGCGGCCCGCCCCATGCATGCGCTTGCGAGAATTCGCAGCGCCCTTGTACATGCCCGCTGCAGCCTGCGCGCTCCAGCGTCTGATGCACGCGATGCTCGCCGAAGACTCGGCCGAGGTCTTCTTGAGGGAGCCGAGCTCCGCGTAGCGACGCGCCCACTTCACCTTTTCGCGCACGGACCAGCTCCGCCTGGTCCGTTTAATCCCGCGACTGCGTGGGGAAGGGGGGCGGGAGTTAGCATTACAGATGGTGGGGTCTTTTGGCTTCGCCTTCTCAGGGAATGAAGGCATGGGGCCTGCAGCCTCCGCGTAGTCGTCGTCACTGCCCTGCGCCTCGTTTGCCAAGATGTCGTCCTTGTTCTTGACAACCTTCTTCTTCTGCCTCTTCGCGCCTTTGCTTGAACCCGGGTCGCCATCGTCCTTCCACTTCTTCTTGCTCTGTCCGACGCGAGGGGCGACCTTAGCAGGAACCTCAACCACCTTAGCCTTCCCCTTGTCAGCAGCAGGGACGCGGGGTCGCCGCTCCTCATCCGGGCTGTCGTCGTCCGAGAGCAGCACCCGGGTTTTTTTCCGGGACACGCCTAGGCTGTGACGCAGCCGCCTCTTCAACAGAGGCACGTCATCATCTGACGAGACGCGCCATGGGTCGTCCGCGTCGTCCTCACCTTCGAAGAAGACAGCATCACGGCCATCACCCGCCTCCGCCACCACAACAGCAGCCGTATTTGCGCCTGTTTCGGCCTCCGCATCTGCATCCGCCTCCGCATCCGCATCTGCATCCGCCTCCGCATCCATCCGCATCTGCATCCGCCTCCGCATCCGCATCTGCATCCCCCTCCGCATCTGCACCCGCCGCCTGAGCTTCTACCGTCGCATCCGCCGCCGCATCAGCAACCGCATCCGCGCCTCCGTCATCGTCATCGTCGCCGGCGTGCCACTCCTCCACATCGTCGCCGGAGCCTATCGGCTGCATCCACCAGTTGTCATCGTCGATGCCTCCGGCAGGCACCTCGTCACCAGATGCGCTGTCGTCGTGGCCGTTTTCCGGCCAGTCCTCTTCGTCCTCGTCGCCATGATCTTCGTCGCCGGTGTCTTCGTTGCCCTCTTCCTCGTCACAACTTGCGCCAGAGCCGGCGTTGGAGCACCCCGCCGGTTGGCGCTTCTCTTTCGCCATGTCTACCCGGATGTCGTCACCGGGCGAGTTGATGCGCCCATAGTTGGTAACATGGACGTTAGGGAGAGGAGACGGCGCGCTTGCAGGATGCTTACTACGCATGATAGAGCCTGCTTAGAGCTAAGATTGAGCCACTTTCGAGTTTCATGAGCAAAAAATGAAGCTCAACCTCGACTACCCCCCATTCCAGAGTGCCCCCCCCCCCTTGGAAGACGAGCCGCTCCTCTACGGCAAATTTGCTCGTAGAGGACAACTCAGGATGGCAGGATGCTGCCATCGTGCTGCTGGCAGCGTTCTAGAAGGCTCTGTTCCCTGCTGGCAGCAAAACGACACTAGAAGCATCATGAGATGCTGCCAGCAGGGCGGGATTCTGCCAGCACAAGCAGCATTGATGCTTCTCATCACGTGCCACGAGGTGGCGGCGCATGAATCGCATCAAAATGTGGCTGTTTTCAATTAATCCGCCCCTTGGGTGGTTTCTACAGTCTTTCCGAATGTTACATGGTTCTTATATATTTTGCCTATTTATAAGAATTATAAGACACCCCAAATCGTCCCAAATATAAGACACAACAAGCATTTTTTCTAATGTATAAGATAAGACATATATGTCTTCTATCCGGGCGATGACGGTACATTGCACAAAGCTGAATCACATCCACCAATTTGCACTGCACAGCAATGCGGTATCTGCTAAGGGTGCGTCAGATCCGCTACAATGTGATTTGGCTGCAAATTTGTCGCCCTTTTGGTCGACTCCTTTTTTCGCCAAAGTCGACCGAATGGTCGAATGCTAAACCGACCACCATCCAGCCCCATTTACAAGGTGTTGAAATCTGACAGATTTGGTGGCCGATTTACAGGCCGGTTTGCAAAAGTGTCAGATTTGCAGGTCGCACAGTTGGCCGGATTGTGCGACGGAGCCGCACGGATGTTACTGAAGTGACACAACCGCTACCGTATTGTGCACACTACGATCAGGGGGTCAAGATGTGAGCTGCGGCTCCATTTACAACCCGGCTCGGCGAGTAAGGCTGTCCATTTACAACAGTGTGACCCCGAAAAGTGGTCATGTTCAACGGCACTGAAAGCGCCGTGCGAGTCGTCCTTGTGACACGTTGAGTCGCTTGGGTATGTTGGCCAAGTCGCATAGGTTTTGTAGCGCTGACGAGTCGACAAAGTGGTCGACTCTCGATTCGTTTGCACGTCGGAAAGGTGTCGAATGACCATTTGCTAAACCGGCCATCAAACCGGCCATCAATTTTTTAGCAAGTGGCCAGATTGTGCGAAATAAACGAAATACCTTACGAATGTCGAGAATGTGTAACCTTCGCTAGATCCGGCCGGCCGGATTTTCCGACAACGGATCTGACGCACCCTAAAGAGCGTTACCTACACAGCGCATCACCTTTCCATAGGCAATCACATCCTAAGGCATGCTTTCCCAATTCCCAGCTTCCAGCACTCCGCAGGGTTTAGGGTTTACAGTTTAGGGTCCGCACCATTTCTGCCATCTGATTTATTCTACTCATCATCATCAATCCCCCCCATGCCTCTGCTGAAACGCATTTCATGGTCACTGTCCATGGCATACTCATGATCAATATCTTCATCTTCAGCCCCACTCTCTTCGTCCTCCGATACCTCCCCGCCCGCCTCTTCCCTTTCCCCAGCCACATCGCCTCCCTCCTCCCTTTCTTCCTCTTCCGCATCCCCTCCCTCTCCATCCTCCTCCCCCTCTCCCTCCTCTCTTGCAGGAACCCCTCTTGTGTCTCGACTTGACAGCAAAGGGCATTCACTGATCTGGCACTCACGCAATGTTGGCATTCTCCGGAGAGACGCAGGCAGCCGAGTCAGCTTCTTGCATATGATCACCTCCAGCTGCTCAAGCTTAGGCAGCCGAGTGAACGAATCTAGCAAGCTTCGTAAGTGCTTCAGTCCCAGAATCAGCAACTTCTGGAGCGAAGTAAGTTTCCAGATGTCATCCGGAATGCTTGGGATTCCAATCATGATGAGAGAGCAGGATCGTAGATTGGATAACTTTACGAAGGACTCTGGAAGCTGCATCAGCTTGTAGCAGTCAATAATCTCCAGGGTCTCGAGCATCTTCAGCTGCCCAAGAGACTCTGGCAGCTGCCGCATTGAGAGGAGGTTAACCAGCCGCAAGACACGCAACCCTGCCAGCCCCCCAAGGGTCTCGGGCAGTGCTTTCAGATGGTAGGCCGTATCAATCTTGAGCCTTTGCAGCTGCGAGAGCTGGGAGATGGAGTCGGGGAGAAGGTCAAGTTTGTACATCTCCAGGAGCTTCAACTGCGTCAGAGAGGACAGCCGACCAAGGGATGGACCAAATGACTCCACATTAAGCGCTTTAAACTTGAGGCTCTGAATGGAAGGAAGCAGAGGGTGACTGCTGCTCCTGCTGCCGATGCTGGTCACAAAGCCCGTGGCAGTGCGTCTAAGCACCATCTCATCGCCTAACACCCCGCTTATTGAGTCACAAGCCCGCACGTCCAACGCTCGCAGACAGGGCAGCTCAAGAAGCGACGGCGGGAGACATATCAGGCCGTCCATTCCAAAGATCCTGACCTCCTCGAGCGCCTCCAACCGTCCGATCCCCTCAGGCAGGACCGTCACTTTCGGGCAATTTCCCACTTCCAGGCTGGTGAGGGAAGAAACGCCAAAGAAGGAGGCAGGAAGGGCGGATAGGCGCGGCATAGTATCGAGCGACAGCTCCTTGAGGCTCTTCAAGCTGCCAAAGCTGTCTAGCAACGCGCCCCTGAAGCGTTTCGCGTGTTCAATCTTGAGAGTTTCGAGAGACGTCAGGCCGGAGAAAGTTGGGGGGAGGTGGGTGAGAGCCATGCACTCCAGTAGAAGCAGATGGCCCAAGGACTGCAGTCCGTTCCCCATGTCGTCTGGCAGCACCGTGAGGCGCGGACAACTCTTAATCTCCATATGCTCGAGAGAAGATAGCTGGGATAGGGAGCCCGAAAGTTCCTCGAGGTGCCAACACTCCAGTATTTTCAGCTCCCGGAGAGCTGTCAGCTGCCCAAAAGATTCAGTCAGACATTTGAGCTGGTGAAGGCTCTTCAGATACAGCTTCTCCAAATAAACCAGCTGCCCGAACTCCTGGGGAAGATATCTCAGATCCTGAGAGTCATTGAGGGACAGCTCTCGCAGTGAAGTAATCAAGGCGATGGAATCAGGTAAGGCTGTGAGACTGCTTAGCTCCAGGACGAGTGTCCGAAGCACCGACAACTGTCCGAAATCTTCGGGCAGCAATGAGAGTCTGTCGATATCAAGGGTGAGCTTGGTGAGTGCAGGCAGGCGGGGAAGAGACGCGGGCAGAGACGTGACATCGAAGCAGTCTTTAATAATCAGGGTCTTCACTCGCTGAAAATGCTCCAGATCCGCAACCAAGTCGCGCATTCCCCTCACTTCAACCAAAATGATGGTTTCGAGTGCCTTCAGTTGACCGAAATCGACCGGCGACGGAGGAAGTATCCTGCATCGTCGACACTCCAAGACGGCGAGAGAAGAGAGCTCGGTGAAAGAGGCCGACAGCTGCAACGTCCTGGAATGATTCAAGGAAAGACGGTTTAGAGCGGTAAGCTGTCCGAAGCAGTCCGGAAGTGACGTCAAGCTGCGCGTGTTCAGCTCCAGAGACGTCAAGGAAACCAAATTGCCGAAATCTTCAGGCAAAGCTTCGATCATGTAAGTGTTCAGCACGAGGGTCCTGAGATGTTGTAACGAAGTAAGGGAGCCAGGAAGGCTCGTAACGCTTCCCCTGATTGTTAAGCTTCTGAGCCGTGTAAGCCGGTCGATCGACGTGGGAATGGCAGAATGCTCCGAACAATGAAATTTAAGATCTTCCAGCCGCGTACACCCCTCGAACAGCACAACGAGGCTCTTCTCAGATACACCTCCGGGTCTAGATCCACGTGACATCGATTCGACATGAAGCTGGGTCAAATGGTGATACGTGCTAGCGAGGTGGGAGAATAAAAAATTAGGGGTGGAGGCGAGGCTGTCATAGGAAAGGATGAGCTCTTCGAGGTTAGGGAACGGCGACAAAAGCTGAACGACGCGACGCGGATCCATACGGAGGTTATTGGGCAAGCGGAGCTGGTATTGTGCGCGGTACGCAATCCGATGCCATTGCTTGCTAACAAATGCGTGCTCCAACAGGCCCTCAGGTCGAACCAGAAACCGCAGGATCCGAGAAAGAACATCCTCAGGTAACCGCTGGATCGGCGAACCGACTGGCATTGTGAACGGAGGACAAAGTAATAAATTATTATCTGATCAGCTTATTGATTCTGCTACTAATCAGGTACGTGACTCCTAATAATCATCGATCAGCAAAGGTTGTTGTGAGTCTGCAAGGGGAAGGAGGAAAGAGCCTGAAAGAGCCTGCAAGTCTGAAAGAGCCTGCAAGGGAATATGTTCCTGTGGGGATCAGGGAGTGCATTCTCTCTCAACGAGAAACCCTTGGGCCTGTCAGTGACACCGCACTCAACCGCTATTTCTTCTCGAACCCGTTCCCGCCAGATTCTCCCATGTAACAAGTACTTGCGAAAAGGACGGCGACACAGGGCGCACAATCACAAGCCTCAATACTGCGTATCTCGATTTGCGATTAGCAGCCTTCGCGAGCCCCAATTGGGTGACCCATGGTGACCCTCAGTGCCTTGTGCGCTTCCCGCGGAAAAAAGGGCGAAATCGCGCGCATCGGCGAAAATCGTGTTTGTCTCAATTGAATCGACCTAAATTGCTCCCCGCTCGCCACGTGGGCGTTTTTCTAAATTGGATGGACCTCCCTTCCCCCCGCCCCCCCAGCCCCCTTTTCCCGCCCTTTCCCCACCGTCATTCGGGCAGCCGCATGCTCTCGCGTAAAACTCACAAAGAGTCACCATTTCCAAATTCCAGCCAGCCTCCACACTTTCGCCACGGGTGGTTGTTCTTATTGGTCGAAAAATTGGTGATTTGTTCAGCGCGCCAGAGTAACATGCACTGGCTCCGTTTGGACGCACCAACGTTATAGGTAGTGTAACAACGACATGGAGTGGTACCTCGATACCGATCATGTACGGTAATGTACAACCAGGCGACCAATCGACGGTCATGCTCGAGCATGATTTCTGACCAATTGCCAAGGGCGGATTTGACAGCGTACATGAACCTAATCCTGCGTTCATGAAACTTATCCTCACCGCCAACCTCTGAACATGAGCTTTCATGCCACATCACGACCGTCACAGCTCCCCTCTCTCGTACCCTTTCCCTCCGTGATAGCTATCAACAATCATCCAACCTTTGTGCTCTTTGTGGTTTGTTTCTTGTACTCGCGATACCTTAGTCATTGCAAATTGCCAGCTATTCGGTGGCGTTTAGCGTTCTGGGCGTGTGATGGATCTTCGTAGAAAAATGGTCCTCGGTAAACGGCAGGATGAGTCGGGCCACGAGGAATCCGACGGCGGTGAATCGCACGATTCGGACGTCAAGCTCGTCACCGACGAGCACGGGAAAGGCAGGAGAAAGGGGAAGCAACGGAAAGGACCGGAGAAGCAGCCTAGCACCGGTGGCTTCAACTTCAAAACCAACATAGTGAACAAGGAGGTGTTGCCGCCCGTCGATGACATCATCACCGCCTTCACCAAAGGTCGTGGGCCGCCAGCTCAAACTAAAGGCTGTCGCGGCCCTACCATCAAGAGTCAGCACTTCCCAACGAAGCCGTTGTACAACGCCCTCGGCCAAAACGCCTTCGTGAGCCCTCTCGACGCGATGCGCATTCAGGATGGATACGAGCTCAGCACGGCGTTAATCGACTTCCACAACATGTGAGTGCGTTGTTCCCGCGGGTAAGCACACTCACACTATACTGCCGGCGCCTAACACCGGCTCTCCGTGTCTGTGTATTCACCCCGCGCAGTTTGCTGAGCATCAGGCATTCCAAAACACCAAGCGGGGAGACATGGGTTGCGCTTGACACTGGAGCGTATCTGATGGCGGCGAATCAACAGGTTCTCTTCACTGGCTACGAGGGCGGCTCCATCCTTGACTACAACTACGTCCTTGTAGTTGTTACTACACTGTAAGACATGCATGCACAATCTCGATGTACGCGCGTACCGCGGCATCGCCATGCTGTGTACTTACATTTACGTTGGAATTGTGGCAGTGAGCCAAGGCATTTCAGCCTTGTTGTTGTCAAGGAGCCTGGCAGGGCAAGAACAACTGCTATAAAATCGGGGAACACGGAGCTTCCGGTGGCCTACCTGTTCGACTCGACTGGTGATCATCGGAACATGGCTCCGTCGGTGTTCGCCGAGATCCAAACGTAAGTTTGTCGGGCATGCATAGCCTCCTAAGTTTCGTCGTGCTTATGATCGCATGGTTGCTTCGCCGCTTGTAATGCACTAATGTATGCATCGTTGCTGTGTCCAGGCTGCTCGGTCTGGCGCTACAAGCCGAGGAGCCCGGCCTCTCTGCCACCGAAATCAAGCAGCGGCTTGATCCGATGCCTTGCGTCCCGCTTGGGGTAAGCACTCAAATCTTTCGCGCAACTTTTTTTTAACAGACCTCATCCATGGAACGTCCATCAATGTTGCTCACCTTGTTTTTTTTTGCGTGTGCAGTACTATCAGTGCCCGATGCAGGCCAACCAAGTAGACTGTGGTGTCTACGTTTGCATCTACGCATCTGAGCTGGTTGCCCGTGGCTTCGCTAATCTGGACGATGGGCTGCCAGCCTTGCCCTATGGTGGTGGCCTTTTCCGGAGGGGGATGCGTGGGGACATAGTCGAACATGCACTCAAGCGGTTGATCCCAACCCTGGAGAGGTCTGGAGTTATGGTGCCCCACCAAGATCCGCCGCTCAGCAAGCGCGTGAACAAGCCAGTGTCTCCGGAGCTGGCCGAAATCGACGCGAAGTTGCGTGATGCTGTCGGCGACATCCACAACATCACCTGCCGCGTGGGGTACTGTGAGAAAGACATCACCAAGCTCGAGCTCCTGGTGGAGAGTCTCACCAACGACTTGTCCACCACCCGCGACGAGCTCACCGCGTTGTCTGCGCAAGTTGCAGCCTTCCCAGCACCGCCGCAGCAGGGGCGTATTGGAGGAGCGGGCGGACCCAGCGCGAGAACCGACGACCCTGCCACCCAGCAAACCCTGGCGCCGACTGCGCAACTCGAGCAGCAAGGGGATTCTCATCAGATTCAAGCGGCCCACGGCGTTATCAACGGGCTGCTGCACGGTACGACCGGCGATGCATTGACCTCGTCTCGTCGCGGTGCGTGCGGTGGAGCTCTGCCTGCCCCTTCGGAGGATCACTCTGGGTGTATGGGCCCGCCGCCACCGCCATCACACTCTGTCGGGGGAGTGGGTGGATCGGGGGAGTACGCGGGTGTTAGGCTCCTCCCAGACGGAACTTGGCAAGCGAAGATTGTCCCTGAGCCCGGGTCATCAAGGACGCTGATTCTTGGCCACTTCCAAGACCAGCAGCAAGCGGCCCGCGCGTTCGCTGCAGCTGCAGCCGTGATCAGGCGGAGCAAGCCTCCCCGGGGTCGTGTGTGGCAGCTCACCGGCGAGGAGATGGACCTGCTGGATGGCTGCACGGCCGACATCGTGCGGCAGCTCACTACCGCACGCGTCTGGGGGCGGTGGGAAAGGTGGCGCGTCGAGCTTGCTTCCCTCGGTGGTGCCAACCCCGCCCCTGCACCCCCCGCTGTCGTGGCAGCAGCGCCAACCGCACCCGCAGCTGCTCTAACCACACTTGCCCCGGCGAATGCAGGCATCGCCCCTCCTGCCATGGCTCTTGCACCTGCACAGCCCACCCCTCCCGGTGGAGCTACTGCTGTGCACGTCGGAACAACTCCTGTGCCTGCGGGGGTTACTCCCGCCCCACCAGCCCATTCTACGCAAGCCACATTGACCAACCCCCCTGTGCAGGCTGATGTGGTGGCGTTTTCCTCGCTGTCGTTGCCAGAGAGCGACGAGGGGGATGTGGGCAACAACGCGACAACCCACCCGCCAGGTATTGATTAGTTGCATCGGGGTGTTGTTATGCATCAGAGTGCGCACTAGCCAGGGTTTAGACATTAACCTGCTGTTCTCGTCTTCAGTGTGTCAGAGCCCAACAGCTGACGAACGTGTGACGATGATCCAATGCGTCATATCGTCGTGTAATCTCTTTTCCTTGGAGCTGATTTTCATGAACACTATGTTGTTTTTCGCTCTATGGCCTTTGTTGCTCTTTGCGGGGTTTGTAGGACTGTAGCATTAAAGCCCACAGCTAAAATAGTGACCCCCCCCTTCTAGTTGGGTCCATTTGAAAGTTGAAGTGTTGTTTTGCTTTTTTTAACTGGCGCATATGATACTGGTCGACTCTCCACATTTCTCAAACATAAATCGTCGCAAGCATGTGCAAAAGCGTCGCTCCAAGTTTGCGACGTGATTTACGACCAGGGCCAAATTCGCATTGCGAAGCAATGAAAAACTCATGCAAAGCAAGTCCAACTCACGCAAAGCAAATGCCTTCGAGCATGTCCCTGCTAGGGCGGCAATGACAACATGAGAAAAACAAGAAGCGGAAAACAGATAATATCAGGGGACGAGCAAAGAGAAAGATAGTGCAACAGAAACGAGGACGCGAAAGGAGAGATGCGTGAGCAAAATCCGCAGAATGGTAGGGAGATAGGAGGGTCATTGGTGTTGGTGGAATGAGAGGAGAGCGTGAGGGCGACGGAAAGGGAGGGGAGAGAGCGAGGGCGACGGAAAGGGAGGGGAGAGAAAGAGGGCGACGGGAAGGGAGGGGAGAGAGCGAGGGCCACGGAAAGGGAGGTGAGAGAGCGAGGGCGACGGAAAGGGAGGTGAGAGAGCGAGGGCGGCGGAAAGGGAGGGGAGAGAGCGAGGGCAACGGAAAGGGAGGGGAGAGAAAGAGGGCGACAGGAAGGGAGGGGAGAGAGCGAGGGCGACGGAAAGGGAGGGGAGAGAGCGAGGGCGACGGGAAGGGGGGGGAGAGAGCGAGGGAACGGGAACAAGGACCTGAAGAGGGATCGACGGGACATGCGATGGTACGTGCGATTGGACGGGCTGACGGGACGAGCGACAGTACGAGCAATGGGAGGCGGACACGGAGGGTGGAGTGCGTTAAGAAGTCGATTGTGATGGAACGCGAGGGCGGCGGGAGGCGGAAGAAGAAGGGGGAGGGGGGTGAGGACCGGCAATGGGAGAGAGGAAGGGCAACGAGAGAGGAAAGGCGACGAGAGAGAGGAAAGGCGACAAGAGAGAGGAAGGCGACGGGAGAGAGGAAAGGCAACGAGAGAGAGGAAAGGACGGGACAGAGGAAGGCGATGGGAGAGTGGAAGGGCGGCGGGAGAGTGGAAGGGCGGTGAGAGAGAGGAGAGCGACTGGAGAGAGGAAAGGAGACGGGAGAGAGGAAAGGCGACGTGAGAGAGGAGGGCGATGGGAGGGCGTTTCGTTGCGATCGTGATGGCGACGTTGCAAAGAGTGACGCAGTGACGTCAGAACGAGGCCGATTGCGATAGGGAATGTGACAATTTCGCAATATGCGGAAAACAATTCGATATTCTACTAATAATTAGGCATCCAAGTTAAAAACATAATCGACGCGCCTAGGCAGAAAATGTCTAGGTTCTGAGCTTTTCAATGCTAGGCTGAAAAATAGTATTCAGGAGCAGAAACTAGCTACGGTAGTAGTGAACCCATCGACCGCTTGAACATGAAGCTGGGTCCAGCGATCGAAACCTTTGTCGTGCAGCCGTCGTGCAAGTACACGAATGCGACTCCTTGAATTAGGGCTCATATTCCTTCGCGCAAATTAGGGTCAACCCCGACGACGAATCATGTGGCAGGCATCACGTCCATAAGAGTTCATGTTCGTCCATGCAGGTAGTCAACTTCCAAGCCACTCCCACGAGTTTGTTCATGATTCATAGTGTAGGCATTCACGCGCGACTTCCAGGCCCCGCGCTTGTTAGCTGTTCGAATCATGACAGGTCGAGATGCGTTCACGCACTATGGAGAGTACATGATTCGTCATGAACAGCTGCGCGGCATCGCCCCGCGATTTCCAGGCCCTCGAATCATGCATGTACAAGGGTCGATCATGACGCTATATGCATAGGTGATGGACAAAGAAGACGGAGTCAAGTGCACACTTTACACACGTGAATCGCCTATCTTCCTGGCCTGATTTGTTTGGGTCTTCTTGAATAAGTATTGCACACCAGCACCACTCAAATGAACAATTATGTTTCGTGAATTAAATCATTCAGTACTCTCGTCACTGAAAAGTATGCTTCGGGAGGGATCCAAGGACACAAAACAAGGCCCAATACTCGCATGGGAAAGCCAGTTTAACTCGCCATTCATTCAGGGGCAGCTTGGTGCCCCCCTCCATGCTCTCCTGTAGCAGTTCCATCCTCCCCCTCCTCCTCCTCCTCCTCCTCCTCCTCCTCCACCTCCTCCCCCACCGCAGCCTGCGCCTGACCGTACCCACCGTACTTGTACTTGCACCTTTTGCGGTTGTGCCCATACTGTCGGCATCGCCCACACCGATAAGCGTGCGGCGGTGCCTCAAACCGGGTGTGATTCTCTGGCCTCCCAACCCTCGTCTCAATCAGCGCTGGTGCATCGCACTCGCCCACTTCTGCCAGTGGAGCCTCCATAATCAGCCGGTCCACACAGGTACCCATCACATCCCGGTTGTATGTCTGGCGAAGATTGCGAGTGGTGTAGTACTCAGACACAAGGATCTCCACACTCCGCTGCTTCAGAATGCACATTGCCACGGCGTGGGCACAAGGGAACTGGTACTCCTCCCAGTTCCCGCACTCGCACGTCCGGGCATCGAGGTTCACGTTGAAGCTCCGCCACTGGAACTCGTTTTCCCCCCCCCTGGTCTGGATGGTTCCCACAGTGTTGTCCCCACCGATGAACCAATACCCCTGGCACCTCTGCTTCTTTTGGTCCAGACGTTTCGATGCGGCAGCCGTGAGATACTCATCCCTGCAGCGCGCCTTCTCCTTCCTCTCGTACCACTTGTCGCGAGACCAATCCCAAAGGGATGCCAGGAGCCATGTTGGTGGCAGCATGCGGATGCCGCGGACAGCGCTGTTGATGGACTCGGCGGCGTTGCTTGTGTAGATGCCAAAACGCAGTGTCACCGCAAAAAGACGGGCCCAGTGCAGCAGCATGATTCCCCCAATGCGATAAGATGATCCGCGCCTGTTACGATAGAACCCGGTGCGCACATGTATTCCGGGTTCTCCCTCACCATCGGCCGCCTCATCCCCATCCTCCCTAGCATCCACTGGCACCGGATCATCCTCACATGCTGGCTCGTCCGGCCCTTGCGCAGGAATGTTCCCCCGCTGCCCGCAGTCTGGCCATGGCAGAGCCAGAGCCGATGCTGGGTGGAAGTGCTCAGTAAACCCACCCATCTCTGATCCCTGAGTGCCCGTGGTCCTCCCCGTGTCAATGTCCTCTGCCCGGTACCACTCCCGGGCACGTCGCAGGACCGTGTTGACGTCAAATGCTCGTGCACCCGGGTTCCCCACAGTGGTGAGAGCGCCTATCCCATCACCCGTGGAGCATGATGCCAAACCATTATCACTCACAGATGCTGGAGCTCGCTGCACGTCGCCCCCAGAGGGCACTGGTGAGGCCCCCCTTCCAACGGACCCCACACCACCCATGAAATTCGCGCCCAGGCCAACCCCAAACGTAACATCACCGCGTGGCCCGCTTTGGTGTCGCCTGGCACGCAGTCTGAGGACTGGACCAAGACCCTACCAATTCACCGCTCGCAGCATATACACTATCTCTTGCTCCAGGGCCGAACAACGGCTCCCCCCCATCCGCACTCCCGATGCCTGACCATCTTGCTCCGGCGCGTCCTCGCCCTCCAGAAGCATCACCAAGCGGGACTCCTCTCCCTCCACCTCCAATGCCTGACCATCCTGCTCCGGCCCCCATCTGCCCTCCAGGAGTCCCACCAAGCGGGACTCCCCTCCCTCCACCTCCAATGCCGGACCATCCTGCTCCGGCACCCCCCTGCCCTCCAGGAGCCCCACCAAGCGGGACTCCCCTCCCTCCACCTCCAATGCCGGACCATCCTGCTCCGGCACCCATCTGCCCTCCAGGAGTCCCACCAAGCGGGACTCCCCTCCCTCCACCTCCAATGCCGGACCATCCTGCTCCGGCACCCCCCTGCCCTCCAGGAGCCCCACCAAGCGGGACTCCCCTCCCTCCACCTCCAATGCCGGACCATCCTGCTCCGGCACCCATCTGCCCTCCAGGAGTCCCACCAAGCGGGACTCCCCTCCCTCCACCTCCAATGCCGGACCATCTTGCTCCTGCACCCCCCTGCCCTCCAGGAGTCCCACCAAGCGGGACTCCCCTCCCTCCACCTCCAATGCCGGACCATCCTGCTCCTGCACCCCCCTGCCCTCCAGGAGTCCCACCAAGCGGGACTCCCCTCCCTCCACCTCCAATGCCGGACCATCCTGCTCCTGCACCCCCCTGCCCTCCAGGAGCCCCACCAAGCGGGACTCCCCTCCCTCCACCTGCAATGCCGGACCATCCCGCGCCGGCATCCCCCTGCTCCCCGGCGGCCCCACCGAGCGGCACTCCCCGTACTCCACCACCAACCCCCGTGAAGTCTGATCCGGCACCCCCCTGCCCTCCGCAATCGCCCGCGGGGGGCACTCCTCTACCTCCCCTGCCAAGGCCCGCCCCTGCAACGCCACCGCCTCTCCCTCTGCGACCACGTCCAGATGAAGCTCGTCCTCGCCCTCCACGGCCGATGCCAAAAGCAGCCGCTCCGCCATCCCCTTCGTCTGGTATCCCTGATGGGACTCCAATACCCTCGTGCGCTCTGGCCCGTCTTCCAGGTGCGTTCATCCCCCCCCTGCCAGCCAGACTGCCGCCACGCCTGTTGTACGCGGACGTGTTGCCCTCCGGGAACCCACTCCCTTCGGGTTGGGACGCGGTGTCGACGCCACCATTTCCCGCGTTGCCACCACGCTCCTGCCCTCGCTGTGCCCTCCTCCCTTCGCGAGCATCCGCGAACACGAAATCCCTGGCCCCCTCAAATGTTGCCCGGGCTCCAGGAGGGGGGACCTGAGGAGCCGGCTGGGGTTGTGGCTGTGGCTGCTGCCGGACAGGCCCGAACAGATATGCGGCCATGTCAGGAAAATCTCGTCGTGCGGCCCCGACAAGCGCAACCCATTTCGTTTCAGACCGACACTTCACCAAGCGCCAGAAGAACGCTGTTGCCGCTTTGCCGAACCGCTTAAGGTTCTGCTCCAGATGCCAGGCACAGAAATAATGGGGGATGTGGATTGGCATCACCTCCCTTGCTGCCGGCACCAACCCCTTATCGCGATCGCTGATGATGGAGGCATCGTCCCTATGCGCCCACTCTGGGAACCCCTCAAGGAACAGCTTCAGAAACCAGGTCCACGCGTCCTTGTTCTCCGACTCCACCAAGGCCCATGCAAGTAACAAAATCTCCTGGTTCCCGTCAATGGTGACGGCGATGAGCAGCACAGACTTCTGCGCACTAATGAGATGTGTACCGTCGAGCGCAACATCCGGGCGGCAATAATTTAACGCATGCCGTGCTGCAGAGGGACGCACGTAGAATCGGTGGAAACACCGATCTAATGTATCCAACCGCACTTGAACTTCCGGATCGATGACTGTGAAACGAGTGAGAAGCCACGGAACCTGGCGAAAGGACTCCTTCCAATCTCCATATCGCTCCTTTAAGATGTACTCTCGAAGCCGCCAAGCCTGCCAGTAGTGGATCACTACCCTTCCATGACCCTCGAGCATTCTTTTGAGCTCCACGGGTGAGATGAATGGATTTGCACGGACCAAATTGCCGTATCGCCGAGCGAGGATGGGAATAGTGTTGGCTAACCCCTCGGCGTAACCCTGCCTCCAATGCAACGGACACGTATGCATCTCCGGAGAAACGAGTCGCGTAATACGCCATAAACCACCGTGGCCGATTTGCCCATATGTGCAGCTCCATAGGCACGCGGGTAACCATCCGTCCGATGAAGCCTTGCATCCAACCACTGCGTAGTTATGCTTCACTAAAAGGACTTTTACACCAAACCGATGCTCTAGAGCGTACGCATAAACGGCCTCCTTGCATTTATCACGGCTAGAGTACAGGCCCCCCAGCTCCAATGGCGCGTAATCATTAGGCCTGTCGTACCTAGGGTTGAACTCGGGAGCCGCATTAAGCTGTCGCAAGGCCTGCGCTAAGGGATTAGAGGCCATACGCACGCGTTAGACGCTACATGGTGACCAGTTTTGTCAGAGATAAGCTATGACTAATGAGTGGAGTACTAATGCGGGCCCGGATATGAGTTGCCTAAAGTAATGACTGCGTTGAGTGTCTACCCGGTATTGTAAAACGGGAGACTCGCCTAATCCTCAACGGTTCATGAACCCTTCCGTTAGCATCATGTTCCTGTGAACGGGAGACTCATCATGTTCATGATGCTAACGGAAGGGTTCATGAACCGTTGAGGATCACGAATGCTTCGATCATGAAACCGTGAAGGCCGGAAATGACATGGCCAGATCCCGAAGGACGCAGTACAATCAACCTGTATATAAGCCTCTCGAGTTATAATACATGGCCCAGAAAATTCCGAAATTTTGCTGGGACAAATGATGTGGCTTCCTGCACGTTCAATTACACGTGGCATGGGGTTGGTTGGTTGCTTTTCGTGACTGCTTGTGGCAATTCCGAAGTTCACGCGAGAGCATGCGGCTGCCCGAATGACGGTGGGGAAAGGGCGGGAAAAGGGGGCTGGGGGGGGCGGGGGGAAGGGAGGTCCATCCAATTTAGAAAAACGCCCACGTGGCGAGCGGGGAGCAATTTAGGTCGATTCAATTGAGACAAACACGATTTTCGCCGATGTGCGCGATTTCGCCGGAAAAAAGTGATGGTACCAGCGAACCCGTTTGTGGATGCGAAGCCAGCAGATTGTTTTCAGCAGCGAGTTGTTATTTGCAAATAGGTAAGGCGTGTAAAGAAGTATGAAGGAGCCAAAAATATATGTTGCCTTGTACAGGCTAGAAACAATGTGATTACATTCGTAAAATGGAATTGTAGTGTGATGGAATCCTGACAGCTTGGTGCTGCGTCGAGTAGTTTACATGCTTAGGCGATTAGCAGCCTTCGCGAGCCCCAATTGGGTGACCCATGGTGACCCGACGTGCCTTGTGCGATTCCCGCGGAAAAAAGTGTGGTACCAGCGAACCCGTTTGTGGATGCGAAGCCAGCAGATTGTTTTCAGCAGTGAGTTGTTATTTGCAAATAGGTAAGGCGTGTAAAGAAGTATGAAGGAGCCAAAAATATATGTTGCCTTGTACAGGCTAGAAAACAATGTGATTACATTCGTAAAATGGAATTGTAGTGTGTATTTTGCGTTAACCGCATTGAACCAGTATGCAATACTGCGTCTAAGCATGTAAACTACTCGACGCAGCACCAAGCTGTCAGGATTCCATCACACTGCTGCTAACAGCATATACATATAAAAAAAGAGATATCCTCTCTGGCTGCCATCGCCTCTCACGTCCACCATATGTAATGCGGGCGACAAGGAACGACTCTCTGAGAATGCTGCTGACTATCTTCTGCTTTAACCTTGGACAGCAGACCTAAAAAACCCTTATCGGCATGCCAACCGCTCGGTATGTTAACCGCCATCCAGGCGAGGATGAGAACCCCCTCACAATGCTGCCGATCATCTTCTGCTTCTGCGTGGTAGCCCGAAAGACCATCCCATCCTGCCTCCTCATGCATACCTGCCGTCATAGTCAGCTCAGCTCCCATCAAGCCGACGCCGAGAACCCTCTCACAATGCTGCCGATCATCTTCTGCTTCTGTGCAAACGTCCACGATGGGTTGTTCTGCCACACAGGAAGGAAGGCAGCGAGGAACAGGGAGAGAAGAGAGGCCCACATGAATGAGGATGTGGAGAGCAGCAGGCGGAAAAAACATCCACCATGGGAGAAAGGCTGTTCAGGAGGGACACAGCACACCCACCTGCCGTCATGCCTACAGTCACACCCACCTGCCGTCATGCCTACAGTCACACCCACCTGCCGTCATGCCTACAGTCACACCCACCTGCCGTCATGCCTACAGTCACACCCACCTGCCGTCATGCCTACAGTCACACCCACCTGCCGTCATGCCTACAGTCACACCCACCTGCCGTCATGCCTACAGTCACACCCACCCGCATGGTGAGCCATTACCCACTGCACCTACCGATATGTGTGGTCGAAACAAAAAGTTTCAACCCCAAATGTTAAACTTAAAGCCCTAACCAGCCCCACCTGCAGGGTGAGCAGAGCGCGCTTGGTGAATGCCACGGCCTGCGGGGACACGCTGGGAGGAAGCTTCTCAGCGGCTTCCTGCAGCGCCTTGTTCTCCTGCAGAGCAGTCATTCGCTGCGGCCCCGCATACAGCTCCACCAGGGCCTCGAGCTCATCTGCTCGGGAGAGGCAGCTCTGCAGGGCAGACTGGGATGGTGGGAGAAACAGATAGATGGAGAGAGACAGGGAGAACGAAGGGGGTGATGCGCTGCGGCCCTGCATACAGCTCCACTAGGGCCTCGAGCTCGTCGGCACGGGATAGGCAGCTCTGCAGGGCGGACTGGGGGAGGTGAGGAGTAGTGAGCGCAGGAGGAAGTGCGGGAGGGGCAGAGGGAGCAAGGGGAAAGGATGGGGGCAGCGCAAGGGGCTGCTGTAGACCAGAGGGAGGGGCCTGATGCCCCTCCACAACCCCATTCACGCACACAAAGAGACACACAAATAGACACGCTGTACGCACATAGAGAAGGGCCTTCACCTTCACCCACCTGGAACTCCTCCTCGCTCTGCATGCCCGTCAGCGCCATAAGCTCGGCCTTGGCCGCCACCATCACCTCCTCCAGCGACGGCCCCTCACCCGCCTGCTGCTGCTCCTCCTCCTCCGCCAGCAGGGGGTTGATGGGCGAGAAGTCGTCTGGGGTGATGTACTCTGGCTCGAAATCAACCTAAGGGGGGACGAGGGGGGTGCATGGGGGAGAGAGGGGCACGTGGGCATGATGTGAGATGCCTCACTCACTCAATTCACTGCACTGGCTGCCAGCCCCTTCCTGCACCCGCCTGCTGCTGCTGCTGCTGCTGCTGCTCCTTCTCTTCCAGCAGGGGGTTGATTGGGGGGAGTTCGTCCGGTGTGATTTACTCTGGCTCGAAGTCCAGCTGGGGTGAGGGAAGGATGAGAAGGGAGGATGGGGGAGAGGCCATCAGTGAGACAGCCACACAAGTGCATCCACATCAATCCACCACACACCCACGTCCACCCACCATGAACCGCTGGTGCAGTGCTGCATTAGCCACGTCAGCAGCTTCAAGGAAGTCCAGAAACTCCCCCACCTGCCGCTCGTCCTCCTCACTCCACGTTGACTCCTCTATAAACCTCTGCACCACACTCTCCCCCGTCACCAGCTCCCCCCTCCCCCGCCTGCCCCCTCCGCCCACCCGCGGCCTCTGCTGCCCGCCCTGCCCCTCCGCCTGTCTGTCCATTACCAAACCCATCCCCATTCCCCCACCCCTCTGCCCCCCCTCTCTCATCCCCCTCCTCTGCTCCCCCTCCCTTATCCCCCCTCTCCTCTGCCCCCCAGGTCCCGGCCCCCCCATGCGCCTCCCCTCCTCGCGCCCCCCCCTTCCCCCCCCTCCCGGGCCTCCTCCCCCCGGAACTCCCGGACCTGCGCCGAGCCTGCGGCGGGACATAACCGAGCCGAGAGCCTCGGAGGCAAACTGGCTGACGGAGTCGCGGCGGGAGGAGGCTCGGGAGGAGTCCCGAGCCTTGGCCATAGCTGCGGTAAGGATGCCGAGGGCACGTTCGGTGGCGTCTTCTCGAGAGAGGTTCAAGGGGGGAGGGTGCTGCTGTGGGGGGATGTCAGCAGCTGCACCCCTCCCTGCCTCCACCCCTCCCACTCCCCCCTGCCCCTGCTTCTGTTCCTCTCTCTCCCCCTCCCTCCCTCTCTCCATCACCCTCTCCCTTTCCCCCTCCCTGCTCCCCTCCCTCCCCAACTCCCTCCCCCCCTCCCTCCCCCTCTCCCGCGCCCCCTCAGCGCCCCTCCAGCCTTCCATCTGCCGTTCGAAACTCAGCCTTCCCCTCCCCGCGCCTGCTGCCGGACCTCCCAGGCTCGGCCTTACCAAGCCTGCCCCGCGCCCTGCCGGCATCAGACCACCTCGGCCCAAACCTGCAGACGGAGCCGCAGCGCCCACGTCAGCAGCTACCACGTCAGCTGCAGCCGGAGCTGACGTGTCTGACGGCGCGTCCACAGGCGCAGCTGCGGAGACGCCAGGGCGCATGCGAGGCGCGGGGGCGGATGGGGATGTCAGGGGGGGCGGCGGGGGGAAGGAGGGGCGCGAGATAAGGGGTGGGGAGGGGGGCGGGTGGGGGGCGTGCGGGGCGGTGGGCGCTGCGGCTGGCGGGACGCCAGGTGGGGGCGGCGGAGCAAAGCGCGGAGGCGGAGGAGATGGGGGGAATGGGGGAGATGGGGGGGATGGGGTAGTGGCAGCAGCAGGAGAGGAGGGAGCAGCAGCAGCATCAAGGCTGGCAAGAGGAGCAGCAACGAGCGGAGCAGCAACGAGCGGAGCAGCAAGGTCAGCGTGTGAGTCAGCATCTGCCGCCCGGCGTCTGAGCTTCATCCTCAGGCGCATCTCCTCCCTCTCCCTCTCACTCAGCTGCTCGCTGCTGCCACTGCTCTCACTGCCGCCGCTCTCACTGCCGACTGCAGCAGCAGCGGGCGCGGAGGGTGGAGGAGGAGCAGCGGCAAGGGGAGGAGGGGGAGGGGGAGGGGGAGACCAAGTGGCAGCAGGGCCCCCAGCAGCAGGAGCAGGAGCAGCCGGGGCGGCATGGGCGGCAGGAGTAGCAGTCTGGGCGGCAGCGCGGGCGGCCTGGGCGGCAGCATCTTCCATCCGCTCGATCTCGCCCATCTCAGCGTACATCTCCACCAACCCGTTCCACGTCGGCGCGGATAAGACAAAACCCGCCGCCCGCGCCTCCCCCAGCATCCGATCCGCCTCCCCCAGGTCCCGCCTCCGCGCCACGCTCCGGATCGCCGCCTCCTGCGCGCCGCTGTCCAATGCAACGCCGCCGGCTCGCGCGTCGGCCAGCACGCGCGCCACGTCAGCATCCCTCCCCGCGCGCTCGTACGCAACGAGCATGCGGGAGAGGGCAGCGGGGGACAGTCCCGTGGGGGCACTGGCGGGGGGAACGGAGGGAGCGGGGGGAGCGGTGAGAGGCGGAGGATGCGGCGGGGAAGCGCCATCTGGGCGCTGTACCTCATGTTGCGTCAGTGGGGGGGATTGGCCAGCGGAAGAAGCCACGGGCTGCTGGATCGGCGCGCTTGGAGGAAATCTCCCAGGAGCATGAAATCCGGGCGCTCCCCATGACCGCCCGTAACCGGGGGCGGGGGGACCTGCGCCAGGTCCCCATCCCCCCCTGCCTCTCCCCCTCCCCCACATGCCGCCGCCTCTCCCCCCGTCTGGGAAGCCGCGGCCGCCACGACCTCTGCCCCAGCCGCCATCGCCGTCGCTGCCGCCGGCATTACCGCCGGCATTAGTGCCGCTACTGGCGGCGCCACTGGCGGCGTCACTGGGGGGTAAGGCGGCAGTAGCGAAGGCTGCAGAGGGCGGCTCGGAGAGGGATAGGCCAGTAAGGGGAATCGGAGGGGCGAAAGGACCGGCAGGGCTGCTGACGAACGGCGGAGATGGTCCCGTCGAGATCGGTTGGCCGATCTGACGGCGGAGATGCGGCTCGAGCCGCACAATGCAGCGCCTCATCGGAACGACGAACGGACACGATCGGAGATCACGGATCAGATCAGATCGCGTCCGATTTGAGTAGAATGTCCGCGCAACGGCTGAAAGAAACAGGCGGAGTGATATGGAAACGAAGGGAAACGAAAAGACCTCGCCGGTGGATGCGGAGAGCCGTGCATCCACGGACCTGGGTTTCGGTGTGAGAAGTGGGAAGCGAGGTGTGAGAAGGTGCGAGAAGCGAGGCTGCTGCCGTATGCGTTACAAACAGCGTCAAGAAAACGAACGTCCTAGAAATACCAGTGCAGTTTGTGGTGATAGATATCTCAATTGCTTGGTGCAAATACAATCTCAGAAAATAAAGCAATATTCCAATATTACATGCATCGGACAAACAACACACGCATTTATCAATGGCAATATATAGATGTCAATGTCTTTCATTCCCCCTCAGTAGCAGCTCGCATCCGCTTCTTGTGTTGTTGCCCCAGTATCTTTTGCTTCCTCTTCAAAGCAGCAGCAGCCTTAGTCGCCGATTTCCCAATCACTGACGGCGTTTCCGACAACCCAAAGCTCCGTGCAACATGCCCCAGATGCAGCCTTTTGGGGTGGAAAATCTTTTTCAAGCTGCCCTTATGCGCGCCATACGCCCGCACAAACGACCGAAAAGCCCCAGTGGCGAGCTCCCTCAACGCCGCCCGCCTCGCCACCGTCAATTCCAACTCCTCCTGCCACGTCTCTACCGCGCTGTGATTGGCCAGAGCCTCCTCCGGACTCACCTCCTTCCAGGAGGGCCGCCTGCGATTGGTCCGTGCAGGTTCGGCGGAGATTCCGGGCAGGAGCGAGTCGAGGAGGGGGAGGAGAGGCATGGAGAGGAGGTGCACGTTGCAGGAGCGCAGCTGGTCCAGATACTCTGTTTCGTTGGGGAGCAGGAAGAGCACTGCCTCTCCCTTGCGGCCGATGCGAGCCGTGCGCCCCACTCTGGAGGAAGAAGGGAGGGTAAGAGAGAAAGAGGAAGAGAGGGGGCTTGGTGGGATGGGAATGGAGCGCAGCTGGACCAGCTACTCTGCTTCATTGGGCGCCTCGCCACGGCGCCCAATGCGAGCCGTGCGCCCCACTCTGGTGGGTTGAGGGAGGGGGGGGGAGGGTGTGAGGCGGAGGGCGGGGTTGGTTCCGGAGAGAGGGAAGAGGGGAGCGTTGGTTATGTGGAGGGAAGAATGGGAAGAGGACCGTCTCCCCCCTGAGGTCCAGGTACTTCTTCCTGTGTTGTTGGGCCGCAGGAGGAAGACCGCCTCTCCGCTGCAGCCAATGCGAGCCGTGCACCCCACTCTGGGAGTTGGGGGAGGAAGAGCATAGGTTAAAGGAGACAAGAGGAGTAGGTTAGAGCGGATGCGAGGAATAGGACTGGGTTCAACGAGGTTCGTACTGGAAAGCATGAAGTCAGAAAAGCACATAAACAGCAGCAGGATGGGGCAATGGAATAGGGTACTGAGAGTTGGAATGGGTGCAATGCGGTTCGTACCGGTGCACGTAGTCAGCAGCATCGCCAGGCGAGTCAAACTGAACAATGGTCTCCACAGCAGGGAAGTCAAGGCCACGCGCTGCCACGTCAGTGCACAGCAGCACGCCACGTGGCGCGCTGCGATAGGCCAGGAAGGCCTTGGAGCGGTCCTTCTGCTCCATGTTGCCGTGCAGCTTGAACACCGGCGCTGGCAGCAAACCCTGCTGCTGCTGCTGCTGCTGGTCGTGCTGCTGTTGTTCCTGGTGGTGTTGCTCTTGTTGGTGGTGGTGGGGGGAACCGGTGGTGAGGGGAGAGGAGGGGGCGGAGGAGAGGAGGGTGGCGTGGAATTCGACAGAGTCACACGTTGATAGGAACACCACCACCTGATGGGGAGGGGCAGGAAGGGGTGAGGGGAGGGAGGGGGAGTGGGGTGGCACGATTACAGCCTCGGAAGATCACTGCGGCAATTCCAGTACCTTGAGAGAGTCACATGTGGATGGGAACAGCACTGCCTGACAAAGAGAGACAGGCAGGGGTTGGTTCGACATGAGAAGCGGTTGGGATGGGAGAGCGCTGCAGGAGATGAGGGGATACGGAGGAGAGAAGGGTAAGAGGGTGGGGCACGGGCAAAGGAGCGAGAGAGCGATAGGCAAGCTGAGGCAGAATGATAGCCTTGGAAATAGCTGACGAGGCCCCAGTACCTTGGATGATGCTGACGTGGCAAGCTTGGAGCGCAGCAGAGCGATGAGCGTGATGAGACGACAGCGGCACGGGACTGGTGACAGGGGGGGGTGGGAGGGAAAAAATGAGGCGGAAGGTAAAAGAGGTTTGGAAAGGGAGCGAGGAAGTTAGTTTGAGGGAGAAATGGGGGGGGAAGAGGGGATGCAGGAGTGAATACTGCAGGAGCAAGAGGATCTCACCAATGAAGAGCAAGAGCCAGCAGAGAAGGTCAAAACCAGCAAGCTGCTGTGAAGTTACACGTGCCTGTGCGCTGTCAGCTTAGTACTCGAGCCTAACCAAGACATCCACCTGATTTGCAGTGCCTGCATTTAGGTACACGCACCTGGTGAGCCCAATCGAGGTGACTTTTGAGTCGACTCAAAAGTCGATTGCCACTTACCTGTGAGCACTTACCTGTGAGCACTTACCTGTGAGCACTTACCTGTGAGCACTTACCTGTGAGCACTTACCTGTGAGCACTTACCTGTGAGCACTTACCTGTGAGCACTTACCTGTGAGCACTTACCTGTGAGCACTTACCTGTGAGCACTTACCTGTGAGCACTTACCTGTGAGCACTTACCTGTGAGCACTTACCAGTGAGCACAAACTGCTTGAGCTGCTCCGGGAACACAAACGACCCTCCGCCACTCGGCCCCTCCTGCAACACCCCCCCCTCCCGCCTCTCCTCCACCCTTCCATGCCCTCCTCCCCTCTCCTCCTCTCTTCCACTATCCTCCACTCTTCCCCTCTCTTCCTCCCCCCTCCCTTCCTCTCCCACACCCTCACTTGACCCCCCCTGCAAAGCCCCCTGCGTGGCTGCTTGTGCCACCGCCATGCCTGCTGCTCCCCCTTTCCTGCTCTCCGTCTTCCCCACCCCGCCTTTACTGCCACCACTCTCCAATGCCCCATCTTCACCTCCCGACCTCTTGCCCTTCTCCTCCTCCTGTTCCTTCTGCTCTCTTCTCTCCTCCTTCCTCTCCTCCTTCCACTCCTCCTTCCTCTCCTCTTTCTTCTCCTTGCGCTCCGCCCGCCCCGCCTTCTTAACGGCACGGAGGGCCTGCATGAAGAGAGGCAGGTCGTCGTCGTCGTCCTCGTCGTTCTCCTCCCCCACCTCCTCTCCCTCCTCCAACTCCTCCTCCTCATCCTCATCTTCCTCCTCATCCTCATCTTCCTCCACCTCCCCCTCCTCCGCTTCCTGCTCCTCCTCCTCTTCCTTTGCTTCCTCCTCTTCCTCCTCCTCTTCCTCCTCCTCCTCCTCCTCCTCCTCCTCCTCCTCCTCCTCCTCCTCCTCCTCCTCCTCCTCCTCCTCCTCCTCCTCCTCCACTTCTTCCTCGTCTTCCTCCTCCTGTTCCTCCTCCTCCACTTCCTCTTCCGCCTCTTCCTCCTCCTCTTCCCCTCTCTCCACCCCTCCCAGCTCCTCCAATCCTCTCTCACCCATCCCAACCCCTTTCTCCTCTCTCTGTCCCACGCCACCCCCAACCCTCGTCACCGGCCGCCCAGAAACCCTCTCCTCCACTCGCACACTGCCACCTGTCACGCTCACAGCCACCGGTGACACCAGGCTGACGTCAGCCAGCTGCTCAACCCGCGGGCCAAGCGTGGCGGACAGCAGCATAGTCTGAAGCTTCCTGGAAGCACCCTGAGCACCCCCTCCCTGTATCAGACCGTCGTGGCTGAGCCTCTCTCGCAGCAGAGATATGATTTCCTTTATGTCCCGCTCAAAGCCCAAATCCAGCAGCCTGGTGAGTGGGGAGAGGGGTGGAGAGGGATGGTGAATGGTTTGGATTCCATTAACATCTCGCTCGAATCCCAGGTCCAGCTACCTGTGGGATAGGCAGGGGAATTGGTGGAGAGGGGTGGTGAGAGGTTAGAATCTCCTTAATGTCGCGCCCAGACCCCAGGCTGACAAGCACCACCTCCGGCACCAAGTGCACCACCAGCAATCCCACACCTGTCAGCCTCATCCAGCACGAGTCACCGCACGCAAACGAGCTACCTTCTGAGTCGACTCAAAAGCCCAATGAGCACATAGCCCAGAATCAGCCTGTATCTCTTTCCTCTTTAGCTCGCATCCACACTTATATGTATTTCCGCCCTCACCTGTCAGCCTCGTCCAGAACAAGCCATCGCAGGCGAGCGAGCCCGAACGAGCAGGTGTTGCGCAGATGGTCCAGCAGCCTGCCAGGTGTCGCGATCACAATGGCCAGCCCCTTGCGCAGGCGCGCCTTCTCCTTCCCGCGGCTCTCCCCTCCAATGCACCGCCCCGGCACGATCCACACGAATCGCCGGCACAGCTGCTGCGCCACCTCCTCTATTTGCACGCAGAGCTCTCGTGTTGGGGCCAAGATGACGGCTGCAGTGCCGGGGTGAGGCAAGAAGGAAAATGGGAGGGTTTTGAGACGTTTCATAACTCAATCCACACAAAATCGCCAGCTCAGCTGGTTGGTAAGATTTACCATATGCGGCAAGCCTTACCCAATGAGGAAACACTCTCCATAAGTGCCGTGCTTGCGGTCCACGCGCTGCCTGCAGGTCTGCAGGGCGTGCAGGGCTGCCAGAATGGGCACATATTGCCTGATAAAAAGACCCATCATATCATACGCGACAGGACCCACCATACGTGTTCTGTAGCACTCACCATACGTGCCGTGCTTGCGGTCCACGCGCTGCCTGCAGGCCTGCAGAGCGTGCAGAATGGGCGCTAGATACAGCAGCGTCTTGCCCGACCCTGTGTCCGCTCGAATGAGCCTGCGAGGGTGTGGGAGGGGAGGCAGGGAGAGAGGGAGAAGCATGTGAGGCAGCAGCAGCGATAGCAGCCGATACAGAATGGGCGCCAGATACAGCAGCGTCTTGCCCGACCCCGTGTCCGCTCGAATGAGCCTGCGAGGGTGTGGGAGGGGAGGAAAAGGGGGAGGGAGAAGCGTGTGAGGCAGCAGCAGCAAAAGCAACAGGTCCAGCAGGTGCAAAGAGGGTGGGAAGGCGATGAGGGAGGGAAAGGAAGGTAGGGAGGGCAGTGAGGACAGGGAGGGCGAGAAGGCAGGGAGGACAGGGGGGACTCACAGGTCTCTGCCAGCGAGGACGTGCGGGATGGCGGCCTGCTGCACGTGCGTTGGCGCTGCGAACCCCAGCTTCTCTGCCAGGGGGGTAGAGGGAAGGGTAACGGAGTGGGCGGAGGGAAGGGCAGAGGGGATTGGCGAGGTTTAGGGAGGGCGGAAAGGTTTTACCTGGCGCAGGGTTTGAAAGGCGCAGAGATTATCTGCCATTGCAGGGAGTTACCTTCAATGTGCGTCGCGAGCGTCTCGCAAAGCCCAAGATCCGCGAATTTCCCCGACGAAAACACAACGCCCATACCCCCCTCCGCCTCCGCGACCTTCTGCTCCGCCGTTCCCCCTTCCGCCTCGCTGCGTCCCCCGTCCCCCGCGTACCCTGGAACTTTGACCTCTCTCCAGCTCTCCTGGTGTCCGCCATTTTCCCGCTCATCTTGCGCGGAGCCTAGTAGCTTCTGCCCCTGCCCCTTCTGCCCACCCCACGCTGCACCGCCCGTTCTTCCCCCGTTTTGGCGGACCGCTGAGAATCCTCTCCCCGCGCCCCTCCCCCGCTGCCTCCCCGCAAATCCCCCCACCGCTGCCCTTCCACCCCTCCCTCCCCGGAAAGCCCCGCCGGAATCTCCGCCGGAAGCACTTTTTTCCGCCGCTCTCTGGAAAGCCCCGCCCCAACCTCCCCCTTGCGCGCGCTCACCATCTCCGCCCCAACTCCCCCTTTGCCCGCTCCGCCCACCACCCCTGCCACCCGGGCCCCCTCTCCTGCCTGACATCGGCGCGCTGTGCTCAAACCCGCGCTCCTTGGAACGATCCGCCTGTTCTACCCCGCGCCAAGTGCTCCGCCTCGTGAAAGAAGATTTAATACAGTCCGTCTGAAGTGACTCTGGATGCTATTCGCGCCGACTAAGGAATTGGAGTTGATTTTTCTCGAGGTGGGGAAGTTCAGGGGATGGTGTGAGAGTTGGAGGGGTTTATGCGAGTTGCGAATTAGGGTTCAGGGTCGGGGTGAAGCGGAATCCGCTTTGAGTGGCTCCCGTTACGCGCAGAGTTGTCCATTCACGCAAGGTGACTCTCTGGATAACTGAACTTCCTGCACTCGATTAGCTGATCAATATAAGATTACCGTAACCATAAAAAATCAACACCAGAAAAATCAACCACACTCTAGGAGCATGTGCAACAATCGCTTCTGCACTTCACAGAAACCACACCTGCTCCCCCTCACCCTTCTTCCCACCCCCCCCTTCCCTTCACACATGGCCATGTACGTACCGTATTCTCCCGGACATAACACCCTAGGGTATAGCTAAAATACAAGGAAAAAATGGGGGGGGTCTCCTCATAGGAAAAAAATACATAATACCCGGGTCTTATTATATTGCACATTTTTTTATAAGCAAAAATGAATGGAAACAAAAACAGGGGTCTGGCCTTATTATTATTTTTTTGATCAGGGTCGCCAAACCGCGTCTACGAGGATAACGTCATCCTCCACTGGAATCTGCCACATGGCAAATTCCAGTGGGCCCACTGTGCCACCTGATTGGTTGACATCACTGCCAACCTCGAGCAGCTCGGGTTCATGCAGTACGAGGCCGGAATCGCGCACGATGCTGTGTTGTCACTATACCTGTGACCCCTTGACTCCCGTGTACGGTAGTCACGTCCAAGCTTCCTCACCCAAGCTTGCTCTTCTCTTCGTCAAGCGGTTCCAGTGCACGTCTTTAACAAATGCTCGGCAGGCTGTGAGAGCATCTCCTTCCTGTGCACGAGGGTATCGTCTTTAAAAGTCATTTCTCCCATGGCGAGTGACATCGACCTGCCTTAGTTCCCAAGCATGGCTTCATCTCCAGATTCTAGCAGTACGGTAGATAGGCGGCAGCGGCCTATTTCCACCAATCAGACTAGCGCTTCTGCACGCGCACGGATGTCTCCTCGCCCGATCTTTCCTCAGCCAGATGATCCCGTAGTGCTTCTACCAGGGATGAACCGAGCAGTAGCTTGGACCGTCCTCGCCCTACCCTTCCTCGAGTGGTTGTCCCCACGTTCCCGGAGCAGAACCGCCCGCAGGGAGCAGAAGCGCAACGCCGATGCTGACCCGCCATCCCCTCGCCATCGCATGACGAAACGCCAGCGCAAGGGAATCACCGCAAAGGAGAAGCTCCACTGGTTGAAGATGTAGGACTCGCAGCCCGACCTGTCGAATCGCGCCCTGGCGAAGCTCGCGAAGGTGCAGCCATGCCAGATCCGCGATTGGAAGAAGATGAGGGAGCGGCTGGAGGTCTCTTCTAGCTGCCGTCGTCGCCTCATGGGAGCTGGCCGCAAGTCCAAGTTTCCTTTCATGGAAAGGGCGGTCTACCGCCAGTTCCTCAAGCACAGGGAGAGGGGGCTCGCCGTTTCGGTCAGCATGCTCCAGAAGTGGAGCGCCAAGTACATGAAGCACCGGATGCCCGGGGTCAACTGGCGCGCATCGTTCCGCTGGGCGACTCGTTTCCGCACGCGCTGGCATTTGGCGAGGTGGGTGAAGACGAAGATGGGACAGAAGTTGGCAGCGGGTAAGTGTTGCGCCGTCGTGCTCCTTGATCGCCATCTCAGTGCTGAGCTAATGTGTCTCGTGGCTTTGCTTGCAGATTGCGCTCTCTGCACGACTACCCGCTTGACCTCATCTTGAACGCGGACCAAACCCCGCTTTTCCTGGAGATGCCGACGGAGCGCACGCTCGAAATGAAGGGAGCGCGGACGGTTCACGTACGGAGTGCGGGCTATGAGAAGGAGCGTGTTACTGTCATGCTGGCAGTAACTGCGAGCGGGCTCAAGCTGCCGCCGTACGTGGTGTTCAAGCGCAAGTCCATACCGAAGGTGCCCATCCCTGCCGGTAAGCGTAGCACGTTTAGGATGATGTCACTACTGTAGCCTGTCAACAGTCGCAACCGAATTTGACCCTAACGTACCGGTATTCTTTGGCAGGTGTGGTGGTCCGTGCACAAGACAAAGGGTGGATGGACGAATCACTTGTGCAGGAGTGGATCACCCAGGTGATGGTGCCGTTTCTGAAGCCCTTGCGTGAATCAATTGGACGCCGCAGGGAGGCCTTGGTTGTGCTCGACTCCTACCGCGGCCACTTGACTGAGGCGGTCGGGCAGACCATGAGGATGTTTCGGCTGTCACGGGCTGTCATCCCAGGGGGCTGCACTCTGCTAGTGCAGCCTCTGGATGTGTCAATCAACCGTACGTTCAAGTGCGGTGTGCGTCATCGCTACAGTGGCTGGTTCGAAGAAGAGGGCATCAACACCATCACCAAGTCCGGTGAGTTGAACCATGACATCCGCATGTGTAACTTTGAATCAATGTCGGCTTACGCTCTGGAAATTCACATTTGTCCTTCTCTACCCTTCCCCGTCCCTCAGGCAATCTCAAGAAGCCGCCAGCGGAGTTGGTGCTCCGCTGGATCGATGAGTCCAGGGAAGCAATCCCACAGGAGCTCGTGAAGAAGGCGTTCGTCACGTGTGGGATCTCCACCCCCATCGATGGCAGCGAGGACCACCTCATCCTTGCCCACATGCGGGACAAGGGTGAGGTGGAAGTCCTTGACGACGTCAACGACCTGGTTGACGACGAGCTCGTCGTCAACCCCTTCTACGTCGAAGTCCCCATGCCGGCCGAGGAGCTGCAGGCGGCGGCAGAGGAGGCTGACGCCGCTGAGGAGGATGCGGAAGCGGCGGCGGCAGAGGAGGAGGGGGGCGTGCTTGAGGAAGGCGGGGAGGCAGAAGAGCCCAGCGATGACAAATGGTGGCGCCCTGGCCGCTTTGACGGGGAAGACTGTGAAGAATGGCATGCAGGAGACGATTCTGAGTAGAAGGCACTTTGTGTAGAGTTTTGTTAGGTGAAATTGTGGATGTGAGGTGCTCTTGTGGTGATGTTTCTGCAGTCTAGGTGACATTGTCGATGACTATGTGCTGGCACATTACTTCTGTAGTACCTGTAAAGTACCCTGTATGCAATGAAAGCAAATTCAGTATTTTTGCCGCCCATAACACCCCCCCGGGTCTTATAGAGAATCAGGCAAAAAGGGGGGTATAGTAGAAACGAGGCTCCCCATAACACCCACCCCGCACAAGCTACCCGGGGGTGTACAATTATGGGGGGGTGTTTTGTCCGGGAGTATACGGTAGCTCTCTTACTATCAGTGGGTACATATGCACTGACTCGTGCATACAAGTTAGAACCTAATCCCAATGCAATCACATACCACCACCCGCTGCTGCTCACTCCCCACCATCATCTTCCCCCTCATTGCCCTCGTCGTCAGTAGACAACAGAGTCACATATACCTCTCCACCACCTCCCCCCGCACCCCCTCCCACCTCCACAACATCCCCCTCCCCTCCCTCCTCATCCCCACCCCCATCCGTGCCCTCCTCCCCATCCTCCCCCTCCTCCCCATCCTGCCCCTCCCCACCACCCTCCTCCTCCACCCCTCCCTCCTCGCCTCGCCGCCACGCCCTCCGCTGCAGGTTCACCTTGTGCAGGCGTTTCTCCAGCCGTGACTGGAACCGGTTCATCTTGCGCCGCTCAGTGGACTGGAACCAGAACAGAATGTCGCGCTCGCGCCCGCGCGGTCGCAGCCCAGCGGATCCAAACACCGGGTCAACCTGCCCCTCCCGCCTCCGCTTCCGTAACCCAGCCAGCGGCCGGCCTGACCCCAGGGAAGGGCGAGTGAGCATGCCCTCCCGCCCGCCCGCCTCCTGCTGCTGCTGCAGCCCCTCTCGTCCCGCTCTCCCGTCCCTCCCGTCTCTCTGCTGTGCCCCCGGCTCCTCCGGGTCCCCTGTCAGCCCCTCCCTTGCCCTCTTCCGCCTCAGCTGGATCCTATCCCACACGCCCAGGGACGGCCCCCCGGAACGCTCACGGGGAGGAGCAGCGGCGGCAGAGCCAGGGGTGCGGGGAGGGTTTCCAGGGGACGGAGCGGGAGGTGCGGCAGGGGTGGGGATCTGTCCTGATGCTGCTGCAAGCAGGAACGAGTTGGAGGCGTGGCGGGGGACAGTGGGGAGGATGGGAGCGCGGTTGAGAGAGGTTGGAGGTGCGGGGGCGGCAGAAGAGCGCTGGGGTTTGGTGGTTCTGGGGGCAATGGGGCGGGAGGAGCGCTGCAGCAGCTGCTGCAGGAGAGGCGAGATGGTCCTGCCTGCTGCTGGGGACGCCGCAGCTCCCGCACCAGCAGGAGAACCGGCAGCAGCAGCCGCCGCAGCAGCGAGAGCAGCAGCATTAGGAGTTTGAGGAATCTGAAAGGGGGATGCGTTAGCAGGCGAGAACGCGGCAGGGGACGGCGCTGGGACATCAACAGCGGGTAGTTGCGGAGACTCCCCAAACACACCGGGTGTACTGGTCCCACTAGGGATAACCACATTGGGCATGACTTCAATGTCTTCCAGCAATTCATTCACCATCTCATCATCTGGCTCATCCAACTCCTGAATCCACAACTCCACTCCTATCGCCGCATCTGCTGCCTCCTCCCGCACCCCCTCTGCTGCTGCTCCCTCTGCCCCTGCTGCCGCCCCGTCACCCTCCGCATCCTCGTCCTCGTCATCGTCGTCGTCGTCTGACATCAGATCCAGCATCGCCACATCATCAGCGGTGATTGGACGGTTACCGGCCCGGGCTTTGAGCTTCTTGAGCCGCCGCTGCAGCTGCTTCTGCTCGTCCTCTGCTGATCTCTCCCCTCGGCCACGCCCCCGTGCTTTCTCCTTCTCCTTGGCAGCCTTCAGCTGGCTTTGGAGATCCCGAACCTGGTCCTTGAGCGACCGAACTTGCACGCGAGCTTCGGAGAGCCTGCCTTTTAAGGTTTGGATGTCAGAGACTCGGTTTCGGGCAAACTGCTGCAGGCGGCGCTTCTTGGCGAGGAGAGACCTGATGGGCGGATGGAAAGAGGCGAAACAGGTAGAATGAGGCGGCAAACGGGACGGAATGAGGGCGCAGAGAGGGAGGAATGGGTGGAAATAAAGAGCAGAAGGGAAGGGCCAAAAGGCCGTGTTGGTGCTAGTGGTGCCCATGAGATGACCTTCTCTTCCCACTCCCTCCATCCCCTGCCCATGCACCTGATGGTGTTTGTGTCTTCGATATGAATGCCCACGTCCACTGCCCCCCGCTCCCATCCATCACCTTGTGGTGTCAAAACCCACACACAGCCAGCCCCCTGCGCGTGCACCTGATGGCGTCCGTGTCTTCGATGTGAATGCCCACGTCCACTGCACCGCGCTCTGTCTGTGCAAACGCCTGCCAGCCCACAAACACCAGCCGCCGCTTCTTTGGCCCTTGCTGCTCGCACAGGTGGTGGTGGTCAGGGAAAGAGAGGAAGGAAGGGGAGGTGGAAATGAGCGTGACGAGGGAGCGGGATGGGAAAAGAAGGGCCAGTGGAGAGGTGCCATTGCCCACTCCACGCACGTGGTTCAGGTCCGTGGCCCACGAGGAGTCCCCCACGTTCCGCCAGTTGCTAAGGAGACTTGACAGGTACCTCTCCGAGCACACCCAAACCCAACCGACACGCCACCATCCCCACTCCACTCACCTGGTTCATCTCCGTGGCCCATGAGGAGTCCCCCACGTTCCGCCAGTTGCTGGGCGCGCGCACCAGCACCCCGCGCTCCTTCCCCTTGGCCACATCCCCCACCTCGTACCCCCCAAACCGTCCCTGCGCGCCCTCCACAAACGGCCCATGCTGCACCACCGCCTTGCATATCCCGCACAGGTGGGGGTAGAGCCAGTGGAGAAACGCCAGCAAGGTGGCGTGCTCGCGCTCCTGCTTCTGCCTGCCCGCCTCTCCACTGCCCTCTATTCCCGGCAGGTAGTATTTATGCACGCATACGTCCTTGCCCAGCCCTGGCGCTGGGAGATTTTCTGTTGGCGGCTGCACCTCTGGCGGCTTCTCCTGCTGCTTCTGTGCCTGCTGCTGCACCCGCTGCTGCTGCTGCTGCTGCTGCTGCTGCTGCTGCTGCTGCTGCTGCTGCTGCTGCTGCTGCTGCTGCTGCTGCTGCTGCTGCTGCTGCTGCTGCTGCTGCTGCTCCTGCCGCCGCTGTTGATGCTGCTGATGATGATGCTGCAGCTGCTGCTGCAGAGCGCTAGCAGGTTGCCGTTCTCCTCGCCTCGCTCCCCGCCCCGACCCCGGAATCGCTCCCGGGGCAGCCCCCCCTACAGGCACTTCCACCAGCCCTGCTCCCGGCCTCTGCGTGCTCCTATCAGGCGCCTTCAGCCCCAAAACATACTCCCTCACCGGTGGTGCGTTCGCCAATCCCTGCCCGCGCGCCTGAGTTACCCCCTCTGTTCGCCCTTGCGTTCCCCCCTGTACTCCCTGCTCTCGCCCCTGTGTCACCCGCTGTGCTTCTCCCGCCGGCATCACAAGCCTCCTGCCAGCCTCTTCACTTTGCTGTGAGGGCACTGAATTCAGGCCCCCAAACCCCTCCCACGCTTGCCTCCCCTGCCGCACCTTAGAACCCAGCCCTCCCAACCGTGTTCTGCCCTGCCACAGACCCACCCCGTCCGTCTGATTCCCTGCAGGCGACGCCGCAACTGTGGTAGCAGATATGGTGCTGGCAAACATGGTGGGAGGTGCGGTGCCGGCAGGTACGGTGCGAGGTATGGTGCCGGCAGGTGCGGAGCCGGCAGGTACGGTGCGAGGTACGGTGCCGGCGAGTATGGCGCCGGGGCGTAAGTTGAACGTCAGGCCTGGGGGAACACGGCTGGGGTAGTAACCAGGCAGTTCCACTGAGCGATCTAACCGCGGGTTCAGGGACGGCATGGTCAGTAGATTCGCCTGCTGCTGCTGCTGCTGCCCATGCCCCTGCTGCTGCGCCAGCTGCGTTGCTGGCGGAAGTCCGCCTGCTGCAGCAACAGGAGGCCGCAACCAGCTCGCTTGCTGCTGCTGCGGCACCTGCTGATACTGCTGCGCCAGCAGCTGCATTGCCGGCCCAGGGAAACCCGCCCCCCCTGCAGCTCCTGCAGTCGCTGCTGCTGCCGCCTTCGCAGCAACTGCTGCGTCGCCTGGTTTTGCCCCTCCTCCTGCTCCCCCTGCCCCTGCCCCTTCCCCTGCCTCCTGCTGCCTGCGCCTCTCCAGCCACGCGCTCACGGCGGCGAGCGCCACGTTCACCTCCGCCTCCGCGAAGTACTTGCGCGGGCGCCCGCGCTTCCCGTGCTGCGAGTCCAGCAGCAGCGCCTTCGCCAGCCGCACGCACTGCTCCGCGGGCACCGCCGAGCCCTGCCGCTTCAGCACCCACTTCACGCCCGTCTCGAGCGCCGCCATCGTGTGCGGCGCGACCTGATCGTCGTCCTCCGCGCCCGGCAGGCGCGGCCTCATGTGAATGTATAGGAGCTTCTCCACCGCTGTCTCGAGCTCTTTCGGTGGCACGGAGAGGATCGCGTTCAGCGCGTTGTTGTCCGTTTCGTCGTCCTCGTCGTCGTCCAGCTCTATTGTTTCTATTACTGGCGCTGCCTGTCCTCCTGCCGCGGATGCTGGCGCTGCTGCCGCTGCGCCTGCCGCTGCTGGCGGCGCAGGAGATGCTTGCGCAGCGTCGGTTGCGGGCGTTGGTGCGGATGCGCTTCCGGAAGGTCCCGGGCCCAAAGGATTCGGCATGTCCCGCACCGCTTTGATCTCCGCGTCTATCGTTGCGTAAGAGGCGGCAACGGCGGGAGCAGATGGTGGTGCCTGCTGAGGCGCACCGGGAGCTGGCGGAGCAACGGGGGTGGCGGAGGGAGCAGCCCCCGCTTCCGCAGGAGGGGCAGGGGTTGCTGGCGGAACAGCTTCCGCCGGGGAAGCGAGTGGTGCCGCAGGATCAGCAGCGGGAGCAGCAGCGGGAGCAGCGGCGGAAGTGACAGCGGGAACGACTTCGGGGGCAGTGGCGAGAGCAACAGCAGGATCCGCCTGCGCAACGGCGGAAGGCGGGTCCGCATTCGCCGTCTTCTTTTCCACCTCACTGGGCTGCATCGTTTCCGTCGCATCTGCCTCTGTTTGTTCTTTATCTGCCGCCGCAGCTTGCGCCTTCTCAGCCTCTGCCCCGCTTTCCGGGTCTGCTCCTCCCTTCCTTGTTCCTTTCGACAACTCAGTTGCTGGTTCTGTGTCCTCTTTCGTCGCACCGTCATCTGCTGCCGGTGCCTTGATATCCGCCTCAATTCCCTCTGCTTCTCCATCGACCGGTACTTCTGGTTTCGCCATCGCTTTCTCTGCGTCCTCATTCGTCGCACCGTCATCTGCCGCCGGTGCCTTGGCACTCACATCGGCTCCCTCTGCTCCTGCATCTGTCGGTACCTCTGGGTTCGCTGTCGCTGTTCCTGCGTCCTCCTTCGTCGCATCGTCACCTGCTGTCTGTGCCTTCGAATCCGCTTCAGCTCCCTCTGCGTCTACGCCATCCGCTCCCTCTCGGCTCGCCGTTGCTGTTTCTGCGTCCTCCTTCGTCGCACCGTCTCCCGCTGCCTCTGTTTTGAAATCCTTCGGAACCTCACCAGCTTGCACTTTCTCCGACTCTGCTCCACCTTCCGGATCCGCTGCTCCGCCGCCTGCTCCCTCGCCTGCTCCCTCTCGGCTCGCACTCCCTCCTTCTGTGTCCTCCTTCGCCGCAACTTCGCGTGCTGTCTCTGCTGTCGAATCCTTTGGAGATTCACCACCCGGTTCCGCATCAGGCGCCTCGCACGCGGCGGAGACATTTTCCACGTGAGCACTGGGCTCCGCGACATCCGCCGTGCCGAGCGGTGTCACTTCTGCATTCCCTGCTTGCGGCACTTCCACAACATCGTCATCCTCAGACGACCCTTCTTTTCCTGCCCCTTCGGCAGGTTCCTTTTCTGACATCGTCCAGGCAGTTGAAGAGTTGGCTCAGACTAGGGTGCACTCGTCACCAAGACTAAGCGGAGTACAAGATAGGATTAGGAAGGGTTGCGGACTGGCTGTTACGAAAAACAAACCTGCCGGGAGACTGGATGTTTGCGGGTTACCATAAGGAAGAGAAGGAACAAGCTGGCCGATCTTGCACTGTGAAAGCGGGAAAGCGGATGAAACCCTAACGATCAGCGGCAGGGACATTGGAGTTTCCAGAAACTGAACAGGGAAGGGGGATCGCCCTTCTTGGCCTCACCTATTGGCCGAAATATGGTGAGGATTGACCATGTGAACCAAGATGTCAAACGCTAATTGCGGAAAGACTTCCGATTAGCCCTTCATCGAACGGCTCAGGTCTCGCGAGGCAGTGACCAGCGTGTTTGCTTTCCTTCCTGCTTCGTTGGCATCATGGCCTGATTGAATTACGATCGCCGACACACTCTGCGAACACGCCCCTCTTCTATGCGAAGGATGTTGCTGTGGTGGGTTCAATCTGGTCGTTTGGCGAAATTCGCACATGCTTCGGAGATGTGACAGTTGAGTTACACACATTGACCTGTTATACACAATGGCACTGAGAACTGGCACAGATGTTCCACACCACATGCATTCCAAAGAGATTGAATAGAGTACCTTGCAAAGTTCGGTCATGATGCAATTGATAACTGATACGGAGATAAATTCAGACGATAACATATTATTCGTTGTAATTGTTGTTCAAAAATCACAAATTGTTTGATCATCCTTAAAGAATCGGGATGGGTTATGGATTTCTTTACTTGTTAAACCAAGGTAGTAGGACTGACGCGTCTTTTATTAGGAAATTGCTTGTACTGAATCATGAGTGCTCGAAGCGCCTTCCTCGGCCTTCACGTTTTTTGCCAGAGCTCACTCCACATGCCACGTGGATTGCTGCTCAGGCAGGGGCATGTTGGCGGGAAATCCACAGTCACGTCTTAGCTTCGGCATGCATACCGACAGGTTCCCCCCTAAGCTCAGTGTCGATTGGCTAGATCGTCCCGCTTTCATTCGTCCGTTTTCACATCATGGCATGACCCATCCGTTTGACTTGAAGCACTCCAGACATCGACACCTGACACAAAGCGAGTGATCTCAAAGGAGAAGCTTGTGTTGCACTTCAGTGAGATTTTGCTCGTTGAGGACCTATTGAGGATATGGCGGCATCGCGCGTTTCGTGAAAACTATGACGTTGTTCCGTCATAAACTGCCAGCAGACGCTTGTTCCCCTCTTACCACATTCATTAGTGACGTCTGAACGAGCAGCGTCTAGGCAAACAAACCTGCAACCATGTTCAAGGGACTAAGGACGAAAAAAGAGAGGTTCGATTTTAGGTTCCGGTTTCACGCGACGCGGGTAAGTGAAAACACTAGCGTCCGCTACTCTAACTATTGATGGCGCATGTTGTTTTCATCCTCCGAACAACAATGTTTGTCCACCCCTCTCGTGTATTCAGGTGCCGGCGTCTGGTTTCGACAACCTCGTGGTGTTCGTTGTTCCCGCGGATTCCGGCAAGCCCGAGGGGCAAACCCCCAAGGCAACGGTCAAGAATGGCTCGTGCGCGTGGAGCGGGTCGGTCACCATTACCACGAAGCTCACTCGCCACGCCAAGGCCAAGGCGTACGAGCCCAGGCCGTACCGCTTCGTCGTCTCGTCCGTAAGTTCTAGTTACAATCGTGAGACGTTTCCTTTCTCCCTGGTACATCGTGCTGTGTCTTTTGTCTTTCACCACGAGGCGTTATGTCCGTGACTCAGTTATCCTGGCATTCTGAGTCCCCGTCTCCTTCGATGTATGAAACCCCCTCCTCTTTCACAGAACTCGTTGCGATCGGGCGTGCTGGGTGAAGCGACGCTGAACCTAGCGGAATTTGGGGGATTCGGAGGGCTGGATCAGCGAACGCTTTCCTTGAAGAACTGCAACGCTGGAACCATCCTTCATGTAAGGCGGCTGCTCCAAGTAGGTGGGAGAATGGAACAGAACGAATTGGGGAAAGAAAGCAAGCAAGGAAAATAAAAGAAATACAATCGACATAGCAATCAATAAGGCGTTTACTAATCTCGGTGGTTCATACGCGCGTGGTTATGCTCCTTCAGCAATCAATTTGTAGGCTAAGAAGGAAGTGAGGATGAGAGGAGTCGCTGTGGTTGCTCGTGACGAGCTCCTTTGCTAACTCACTCGGCATTGTGTCCCACTGCTTGTGCCTTGCAGGCCACGGTTCAATGCACGGCGCTCGACCCAAGGTATGACCCGCAAAACTGTTCGCCATCTACAACCACGCTGCGTCAACACCTCTCCCCTACACCCCCCCCCCCCCCCCCCCCCCTCCCTCCCTCCCTCCCTCCTCGCAACCCCGAATGCTAGCGCAGACGTTTGCCCACTCTTTTCCCGGCCGCCACGTGAAGTAAATAGTCTTGTATTGTAGGCTTTCCTCCGTTGCCCTTTTGACGAGCTGGTAGCTGATCTATTCTCCGTGTGCGCGGGGGCGTCGTGCGCGTGCAGGGACGACGACGAGAGCGAGCACGAGGAGGTGCCGGCGAGGAGGGTGGCACCGGGGGCCGCTAGTGGTCGCCACGGCGCCGCTGCGGGCAAGGCGGAAGCCGCCACTGCTGCGGCTGCTGCTGCCGCCGCCGCTGCTGCAGGTGGCGGCAAGGGACGGGCGGGAGATGCGCAGGTAGGCGAACACGTTCGTGCGTCGTCTCGTTGCCTTATTGCTGTAGGCGTTCCGCTGCATTCTCTCCAGTCATCGCCACTCCACGGTCACTTCCCCTCCCCGCCCACCACGTGCTTGCGCAGAAGCAGCACCTTCAGGCCGCAAAGCAGCAGAGCGAGGGGGTGAAGCAGGCGCAAAAGCAGGAGGCGCAGCGGCAGGAGGCGCAGAGGAAGGAGGCACAGCGGCAGGAGGCGCAGCGGCAGGAGGCGCAGCGGCAGGAGGCGCGGAGGCAGGAGACGGAAGCAGCCAGTCAGCCCGTTGCTCGTCCCATCCCAGACGTCCCTCCTGCACCCTCCCAGGTCAGTGTGCCTTTTGGGTGCCTTCTGGGTGCCATGTGGGTGCCATGTGGGTGCCGTTTGGGCGACGTTTCAAAGCCGTTTGAATGCCAATTGAACGCACACGGGGACATACAGGGGTGACACACCCGTTGAACGCATAGGGTGAACGCATAGGGTGACACACAGGGTGCAGTCACGGGAAATTCTGAAGAACAGAGGTGCTACCAAGTGGGCTCGGGGAAACGTACATGCACCTGTTTTTGTGTGTGCGTCTTGTGCTGGCGGGGGCAGAAACGGTTGGTGGAATGGTTGGTGGGATGGTTGGTGGAACTAGAAAGAGGGAATGAACGGCTGTGCAGTGCAGGTATTAACTGCCTCTTTATCACGGCCGGATAGTGTCCCTTACCCCCTTGTGTCTTCCTGTTGCTCACATCCCACTACCCCACCAATCCCCTCACTCCCCTCTCCACCCTTTGCTCTCTCCCCTCGCCATTGCTGCCACTGCTGCCATTGCCCCCACTGCACCCCGGCCACGTGGATGGCAGGACGAAGACTCATCGTCAGAGGAGTCGTCCTCGTGCGACACCACGCCGCGCACCAGCACTGCCGCTCCCAACCTCCCCTCCCCCTTCCCCTCCACCCCTTGTGTGTGGATGGCAGGACGAAGACTCGTCGTCAGAGGAGTCCTCCTCGTGCGACACCACGCCGCGCACCACCGCCAGCACCACCAGCGCCACGCCCAGCTCCGCCGCTCCCTCCGCCGCACCTTCCGCCGCCGCCACCGCTGCCCCTGCTGCAGCTGCTGCTGCCGCTGCTGCCGCTGCTAGCACTGCCCCTACTGTTGCTGCTGCTGCTGGTTCAGGCGCAAATGCGGGAGGAGGAGCAGGAGCAGGAGCAGGTGCAGGGACAGGGGTAGGTGCAGGGGCAGGGACAAGTGCGAGCAGCACTGCGGGCGGTCGCGGGGGGCGCGGTGACAGTAAGCCGTCTGCTGCCTCCCCGCGAGTGACGGGAAAGGAAGGGGGTGGCGGGGGCGGCGGGATGTTTTTTTGGCGTTCCAGCAGCAGCAAAGACAAGGATAAGGACAGGGAGAAGGGTAAGGAAAAGGATAAGGGGAGTATAATTCCCGCGTCCCCGCGATTCCGGTCTAAGAAGGAGCCGTCGTCTTCCGTGGTGCGCTCGCGTGACACGTCGCCCAGTAGGGACGCGACACGTGGGAAAGGGAAGGAGAAGGAAAAAGCGGCGGAGAAGGGCGAGAAGGGGGCGCGGGAGAGAGCGGAGGAGAGGCAGGAGGGTGCGGGGCGAGGTGGGGAGAAGGAGAGGGAGGAGGAGGACTGGATGGGAAGCGAGGGGGAGAGGCGGCAAGGGAGGAAGAAAGAGTCCGGAATTGACCAGGACTTGGAATGGCTGCGGCAGCAGGAGATGCAGAAACAGCAAGAGGAGATGCAGAGGCAGCAGGAGGAAATGCGGAAGCAGCAGGAGGAGATGCAGAGGCAGCAGCAGTTGGCAGAGAGGAAGCGAGAGGAGGAGGATGCGGGAGGGAGGGATGGGGGTGCGGAGTGGGGTGGGCAGCAGAGCGAGGAGGAAGAGTTGCGGCGGCAGGAGGAGGCATTGGAGGAGGAGGCGAGGAGGGTGAGGATGGAGCGGGAGAAGCAGCGGCAGAGGAAGGAGGAGATGCGGCGCCAGCAGCAGCAGCAGGGGGGCGGCATGGGAGGAGCATCAGCGGACGTCACGCCCGCGCAAAGCCCCGCGCTGCAAGGCAGGGCGGGTGGCTGGGATACTTGGGGTAGTGGCGCAGGGGACGGGCGCGGGGAGGGCAGGGCGGGCGGGGGAGAGCGGGAGCCAGCGCGGTCGCCAGGGATTCCCCCGCCTGCGGGGGCCGCGCCTGTGGGGGCGGTGTCTCCGGGGAAGCTGCTGGGCGGGTGGAGCAAGCGCGCAAGCAGCAAGGACGCGCAGGAGCAGGGCGCGGGGGGCCCTGATGCTTCCGCCGCGGGGAGTGGCGCGCATCGCCTTCCCCCAGCAGCAGCGCCTGCTGTGCTGCCCCCCGCTCCCGGCGCAGCTGCCGCCTCCCCCAGAGGTGCCCGGACCCCCTCGCCAGCTGGCACGCCCACCCACCGGCCAGCGAGGCAGTACGATGACGTGGCAGGGGCGGAAGGCGGCGGGATGGGGATGGGCGGGGGCGGGGAGAGCTCCCCGTACAGGTATGGTTCCCCCAGCGCGCGGATGGGCGGAGTGGGCAGAGACAGCCCTGGCAATTACCGCAGCCCTGACCCTTCCCCCGGGATGATGGGCGCGGGGTACCCATTCGGGGAGGGCGGAGGGGGAGGCGGAGAGGAGCGCGACAGCTATGGCGGTGGGGGTGGCAGCAGCGCTTATCCGTTTCAACCGGGAGCCCCTCCTGACTCGCTTGCGCTGCCCGACGCTGCCAGTCCGGACGACTCTCCCCGCGCTGGGGGCTACTCGGGCAGCAGAGGCGCGCGGAGGGGGTACTTTGGCGCAGAGGAACCTGCTGGGCGCGGGGGAGGAGGCGGAGCGGGCGGGGGGCAGGGCGCGGAGATGCGCGTGCACAGGGACAGCGCGGGGGAGTTGGCGGCGGCGGAGGCGGCGATAGAGGAGCTGCAGCGCGACTGCGTCAAGTACCAGACCACCGCGCGCAACCTCTCCCGCGAGGTCGAGAGCCTGCGCGGGCAGCTCGCGGAAGCCTTCGTGCAGGACCAGCGCGCGGACATGGCGATCGGACAGCTGAAAGACGAGCGCGATAGGCTGCAGGAGGAGGTGAATATGCTGCGGGCAGGTTTGGGGGGACGGGGGGGTGGCGGGGGGTTGTCCGGGGGTGCGGGGGAGGAGGAGGGGATGGATACGAACTCGTATGTGGCGGACGGGACGGAGAGTGAGTGGAGCGTGGGGGGCGGCGGGGGCGGGGGCGCGGAGGGGATGAGGCGCGTGGCGGGGCTGCTGGAGGAGGCGGAGTTCCTGCGCGGGACGGTGGGCGCGCTGTCCGCGCAGGTGGAGATGCTGCAGCGGGAGAACGAGGCGCTGATGGCGCAGGCGGAGCAGGCGGAGGCGGAGGCGGGGAAGTACCGGCGGGACGCGGAGGAGCTGTTCGAGGCGCGCCAGGAAACGGAGGCCGCGCTCAAGCGCGCGCAGAAGCAGGCGGACGAGCGCGAGGCGGAGTGGCAGGAGCGCGCGCGCGCCATGGCGGAGGCGCAGGCGGCGCTGGAGGAGCAGCTGGCGGAGCTGCAGGGCGCGGAAGGATGGGGCGGGGGAGGGTCCGCGCGGCCGAGCCCCCTGGGACCGAGGGGGAAGGGAGAAGGGCAGGAAGGGGTGGAGGACGGTCTGATGCTGTCAGAAACGGTGGGGATGAGCGGAAGCAGCAGGAAGAGCCGGGGGGGATCAGGCGGGGACGGCGAGGCGGGCGGAGAGGGCGAGCGGGGGGCAGCGGGAGACGTGAGCGTGGTGGCGCAGCTGAGGCGCAAGGTGGAGGAGCTAGAGCGGGAGGCGCAGGAGTTAACAGCAGAGAGCCTGGAGCTGGCAGCCGGGCTGAACGTGGCGAATAAGGAGGGCGAGGTGAAGGACGCGCTGATAGAGCAGCTGCAGCACGAACTGATCGCTGCAGGGAAGAAGGACTCCATTGCTACAGCCGCTGCTGCGTCCGGGTTTGCTGCGTTTTTCAGCAAGGGGAAGGCGGAGGGGAAGAGCGTGGAGAGTCTGATTAATTCCGGGCCGGCGGCGAATGAGAGGGACGTTGGGAAGCTGCATGGAAGGATCGTGGAGCTGCTGCAGGCGTTGAAGGAGCAGAGTAGAGAGGCGGAGGAGGCGCGGGAGGAGGCGGTGCAGCTGCGGAGCAAGATGCGCGTTAGTGAGATGGCCACTGCGCGGGCTATGGATAGGCTGAGTATTCTGGAGGAGTATGAGCGGCGGGCGAAGCAGATGGAGGGGGAGTTGGAGGAGACGCGGAAGACGCTGGCGGCGCAGAGGAGGTTGAGGGAGGAGCAGGAGAGAAGGCATGTGGGGGAGGTGGAGCAGCTGCGGGAGGGGAAGCGCGACGCGGAGAACCGCGTGACGAGGTACGGGGAGGAGGTTCGGCGGCTGGAGCGGCAGGGGGAGGGCGCGGTGACGCAGGTGGAGCAGGTGGGGGAGACTCTGCGTGCGTTCTTTGCTGCCTGGGGGGGGGAGAAGGGGACGGGGGAGGAGGGGGAGACGCTGGGGGAGCAGGCGGAGGGGAAGGATGTGGCGGGGAAGGTGGGGGTGGTGGTGGGGGCGGCGGCGCAGTGGCAGCAGCGCGTGGGGGAGCTGGAGCGGGAGAGAGAGGCGCTAGAGGAGCAGGTGAGGGAGAGCGATGCCCGCGTGCACGAGGTAGAGTCCACCTCCGGGGCGTGGCGGTCGGATAGAGGGGCGCTAGAGAAGCAGGTGAGGCGGTTAGATGAGCAGAGGCGGTTGGCGGAGTCGAGGGTTCAGGAGGTGGAGTTGCAGCTATCAGCCATGCAGGAGATGCTGGAGGAGGCCAAGGCGGAAGCGGGGGCGGCTGCTGCTGGGGGCAGTTTGGGTGGAGTGACTCTTGCTGACGTGGAGGCGCTGCAGGCGGCGAATCAGAAGGCGAGGAGGCGGATTCATGAGCTGGAGGGGCAGGTGAGGGGGCTGGAAGAGCGGGCGAGGGAGAAGGAGGCGGAGCTAGAGGTGGCGCTGGCGGCGGTTTCTGCTGCGGCGGACTCAGCTGCAGCGGCGGCGGCGGCGGAAGCAGTGGGGAGGGCAGGGGCGGGCGGGGGAGCAGGAGCGGGGGCAGGAGCGGGAGGCGCGGGGAGGGCGGAGAGGGAGTTGGAGGACGCGCGGAGGAGGGTGGAGGGGTTGGAGGAGGAGATTAAGCGCATGTCTGGGGAGCTGGCGCTGGCTGGTGTGAGCCGGCGAGAGCTTGAAATGAAGGTGCTGCGGCTGGAGGGGGCGTGCGGCAAGCTGGAGAGTGAGCTTCAGGAGGCGAATGTGGGGCGGCGGCGCGCGGAGGAGAGGCAGGCGGAGGTGGAGGCGCAGCTGGCAGTGGCGGTGGACAGGGCGGAGACGCAGAGGGGGCTGGTGGGGGAGCTGGAGGCGAAGGTGAGTAAGGGCGCTGCACGGGAGGAGGCGTTGGAGCAGTACGTGGCTGTGGTTGAGGGGAAGGTGAAGGAGGCGGAGCGGGAGAGGGAGCGGTTGGAGGGGCGGGTGAGGGAGGAGGAGGAGAAGAGGCGGGAGGTGGAGAAGAGGGTCGGGGAGAGTGAGGCGGCGGTGGGGAGGGCGAGGGAGGAGGCGGAGAGGGAGGTGGGGGAGGCGAGGCGAATGGTAGAGGAGATGGAGGCGCGATTGGAGGTGGGGGAGGCGGAGAGGGAGAGTGCGGTGGCAAGGGCTGTGAGGGCGGAGGAGGGGCAGAGGCGGGAGAAGGCCGAGAGGGAAGCGGCGGTTGAGCGGTTGACCAATGAGGTGGCGCTGCTGACTCAGCAGCTGTCGGCTTTATCTGAGGGGGGGAGTGGAGGGGAGGGCGGCGACAGGCTGTCCGCGGTCGAGGCCGCGGAGCTCCGGGCGGCGAAGGGCGAGCTAGAGGACAAGCTTCGCCGTGCGGAAGGGGATTTGAGGGAAACGGTGAGGGAGAAGGTGAAGCTGGAAGGGGAAGTGCGGGCGGCGAAAGAATCAGCGGCAGAATCGAAGGTCAAGGAGGGGTCCCTCTTGGGAGAGGTAGAGGAGCTCAAGAGACAAGTGGCGGTGGCAGCAGAGGCAGCGGCGGAGTTGACTCGCGTGAGGGAGCAGCACGAGCAGGTAGTAACACAGCTCGTCAAGGCGGAAGCTTCCGTGAAGGAGCTGCAGGTGGCGCGGGAGGAGCTGGAGCAGGAGCGCAAGGGGCTGGTGCAGCAGAGCGTGGTGCTGCAGGGCAAGGTGAAGGAGCTGGAGCGAGTCAAGGGGGAGCTGGCCCAGGCCAGGACGGAGAGACAGGTGCTGGAGGAGAGAAGGCTGGCTCTGGCGATGAAGCTGGCGCGGATAGAGGAGAGTATGGAGGAGCTGGAGGATTTGCGGGCGCGGAGTGCGTCTGTGGAGGGCGAAATGGGGCACCTTGCGAAGCAGGCTGAGCAGGTGCCGGGGTTGATGGAGGAACGGGAGAAGCTGCAGGGGAGGGTGAGGGAGCTGGAGGGTCAGGCCGCGGAGCTGGAGGCTCGGGTGGGCGAGATGGAGGCTGCTGCTGCGGCGGCTGCGGCGGTGGCGGGTGGGGGTGAGAGTGAGGGGGATGGTGATGCAGCGGCGGCGGCTGCGACAGCGGCTGCGGCAGAAGCGACAGTGGCTGCAGAGGCAGCGGCGGCGGCGGCAGCGGCGAAAGCAGAGGCGCTAGTGGAGGAGGTGCGGCAGCTGAAGCAGCAAAACGCGGAGCTCAAGCGAGCACTCACCGAGGGTAGCAGCAGTGGCGGTGCCGGTGGTGGTGGGATGGAGCCTTCACCCCAAGGGAAGGGCAGCAGGTCTCTGGGCGGAGGGGCGGGGGGCTTGGGGGGAATGGGCGGAGGGGGGGGAGCAGGCGGGGCGTTCGCCCGCGGGCGGATGGGGGGGATCATGGCGTCGCGGGGAGGAGGCGGAGAGGCGGCATTGGAGAAGCAGGTGGAGGAGCTGAGGCGACGCACGGTGGCTCTAGAGGGTGAGGTGGGGCGCAAGGCAGAGGCGCTCGCTGCTGCTGAGAGGCGGTTGTTGGAGCTGGAGGGGAGTGGGGGGAGCGGTGGTGGGGGTGCAGGGGCGCGGGTGGGGGACATGGATGTGGCTGCGGAGGAGCGCATCAAGACTCTTGAGGTGAGGCGTGCCCCCGTTGATGCTGCTTCTCGGCTGAGTGTTGCTTCTGCGCTGATCACTTGCTCGCTCGTGTTACCCACACACCCCGCTGTTAACTCCAATGCAATTCTTACTCGTTGCTTCTCGCTCTCTCCTGCACCTGCTGTCATCCCTACAGGCGCAGGTGGAGGGGTTACAGCAGCAGGTGGAGCAGCAGAGGGCGGTGGCGGAGGCGAGGGAGGGCAGCATGGGGGAGTACGTGGCGCTGCTCACCGCCACCAATGACTCTCTCGCTGCTGGCACTGATGCCGCTACCATGCAGCTCAACCAAGCGGTGAGTGCGGCACCATGCATATTGATCACGTTGATCCTCTGCATATGCTCTCATCATACTCTCTCTTGTGTGTTATCGTGCGAGGGGGACCCGCACTGCACCCCTCACGCGCATGCTGGACCTGGCAGCATCGCACGTCAGTGATTGCAGTGCCACGGCTGCGCTGATCCCACTCCGTATCCCACGTCTGTCTCCCCTGTCTTTTGAGGTGACCGAAGAGTCATCTCACGTTTGTTTCCCCTGTGCACTTCCCATCCCCGGCAATGCAGCTTTTGAAGGCGCAGCAGCAGGTGGGCCAGGTAAAGGAGAGGGAGGCAGAGCTGAGGGCAGCAGCAGCGGTGCACGACGCCACCATTCTGGAGCTCAAGGAGGTGCGTAGCAGTGCTTGATGTGTGCACACAAGTTGCAGCCACAAAATGACACCATGACACCTACTTGGTGCTCTAGCGGTGCACGACGCCACCATTTTGAAGTGCAAGGAGGTGCGTTGCGTAGCAGTGCTTTGTGCGGTCAGTGATCAGTGCATGAGGCGCCTGAAAAGAAGGCTCTCTTGTTGCCTCTGCCCTTTAAGCCATGGGGTGATGTTGTGCAGTGGTATGGCAGAGCCCTTGGTTTCATATGCCATACACCACCATTCTACAACTCACTGTTCAACATCCCTTTCTACCCATTCTTCCCCCACTACCCTCCCTCACCTACCCCTCACGATCACAGGAGGTGGGGCGGCTGCAGAAGAAGCTGTCGCAGCGCATGCGGGGGGGAGGCAGCACAGCAGGCGGCAGTGGCATGGTGGAGCGCATGGCGCTGCTGGAGGCAGAGCTGGCGGAGGCCATAGAGTCCAACCACAAGTACAAGGACCAGCTCAAGCGGTGCGTACGTGGCGAGAGATTTAATGGTTTGTTGAATGGTTTTTGTTCCAAGTGGTGCATCGTTGGAGTCCCTTGTGGGTGGAGTCTGCGTGTGTGCAAATGACTTTTGAGTCGACTCAAAAGTCTGGGTGTGTGCAAATGACTTTTGAGTCGACTCAAAAGTCTGGGTGTGTGCAAATGACTTTTGAGTCGACTCAAAAGTCTGGGTGTGTGCAAATGACTTTTGAGTCGACTCAAAAGTCTGGGTGTGTGCAAATGCTCTATTAGGTGTCAGGCTCCTCCGGTTTTGAGGTGTCCAGAGAGCAGGCTTTGACAAAATTCTCGTTTCTTTTCTTCGCCTGCTCCGTTCTGAACTACCCAGGGCCTTGGGTGGGACGGGGAATGGAGTCGACACTCAATCCACTGAAGCTGCTGCTGCTGCACCGATTCCAGCCAGCCCCACCAAGCCAGCCACAGCTTCTGTATTGGGGAATGAGGCAGAGAGGTCGCCTCAGATGAAGGGCAGAGCAGTCAGTGGCAGCCCCATGAGCGGTGCTGGCAGTCCCATGATGGCAGGAGGTAGAAGACTTAGCACTGCCTCCCCTGCCGCCAAGCCAAGCCCATTTGGGCGGAGGTAATGCGACTTTTGTTACTATAGTGTGTAAACTTTAAGGACGTTCTAACTTCCCTCTGACAGACGAAAGTAGTTAAATCTCTGATGTATGTTGTGTTATGCAGTGTAAGGTCATCTGTTGTGTGTAGGAGTAGATAATGACTGCAATATTGGTGTTGTTCTGTAGGCATCACGGAGGGAGGGGGAGGGAAAATAGGAAGCTGCCTGCCTCTGCAATTGTAGGTTCGAAAGGGCGGTCAGCCCAGAAAATGCCGACGTGGCAGTCATTTCCCTTCCGAACCTAATCGAAGGGAAATATGCCTACAGAACAGTCATTTCCCTCGAGGGAAATGCACCCACAAGAAGGTTCCTATTTCCCCTCACCACCTTCCTCTTCGGGCAAATTTATTTGCCTCCGCCCCGGATAGGCCACCCACCCTTCACGGGGAAGTGCGACGGTGACGGGAGGGAGGAGCTGGGCGTGGGAACACCAGGCTCCCACCCAAGAAACAAGCTCCCTCTACAGGCACTAACCCAAACCGGGCGCAAATCTCCAATCGAAAATTAAAAACTCACACCAACCACCAAAGTGAAAACCCTGGCGGCCTGCTCACCACTCCTGTACGGTATGTTGGGGATTTCTATGTTGAAAACTCCCGGCCCCAAATAACTACCCTGGTCCTGCATTCAATGGTCCCTCCATTGGGCGCGAGAAATTCCGCGAGAAGTTCGTCATTTTCCCTCGGAAACTACCTCCCCAAAATCCGAAATTTCTCATCACGCGTGTTTGCCGGGGGAGGGGGAATCGACCTCGGAACCCACCTCGGAACCCTCCTCATTTCCCTTCTCCCTCCCTCCTCCCCCAATCGTCAGGTGCCTACAGAACAGGGCCATTGTACCATTGTTTCCAATACAGTTTAGCACAACACATGAAGCTTGTATGACGAACAAATGCAAACACAAAGCAAGCAACAGAACGCAGCAACCGATTTGCGCGAAATATTTATTCGTCACCATACATGTTGGCGAATTAAGTGCTGAACATGGCTCCTACAACCAAGATCTTCCCGCTGACGGTGAGCTTGTTACCCCATTGCACAAGTTCCAACAGCGTCCGCGAAAGCAGCGCACGACCAGAATCGTGCACGCTCCGGTTTTGGCGCGAAGAATAATATAACATTCGTTGGAGTTCAATTCAAAAGCAACTGTCTGTGCTTTTACTTCACTGCTCTGTCTGTCGCATTAATCAGCAGCTGAATTTTTCCAGCACAGACCAGAAAACTCGAGCCATATTGAACCTATTTGGCAACATACATTGCGAGCGTGACGCTGCTCGTGACCAGGATACGGCTCGCAAGAGAAACACGCGGAACGAGATGAAGGTGAGGGAAGAAGTTACCACTACAGGTGAGCAGTTGGAGGAGGAAGTACAAGAGGAGGAAGAGGAGGCTGCGCAAGGGGAGGAGGAAGGAGCAGGGCAGGGATCGTCCATGGCCGTTCCTCCGAGTGCGAAGCGATCGAAACATGTAGAGCACCCAGCAGCGGCGCGCTAAGCCGTCGACACCGTGACGGAGAGTCGATACGGAGACCTAGACGCGCTACCCGCAGACGTGTGGCTGCGCATCGCGAACGAGGTAGTGGAAAGAGACGACTGCTGCTGCTCGTGGCCGCTCGTGTCGTGCGCCATCGCCTTGCCGTGCGTGCGACGCGCACTGTCGGGCGACGAGCATCTCGTGTTCTACGAAAAATGCGAGTGCGTGCCCGCCGCCGTCTCCCTCGCTCAACGAATTCGCAGCTTCGCATGGCTGACAAAGCAGCACCAAAGCCCTTCGCAGTTCATCATCTCTATCAATGAAGCGCCTCCCCGCCTCCTTTCCTCCCTCATGCGCTCCTGCCTCTTCCCTTCCATCTCCTCCATCACCTCCCTCGATCTCTACTTTTCCCAGAGCCTTCCCTCCCATCCGCGCCTTCTCTTCTCCCTCTCGCAAGCGCCGCGCCTCAAGTCGCTGGACATTACGCATGACGTTGCGTTGGACAGCGAGAGTGACATTCAACAACACCACGGCAGCGATCCCGTGATGGTGGCGGAAATGTGGGAAATAATATCGATTATGGAAGAAAAGAAGGCGAGTGACAAGGACAGGTCGTTTCCTGTGCTGCGCCACTTCAAGTTCTTTCTCCCCGCCTGCTCGCCTCTCGTCCTGCGCTTCGTCTCGTGCATCTCTTCACAGCTGGACTATCCGTCTCTTGGCGGTAAAAATCAGTTCGTGGCTCACGAGGGCGAAGAGGAGGCTGAGAGGGGTGAGAACGCGGAAGGGCCAAGGGGGCGTGAGAGGGACGTTGACGGGCGAGACTCCTTAACTCTTCACCTCCCGCAAGCCACGAATGCCCGATTCCACGGGATCAGCTGCTCCATTTCCCTCTCCGCCCCTCGTCTTTCCGCCCTCTGCGTGCTCTGGAAGTCTCCCCATTTCCGCCTGCTCCTGCTCCCCACATGTCCCGCGCACCTGCCGTCTCTCTTCCTTAGCTCGTACGGACCCTGCGAGTGGCCGTTGCAAGCGCCTCACCTCATGTCACTTGAATCTCTCTGCACCAACATGCAGCCTGAGCAGGCTGCTTGTTTCCCTCCCGGTGTTATAGCGACAGTCAAGGCGCTTGAGTGGAGATATGTCAAAGTTTCGCGGCCGCTGGTCTTGCCTGCTTGGCACGGCCTGCGTTGCTTCCATGCCATGGGATGGGACCCTGTGTCTCTGTGGATGCTTCGCTTTGGCGAGCTCTGGCCTTGTGGCGTGGAGGGACTGTTCTTCGATCACATTGGGAGCGACGTTGGGGAAATTCTCAGGAGTGAGCTGAGTGAAGGTTTGAGGCATGGAAGGGAGGGCACGTCGAGCAGCCAAGATGACATAGGCCTTGGGACAGTGGAAGGTGGGCCTGAGGAGGACGGCAGCAGGGATTTGGTTCAGGCTAATGGAGGAATCTATTGGCTCGACTGATACCTGAATGCAATGGATTACAGCGGTTTGAGGGGTGGGGCAATGGTGATCGTGTGCTGTATAGGCTGGATGTTGCTGAAGGACTGCTTAGGAAAGTGTATGGAAGTGCAGGAGGAGTGTGTTGGGCGAACAAAAGTAGGTTTCTAAAAGCGAGAGGGATCGTCGTGGATTAGATGTGCTGGAATCTGCATGTAGATTGTGGAATAATGCAATAAATAGAGTTGTGTACTGGTTTGTGAAGAATATATTTGAAGTCATAGTAGGTATGTTACTAGCATGAAAATTCGTATATCCGTTTATTGTGTCACTACAGTGAATGGTGTACGTGCAATCACACCCACCTGGTGAAAAGCCACCACGAGTCGCATCGCACTGACACAGCAACCCAACAAGGTTCCCTCGCAATTGCACTAACATCATCGTAGCACAGGAAGGCAGGTAAACTTTGAAACCGTGATCTCAGCCAGACCAGGGGGCTAGAGGACAGGACGCACTTCCTCACCATTTCTGACAAACCATTTTCTCACCATGTTCCAACTGTTTGAAGTGATTCAGCTGTCGTACCATTCAAGCGGGAGGGGAACTTTTTTTCCAGCAGACGAAGAAGAATCAGGAAAATCGACCCCTTATAAACGATAGTTATTGACAATTAGCATCGCTGGTGTGACGCGGCTGGTGGTGCGGCGGGAAAAACAGCCGGAACGGAATGACCACGAGGGAGAGTGCTAGTGTCTGTGAGCAGTTGGTCGAAAGAGTAGAAGAGGAGGGAGAGGCGGCTGAGAAAGGGGAGGAGGAGGAGCGAGTAGCGGAGGAGCCGTCCATTGTTCCCTCTTCCCGCGCGAAGCGATCGAAACGCGGGGTGCATGCAGCAGTGCCGCAGCGACCCCTCGACAGCCAGGCCGAGGCGGAGAGTCGGTACGGTGACCTCAACGCGCTACCCATGGACGTGTGGCGACGCATTGCAAACGCGGTCGCGAACTCAAACAGAGGAAATTGCTTCTGCTCGTGGCCGCTCGTGTCGTGCGCCATCGCCATGCTGTGCATTCGCGCGCACTATCGGACGACATGGCTCTCAATTTTTTCGAGGAATGCCCGTGCTCAACTCCCCCCATCTCCCTCGCGCAACGAATACGCAGCTTCGCATGGCTGACGAAGCATCACCCTCGCCCGTCCGAGCTCTACATATCTCTCGAAACTGCACCTCCCCGACTCTTTTGCTCCCTCTTACACTCCTGCCTTATCCCTTGCCCTCGCTTCTGTCGATCTCGACTTCTCCCGACGCCTCCCCTCCCCGCCGCGCCTTCTTTTCTCCCTCTCTCAAGCGCCGCGCCTCGAGTCGCTTACTCTTATCCATGCCATCGAATGGACGGCAGGCGGAATGCATGAGGTGGTGCGGCATGGCGGAAATGACACAGTGCTGGTGGCGCAGATGTGGGAGCTGATTTCAGTCATGGAGGACAAAAGTCAGGATGACACGGATAGGCCATTTCCTGTGTTTTCTCGCCTCGATATTTCGCTCCCCGTCTGCTCGCCTCTCGTCCTCCGCTTCATCTCCTGCCTATCTGCCCAGCTTCACACCCTCTACCTCGTCGCCTCTGCAAATCACTTTGCCGCTCAGGAGGGCGAAGAGGGCGCTGAAAACGGTACGGGGAACGCGGACGGGTGGAGGGGGCGTGAGAGGGACATGCACGGAGGAATTACTTATTCTTTAGACCTCCCACTAGCCACTGATGTCATATTGGACAAGATCAACTGCTCCATCTCGCTCTCCGCCCCTCGTCTCTCCGACCTCGGGTTTTACTGGCATACCCGCCACTCCCGCCTGCTCCTGCTCCCCACCTGCCCTGTGCACCTGACAGCTCTCTTCCTTAATACCAAGTGGGCCTGCCCCTGGGGGTTGCACGTGCCTCACCCCACGTCGCTTGAGTCCCTTTGCACCAACATGCATCCAGAGCAGGCGGCATGCCTCCCGCCTGGTGAGATAGCAACCGTAAAGGTTCTAGAGTGGAGATATCCTATGGATTTCCGGTCGCTGGATCTGAGTGCTTGGCTCGGCCTGCGCTGTCTCCACGCTGTAGGCTGGGGCCCTGTACCTCTGTCGGTCTTTCGCTCGGGTGAGCTCTGACCGTGTTCTCTAGTGTTGGGCGTGAACTCGTGGGGTTCTTTGAGAGAGGTTTGAGAAGGGGCGATAGTGGGGAAAGCTTCGGAACGAGGAGCCATGGAGGAAAGGGCACGTCGAGAGGCCGAGGTGAGATGGGCTTGGAAGCAGGAGGTTGTTCGACAGTGGCGGAGAAAGGCAGGCATGTGGATGCTGGAAACGGGCATATGGATCAGAAGAATGGGAAGAGATTATTGGCTCGACTGCTACCTAAATGCAAGAGCCTGCAGCGGTTTGAGGGGTGGGACGATGGGGGGTGTGTGCTGTACGTGTTGGATGCTGCTAAAGGGCTGAAGAAAGTGGGGGGCGAACCAGAAGATGGTTTTACGAAAACTTGTCATTACAAACGGAAGTTTTCAAGAGCTAGAGGAATGGTGGTTTCAGCTTAGCAACCATTCTTGGTGGAACTCTTTTAATCTGCAATGGGAATGTATGGCAAATTGTTTTGGTATGAACATGCGTTTTTTATTTATGTTTTATGGGATATGAACTGAACTGTCTTTATTGTAGCGGTTCGCACAATAATCAACATCTGAACTTTTGACGAGTCGGACGAGTCGGGCACACGTCCGTCCTTCTGCTTGAAGTCCGCAGCACGTGTATATGACGAGGGTCCTCTCCTATCCAGCACAGGAAGATAAGGGCGTGTTACATTTTTCGAAGTCACTGAAAGTCCAGACGGTTGTCCGGACGCGTGCGAAGATTGCGACGTCGCACGGTCGTTATGCGACCGATGAGATGTCGTAAGGAAGCGGTACGAAGCATACGACGTCGTTTAGACCCTGACGAACTCCCTGCTGAGATTTAACGAGTTCTGTAACCACACATCTGTCCGGACGGTTGGCTGTCCGGACGAAAAAATAAAAAATGTAACACGCCCTAAGGTTGGGATATTTCACCCCTTGAACGGTAGTAACCATAGGCGATATACTTCGCTGGTGCGACGCGGCTGATGGCGAGTTTACCGCTCGCTGGAGAAAGGCACAGAGCAGGATGAGGAAGACTAATTTGTGTGAGCAGGAAGAAGTAGAAGGGGTGACGGTGGAGGGTAAGCAAGGGGAGGAGGAGGAACGAGTAAAGTGCCATCTTCCATCACCCCTTCGCCCGTGTCGGAAACTTGTTCCGCAGACCTGAGCGCCGTACCCGCCGACGTGTGGGTGCGCATCGCAAATGCAGCGGCGGAGAGAGAAGAGTGCGTCTGCTCGTGGCCGCTCCTGCCGTGCGCCATCGCCATGCCGTGCGTGCGACGCGCATTATCAGCGAGCAACGAGCCTCTTTGCTTCGAAGAAGACTGTCAGTGTCCGCCCCCCGCCGTCTCCCTCGCTCAGTGAATCCGCAGATTCGCATGGCTGACCAAGCAGCACAAAAGCCCTTTGGATTTCATTATCGCTATCAATGAAGCGCCTCCCCGCCTCGTCTCCTCCTTCATGCGCACCTGGCTCTTCCCTTCCATCTCCTCCATCACCTCCCTTGATCTCTACCTCCCCCGAAGCCTCCCCTCCCATCCGCGCCTCCTCTTCTCCCTCTCGCAAGCGCCGCGCCTCGAGTCGCTTTTTATTCAGCATTGCGGTGCAGCGGACAGCGAGAGCGCGGCTCCAAATCACCAGTGCAATGATCCCATGATGGTGGCCGAAATGTGGGAAATGGTTTCAATCATGGAGGAGAAGAACCCGGATGACACGGCCACGCTGTTTCCCGTGTTGCGTCGCCTCGACCTCTCCCTCTCCGCGTGCTCGCCTCTCGTCCTCCGCTTCGTCGCCTGCCTCTCCTCGCAGCTTCACTCTCTTGATCTCGCTGCTGACGATCAGTTTGCGGCACAGGAGGGCGAAGAGGGCCCTGAAATCGGCGAGGACCCACGGGAGAGGGACGTGGACGGACGAACGCCCTTCTCTCTTCACCTCCCGCTGGCCACCGATGTCAGACTCGGTGGTCTCAACTGCTCTATCTCGCTCTCCGCCCCTTGCCTCTCCTCCCTTAAGTTTCGATGGCAGTGCCGCCACTCCCGCCTGCTCCTGCTCCCCACCTGCCCCACGCACCTCTCATCTCTCTTCCTTACCACAGACCCGACCTGTCCCTGGGCATTGCATGCACCTCACCTCACCTCGCTCCACTCCCTCTGCATCGACATGGATCCAGAGCAGGTGGCATGCTTTCCCTCGGGTGTGATAGCGACCGTCAAGGTCCTAGAGTGGAGATGCCCTATGGATTTCCGGTCGCTGGATCTGAGTGTTTGGCACGGCCTGCGTTGTCTCCACGCTGTAGGCTCGGGCCCTGTACCTCTGTCGGTGTTTCGCTCGGGTGAGCTCTGGCCATGTGACTTGAAGGGATGTTTTTCTCTAGTATTGGGAGCGAGGCTGTGGGGTTTCTTGAGAGTGGGTTGGGAGCACGCGATGGGGGGGAAAGCTTGGAAACGAGGAGCCATGGAGGGGATGGCACATCGAGAGGACAAGGTGAGATAGGCTTAGAAGCTGGAGGTTGTTTGACATTGGCAGAGGAAGGCAGTCATTCGGATGCTGGAAATGGAGATGCCGATCAGGACAATGGGAGGAAATTATTGTCTCACCTGTTACCTGGATGCAGAAGCCCGCAGCGGTTTGAGGGGTGGGATGGCGAGGAATGTGTGCTGTATGTGCTGGATGCTGCTGAAGGGCTGAGTAAGGAAGTGGGGGGCGAACCAGGAGATGGTTTTATAAAGACTTGCCATAACAAAAGGAAGTTTCTGAAAGCTAGGGGAATGGGGGATCATGCTTAGGAATCATGTTCTTGTACGGTTGTTCACTAGCTGTTCTAACAATAATCAGCATTATCTGAACTTGTGATGTGCAAATACTGGAAACACCGCAAAGCTAAAACCTTCAAGAACGAACTCGATACCGAGCAATGAAGAGCGGTGGGCCGTGGTTTCCCCCTCCCTCCAAGAATTCCAACTTCAAGGCGTGAACATCACCACCAGTCACTCTGTTTCGAGTACCAGGGATGACACCAGAGCTGCCGCTCTGTAACTGCACGGCATGTTTTCATGAAACGGGCTCGATCAGCTGTTCGCAAATCAGCCGCTGACTGGCACGTCCCTCGCGGGCCGCTTGTAGTCCACTAGAGCAGACCTTGGGAGACACTGTGGCGTGAGGCTAACCGTCGCGTCCGTCGCATCTGTCTCATCTGTTCAATCGGTCTAAATCCATTTTCTGTCAGAGCACGCCTACCGTTCGCCGCACCGTCTCGCTTCGCACGTTCACCTCCTCGGTCAAAGTCCTTCCCAGTTCGTTCGACTTCCTAACAAGCAGTAATCTAGATAAACCATTAGCATAAAATACTATCGACCTCTCTGTTCTAATTTCCGTGGGCTCAGCGGCTTGTCGAAGCGGTCTTGGAGGCGGACGAGAGAGTCGAGGAGTGGGGAGCAGCCGCAGCGGGACGACATCATGTGGCCCTTCGGCTCTTCCGACAAGCAGCAAGGTGGGCGGATGGGAACTTGTGGTGAGGAGAGTGGAGAGTGAGGAAGCGGGGAGTGGGAGGGGGTGAATGAGTTGGTGAGTGAGCAGAGATTGAGCAGCTGTTTTCCCACCTCTCGTCACTGCACTTTTACCTTTCCTTCTTGCTCCGCCGCAGCTCTGCCTCTGCGCCACGAGGGGGGGAGGTCGTACTACGACGTGCAGCCTGGCGATAACCTGACAAAGATTGCCGGTCAGCTGGGAAGCACCGTGGAGATCCTCATGCAGGTGACGACGTGCTGGTCTGGTCTGTTGGGGTCGAGAAGAGAGGGTGCTAGCAAAGCAAAAACTGTGCTCTCTGCCTCTTTCACCATGTCCCCTGTTAGCTTTTGTTGTCAATTTTATTACTCCCATGACTGTGCTCACCGATGCTTCCCATGGAGTGCTACCAGGCCAATGCACTCCGCTCAGACCTCTTGCACCCCGGCCAGAGCCTCTGGGTTCCGCGCACATACACCATCGCCAAGGTGTGTTAACGCACACACACCCTTGAAAAGGTTTGCTCTGCACACGCATGCACAATGCAAGTGGTATGTGCTTTTCACACACTGTATTCTGCATACTTTGGCTTTGATGTTCACAGCCGTAGTTCAGCTATGGCGCCAAAAAGTGTCTCTCACATTACATGGTGACCCTACAGCTGTGAATATGGAACTGTGCACGTGCAGGGTGACACTCTGTATGCCATAGCGCGTATGCATGGAACAACAGTGGATGCAATTATGCAGATCAACAACATCCAAGATGCAAACTTGATTCATGCAGGTGAAGTATCATTGGATATTTTTTCCCGCACATCCCCTCTTTCTATGATCTACCTCTCTATGCTCCTCTGAAGATGGATGATTCATGTGTTTATTGCAGATGACATCATTTTGCTGCCATAGAAGTGTTATTGCTTGCTGTGATTGATTGTAAATAGCTTAGAATGTATTGTGGATTGTTGCTCAATAATCACCAAGGAAAATGTTTGAGTACATCACGTTCGTGATGATAATCTCTTTTCCTGGATTAAATTGGAGCATCGAACATTCTGAGTGGACAGTGGTGGCAGAAGATGTATTGGTGTTCAGCCTGGTTGTGTGTTTGTCCCTGTGTTATATATCTCACTGCAACATCTTGCATGGCTCTGAACTGAATGCCATGTACCTATACCTTACCCATTGCTCTCATAGGCTAAGTGCAGCATGTTGTTCTGGATACTTTTTTGAGCCTGTGCTGAAAGATGTGCTGCTACCCTGTACAAACACCAACTGTTGCCAGTGTCTGAGAAGGATACTGGTACGTCAGTCATACCCTGGTCCTTGCCGTGCCTCTGATTTGTTCTCACAACCATCTGGTTACGTGGCTGTGGGTCCAAGGCTGCCGAATTGTGAGGTTCGGAGATATGGGGAGGGCTGTTTGTTCAGCTGTGGAATGCCAGAACAATTCCTGTGCTTCCAAAAAACCCTTCGTTGGATTTCGAGAGTGTAGACTCAATTATAAGAGTAGCATGTGCTGTAGTTGATGGGGATGTCGAAACTAGGCAATTAGCTTTCCCAACCTGGTTAACCTACAACATGAGCTAGCGATCAATTTTGTTTTGTCCTATTTTATGTCGTTACCTTTGGAGAATTATCCTTCTATCGTCATTCAAGCCAGAGCAGACCTGTCGCCTGACGCCGGAGCTGGCGATAGATTTGGCAGAGTGGACTCAGCTTCGGCAAGGCGGACGACGTGGAATCCCGCCACTGTTGCGGATTTGGCATAAAGTAAATAGCCCGTCAGGTGCAGCCACGTAATGTGACAACTAGGAGGTTGGTGTTTCCAAAGCTGAACCCCCCCAAAAATTGCGCAAGCATTCGGGCAGGACGCACCTATTTCTTCCTTGTAAAATTTTGAGTTCGGAAGTTTGAACTGACCAGACCTGACCCGAGCAGCTGCTTTGCTGCATGCGATGCGCAACGGGGTGGGACAAGGACGCTCCTGAACTAGCGTCGGCCTCCGCTGGCCCCAGCCGAAAATAGCTCAGCGGGCTGGAGACTCTCGAGGCGATTTGGTGCAGCTGATGGGACTGCGGCAATCCCGAGGCATCAAGCCAGGCACTCGCCCTACCCAGGTCCCCATTTCTGCTTCCCGCCAGAGACAAATAGTTAGCGTGTAGTGAGCTCTCAAGCGCAAGCCGCGGTGAGCTAGTTATTGGCCACGCCAGCAACACACAACGTGAAGCCGCTGCACCAGGAGAGGAGCTCACAAGAGAATCTAGGCCGTATAAATGCTCCTCGTGCGCTACGAGACAATGCTTCGTTCTTACTATCGCCAATATTTCAGGCTGGCTATTTTCGGGTCGCAACGTGTCACTGTTTATTGTCGTCGCTCTGGAATTCGGCCTAGTCTTAGGAAGCGTCCGTGTTTCAGTTTAGGAATTTCCAAGCCTGCACGCGCAAACTCGCAGTTTACGCTTCGACGTCTATCCGAGTAAAGCGCACACCGCTTGTCGGTCGAAGCAGCAGGCGAATAGCATTTCTACTGTACCTATTAGCTTCTTGCTTTTTCTTATCCGCGCAATAACATATCCGTTACCCGCACTGTTCCACACCACCTACTCCTGCATCGTGTTAAGCCGACGGGTTGGTAATTTGCGCGCGTTACTCTCTGTGTTTTCTCAAGGCGCCCTATAACGTACCATCTAATTCTAACTTGCCATAGACTGTGCCTTGCGTTCCTTGGACCGCGGACCCCTAGTCCCCTGTGAACCGCCATCGCACCGTTGTGTGCTGTGGGACGTCTCGTCAGCTCCCTCCCGTCGTCCGTCCGTCCCGTCGCTCACGCTCGTGGCCCTACGCCTTCCGGTCTCCTAACCAATCACTGTCGTGCGTCGCTGCGCGAAATCGAGTCTTGGTAAAAAAAATCGTTAGCCCGTGACTTTCATCGCACGTTTCTCGCGCTCACCGCTTCCCCGTAGCCCGCCGATCGCCTTGGCGTAGCATAGCTCTGTGACTCCAGTGCTTGACGAGACGAGACAGTTATGTCAGGGTCAGGGCATGTGTGCTGATGTCAGCGTGGCAGCGACGGAGACAGGCCAAGCGCCATGGAGATGGCTCTCCCGGTAGCCTCTGGAGTCAACCAGCAGCCGCTTCTGCCGCCGCAGGCGCTGCAGAATCAACACCAGCGTCAGCCAATCAGAAAGAAGTTGTCAAGAGACCGAGGCGCGAAGTTGATTGAGAGAGCGGTGAGAGCCGAGAGAGAGGGTACGGCGGTGCTTAGGCAGTCGTCGGAGCAGCAGGGTCAGGAGCCCGCGGGTTGCGAGGGTGGGAGGCAGCGCGAGGAGCATTCTGGGGAGATGGTACCGGCTGTAGCAGGGGATGTGATGTTAGAGGGGATGAGTGTAGCGGAGAGAGGTTGTGGCGACGGTGGGGAAGCAAGGAGCGTGGAAATAAAGGAGGAGGAACAGGAGTGGGTGGTGGGGGAAGGGGAAGAGGCGAAGGAAGGGGAGGAGCGGGAGGAGGCGGGAGATAACAGTAGGCAGAAGCAGGTGCAGGAAGAAAGGGAAGAGGAGGGGAGAGTGAAGCAGGAGCAGGGGCTGTCGAGCACAGGCTGTCAGAATCAGCAGGAGGGGATTGCTGAGGCGAGCAGACACGTGCAGGATGGCACGCACGTGGCTGCGTTGGAGGGCGAATGGGGCGAGGGCGACGGCGAGCAGGTTGTGTACAGGCTGTGCAGGGTGGACCCGGTTGACCCCGTTGACTCCGTTGACTTTCTTGACGCCGTGCCCATATCGGAGCGCGAGCTGGAGGAGCTCCAGGCGTGGATGCTCCGCCATGCGCCCGACGCGCTCGCCCTGCCCCTGCCGCCCGGAGCGCTGGGGGCTGCGGGGGAGGCGGACATGGCGGAATGGCCATTGGGGGAAGGATTAGGGTTGGCGGAGGAAGGCGGCGCGGACGAGCCCCCCCTGCCGTCGCCGCCACTTCTCTGGCGGAGCGGGGAGGTGGGAGTGATAGGAACTGGGCAGCCACGTGGCAGGTCGCTATTGGCCAGAGGGCAGGAACGAGGGGAAGGGCGGATAGGGAGAGGCGTGAAGGCGGAACTAGGGTTCGGGCTGGATGACGCGAAGAGTGGGCGGGACGGCCGCTCGAGTCAATCGAATCCCCGTGGGGCTGTTAACGGAGTGCTTGCTCCGGCAGCCAATGAGACGAGGACAGGTGTGCACGCGCGTCAAGAGTTTCTGGATTTTCTCCTGACGGAGATTTCGCACCACGAGCTCGCAGTGGGGCAGAGTAGTGCAACCCCCCAACACCATCCCCGCGCCGACCTCTCCGCCCCTGACTCTCTCCCCCCTCCGCTCCCCCCATCCCACCATCCAGCCCATGATCATCACCATCCCCCCTTCCTCTCCGCCCCGCGCTCCTTTCCCGCTCATGGGCGGGTGGGGCGGCCAAGGGGAGCTCTGGGCGGGGTGCGGGGGAGGAGGGGGAGAGGTAGGGGCGTGGGAATGGCTCGGCGCGCTGCTGACGGGGACGCGTTGGGGACGCCCACTGCAGCCGGCGCAATAGTTATGGGGGCGGGGGAGGAGCAAGGGGCGGATGGCGGAGCACAGGGGGCGGGGGAGGAGAGGGAGGAGGGGGAGGGAGCCAGCGCTGGGGGAAGGGCGAGGGTGGGGCGCCGCAGCAGGATGCGGATGGGGGGACGGGGGACGGACGAGGAGGTGGTGCGGAGGGGTTGGGGGGCTGCGCATGCTCTGTCAGCGGGGGAAGCAGGGGCGCACGGCGGGGCAGTAGGGGGGACGGAGGAAGGAGCAGATGGATTGGAGCGAGATGGTCAAGAAGCCGGGCTAGGGGGGCACGGGCTAGGGTTAGGGTTAGGGTTAGAGGGAGGAGCGTGGGAGTGGTTAGGTTCTGGTGGATGGCCCACTCGGCCTCGCAGCAGACGAGGTCATGCAGGTCAAATAGGTCAAGCTGGGCAGACGGGTCAACGGAGTCAACGCAGTCAACGACCACCTGCTGCCACAGCCGCTGATCCGCCTGCTGAGGTGGGCCGGGCAGCTATGGGGCAGTCAACAACGGGGGGGAATGGCGCCAGTGGGCGCGCCTCAGCAAGCGCACTCCTTGGCGCTGCCCCACACCCGTCCAGCCCGCGCCATCTCCGCTCCTCCCCCATTGTTTCCGCCCCTGCTTCCCCCGTTGCACTGGCTAGAGGGGCGCAAGGGGGGGCGCAGCCGGCGGAGGAGGGCAGGGGGAGGAGAGTGAGTGCGCGGCGGGGCGGTGGGCGGCAGGCAGCAGCGCTGCAGGCCAAGGTAGAGCCGGGGGAGGTGTCTTTTGAGACTGCCACTGTGGCTGCGGCAGTGAGTGGCGCTGCTGCTGCAGCAGGAGGGGGAGCGGCGGTTGCAGGCGTGTCTGCTGCTCCTGCTGCGGAGGCATCCGCGGGAAGGGGCGCGCGGAGTGGGAGTGAGGCGCATCAGGTGGCGCAACAGGGCGGAGAGGCTACGGAGCGGGGGAGAGGGGGAGGAAAGAGGCGGAGATTGCAGTCTGGGTGGCGGGCAATGGGGGAAGGGAGAGTGAAGCGGGAGGGGGAGGGACGAGGAGAGGCTGAAGAGGCAGATGGAATTGGGGAGGGAGTGCGGGAGGGGGGTGAGTATATAGTAGCAGATGGTGCAGGGGAGGGTGGAGGAGACGAGGCGAGATCAGAGCGAATGAGTGATGACGCGGACGACTCTGGTGCTTCAGGGGCTGATTATGCCGAAGATGCTGCAGTGGGTGCACACGCAGACGGTGGTGCTGCCGCTGCCAGCGCTGCTGCGGATGCGCGTGCGTCTGTGGACGGCGCTGGAGCAGGGGAGTGGAAGGAGGCAGGGAGCAGGGTCGCACGTGGAAAGGGCGTGAGGGCGGGACGAGGAAGAGGCAGAGGCAGAGGGCGGGGCAGGTGGAAGGTGGAGGGGCGGCTGGGAAGGGATGTGCCCGGGAGAAGGGCGAGGAGTAGGGAGAAAGGGGCGGTTGGAGAAGCTGGGTTGAAAAGCCGTGTGGGTGGAGAAACAGAAGCAGGAGAGGAAGAAGAATCTGGCTGGGCGAGTGACCTGAGGGAAGGGAAGGGAGCAGAGGAGGAGAGAGTGGGGGAGGAGAGAGGGCAGTCAGAAGGAGCGAGGGAGGTGCAAGAGATCAGTGCCGGGCGAAATGGGATGGAAGGGGAAAGTAGGGGCAGGGGTGAGGCAGGCGAAGGGGCAAGTGAGGTAGAGCAAGGGAGAGTGGGTGAAAGGGAGGGCGTGAGCGGGGCTGTGGCCCCTTCGGTGTCAAGGCAGCTGAGGCTGCAGCGACGGCAGATGATTCAGAAGCAGTGGGAGGAGCGCCAGCGCATGCAGCAGCAGGTTCGGCAGGCTGAGGCTCGGCGGAAACAGGTTCGGCAAACACAGGGGGAGCAAGCGCCGGTTCGGGAGGGGTGGCGAGAGGCAGAGGAGGAGCGCATGCCGTCCCAAGGTGGGGCCCTGGCAGTCCCTGGTGCCGCTGTTGTGGGAAAGGCTGAGGACGGAGAGATGGGCGCGGCCAGGGCGGGAAGAGACGAGGGAGAAGCAGGGAAGGAAGGAGTGGAAGAAGTGGAAGGAGGAAGAGCAAGGATGCAGGAGGTGGGCGAGATCACGGGAGGCGAAGTTGCAGTGATGGCGGAGAGTGTAGGAGGGGTGGCGGGCAGAGCGGACAGCATGGCGGCAACAGGGGGCAGCGCAATGAGTGCGGGGAGGGCAGGGGAAGAGGAGGAGGAAGGGGAGGGGAAGATGCGTTTGGCAGAGGCAGGTGAGGAGGAGCGGGGCGATGGGAGTAGGCGGATGGCTGGTGGCGCTGCAGCTGAGGGGGCGAGACAGAGGCATGTGGGGGAAGGGGAGCAGGAAGAGCAGGTGCAGAGGAGAACGGGCATGACAGGGCGGCAGGTGGAGTGTGTGGGTGATGAGAGGCGTTTGGTGGATGGGCATGGGCGTGCTCTTGGTACGAAGGCAGAAGACGCGGTTAAGAAAGTGGGGATAACTAGAGATGGTGATGTGGAAGACTCACAGATGGTAGATGAAACGGTAGATGCAACGCATGTACAGTTACAGGCACTGACGCATACTGAGGAGCTGACAGATGATAGGAACCAGACACGTGCAGGTGGAGCAGGTGAGGCAGAGGCACAAGCAGGTGCCGTTGCACATGTACAGGTGGCACAGGCTGACGTGGCACACGCCGAGGTGGCTAAAGCTGCTGCAGATAGGGTTAGGCAAGACGAGGGCAAGTCGGGGCCGTGTGTTGAGCTTCTGGCGAGGAATGGAGTGCAGAGAGAGGCACTACAGGGGGAGAGAGTGGAGAGAGAGGGAGTGGAGAGGGAGGGAGTCGGGAGGGTTGAAGTGGTCAGGCAACACAAGGGACGGATGACAGGCGAGCAGCAGCACGCAGGGGGACAGAGGCGACGAGTGAAAGCTGGACAGGCAGGGCAGCAGGCGCATGAGGAGCAGCAGGCGAGCAGGCAGACGCCTGGGTGGAAGGAAGGGCAGGCAGGGAGGCAGGGGCGTGAGTGGAGCGGCAGAGGGTCGGCTGAGGACGGAGGCGTTGAGAGGGTTGGTGGCGGCAGTGGAAGATTTGGGGGTGGTGAGCAAAAGGGGCCGGCGGGCAGCAGTCCGCAGCACTTGTTGACAGATGCGCGTGCTGGTGACCCCGCTCCTGCACACACCACGGCTCACACTCCTGCACACACCACGGCTCACACTCCTGCACACACCACGGCTCACACTCCTGCACACACCACGGCTCACACTCCTGCACACACCACGGCTCACACTCCTGCACACACCACGGCTCACACTCCTGCACACACCACGGCTCACACTCCTGCACCGTCCCCTACTTGTAATGTGTTACCAACCGCGCAGCTGCCTGCAGCGCAGCAGATTGCTGAAACGAGTCCAGGCTTGGGCGGTGATGCTGGTTGGAGTGAAGAGGCACGAGGGAAGGCGCAAGTAGGCGAGCTGAGAGAACAGCTGCAAGGTGGGGAGGAGACGGAGGGGACGCAGAGGCAAGATGCGGCAGAAGGGCAGGGGGCAGAGAGGCAGCAGGTGCAGGAGACGCAGCAAGAGTATGGAAGGCAGCAAGAGGACGAACGGAAGCAGGTGGAGCAGCGAGACAAGGGGGCTAGGGAGGTGGTGAGAGGTAAGGAGAACGAAGAGGGCCAAAAGGAAGTGCGAAGCAGACAGCGTGACGGACAGGGGCAGGAGGAGGAGGAGCAGCAGCAGCAGCGAGTGCTGAAGGAGAAGCAGAGGCAGCAGCGGCTGCAGCAGAAGCGGCAGCAGATGCAGCAAAAGCAGCTGGAGCAGCGGCGGCGGCAGCAGCAGCAGCTGGAGGAGGAGATGGAGCGGCAGGCGCAGCAAGAGCTGCAGCGGCAGCAGCAGTTTGGACTGGCAGGCGCGTGGCAGCAACAGGTGCTGCTGCAGCAGCAGCAGAGGGCGCTGGAGCAACAGCAGCAACAGCAGCAACTGCCACAACATCAACCGCAGCAACCACAGCAAGTGCAGCAGCCACAACAGCCGCTGCAACAACCACAACCGTCACAACAACAGCAACAAGAACAGCAGCAGCAACCGCAGCAGCAACAGCAGCAACTACAGTATCAGCAGCAACAGCCGCTTCAACAGCAGCAGCAAGCACAGCAGCAGGTGCAGCAGCAGGCAGAGGAGGCGGGAGCAGGGGCTCAGCAGGTGCAGAGCATGCTGAGCGAGGCGGTGCTGCAGCAGGTGTGGCAGCAGGTGCTGCAATCTCGGGGTGCTGCTGTGGCAGCTGCCACGCTGCTGGAGCGACCCCAGCTGCTGGTTCAGCTTCTGGCTCGGCAGCAGGAGGAACGACTGGCAGCAGCAGGGGGAGCAGGGGCGGGGGGAGCAGGAGGGGGAGTAGGTGGAGGAGTAGGTGCATCAGGAGTAGCAGGGGGAGGTGCCGTGGGGTCACATGGATTCTCACTTGGCTGGGACCAGCGACAGCTTCAGCAGCAGCAGCAGCAGCAGCAGCAGTTGGAGGGGGGTGCAGGCAGTAGTAGTGGTGCAGGGTGGGGCATGGGAATGGCACCAGGTGTGGGTGTGCCCACGGGTGTGGGAGTGCAAGGGAGCAGCCCTGTCACTAGCCCTCTCCGTGCACCTGTGGCCTTCCCCTTTACAACCCCTGCTGCTGCTGCCTTCTCATCTGCCCCTGCTTTCTCACGCTCCCCTCTTTCTTCTCCACCGCTTGCTCCTGCTCCCACTCCTGCACCTGCGCTTGCTCCTGCTGCCCCTGCTGTCCCTGCTACTGCTGCCCTTGCTACTGCCACTGCTGCTGCGCGCGCCAGTCCCAACCACGTCATCAGCGCCAGCCCACTCTCCAGCCCTCTCCGCGGCCAGCCCGCCCCTCTGCCTCCTGCCGTTGCTGTTTCTGCTGCCACTGCCAATATTGCTCCTGCTGCTGCTGGTGCCAATGCTGGCAGTGGTGGCAGCAAAGGGAAGGGGAAGCGAGGAGGAGGCGCGGGTGGAAGCAGTGGGAAGGGAGGGAAGGGGAAAGGGCGAGAAGCAGGGGCAGGGGCACACGGGAAGAAAGCAGCACCGGTTGCAGCTGGCGCTACAGCTGGTGACTCAGTTCCTGCTGCTGGGAAAGCAGCTGCTACAGCTGCACCTGACCGCAGTGCTACAGATGCTACAGCTGCTACAGCTGGACAGGCAAATGCTCTGCCTGGTGATGCAGCAGTTACAGCTGGTAATGGGAGTGGATTAGAAAGTGGTGTTGGTGGGGGCGGTGGGAAAAGCGAGGGGAGAATGGAGGAGGCTAGCAGAGAAGCGCAAGCAGCAACAGGAGCAGCGGGAGTGAGTGGGAGAGGAGGGGATGAGAGAGGAGGGAGTGAGAAGGTGCCAGAGAAAGGAGTGAGTGAGAGGAGCCGCAGGAAGAGGGTGCTTAACTCGAGGTACTATGAGGGGGGGTTCCAATACGAGGGTGACTATATCGAAGGGGAGGAGGGGCAGCCCTCTGAACCAGACATGGACTGGCATCCCACTGGTGCTGACGTGGCAGCAGCTGGAAGGGGAGGAGGAGGGGGAGGAGGAGGGTTGGGCGTGGGAGGTCAGAGTGGGGACTATGCTGCCACATTAGGATTTACTGTGGATGCTGACGTGGCAGGCATGGCACGAGCCGTGATGGCCTGGGGAAGGCAGCAGGTGGGGGAGGGCGCTTCCTCTCTGCCCGATGCTGCCAACATGCCTGAATCTGCTGCTGCTCGTGTGGCTGCTGCTGCTGCTGCAGGTGGTGGTGGTGGTGGTTGGGGGGCAGAAGGGGAAGTGAGAGGAGCGGTGGGGGGGAAGGGAGCAGGCAGGGGGAGGGCAGGGGGGAGGGGAGTGGGGAAAGGGGACGGTGGTGCTGCTGTGGGGGGAAGAGCAAAGCGGGGCAGGGTGGGCGAGGGCGGCTTGGAGGCTGCTGGGGGCAGTGCAGGGGAAGAGGCGGGGGAGGGGGGTGAGCGGGGGGGAGGTGGGGATGGTTGGGCAGGGGGGGTGGAGGAGGTAGGTGGAGTAGGAGTGATGGCATCACAGGTTGCTGCTGCCAAGGAGAGACCTCCAGCAAAAGTGAGTGACAGTGCAATAACCGCACGGTATTGTTATGGTGCAGTGTTGAATCTCGTTTAGTTCATGCGGCGCGCTGTGTCGTGGTTGCAGTCAGTGAGTTCCTTTTGGGCTGAGAAGGCAGGAAAGAGTGCTTCAACCTTGCTAAGGACGCGTTTTGCTGAACCCCTCCTGTGTGCTGTGCTTCCCTCTCTCCCTTTGGCAGAAGAAGAAATCCTCACTGTCATCGTCGGCAGCAGCAGCACCACCGGTACCAGCAACAGCCAGCGTGACGTCCCCCCAGAGGCAGCTGCTGGCTCAGCAGCAGCAGCAGGTGCAGGTGCAGCAGCGGGGGGGCGGTGTGGCGGGTGGTGGGGGCAGAGGGAAGGGTGGCAGCAGAAAGGGCGAGGCAAGGTGGTCGCGGACGCCTGCGGGCGGAGGAGGAGGAGAAGGGGCGCAGGGAGAGGAAGGGGCGGTAGCAGCAGCAGCACAGGGGGGGACAGGAGCAGCAGCAGCGGCAGCAGGAGCAGCAGTGGGAGGGTTGGCAGGATGGGCAGCGGCAGGAGCGGCAGGAGCGGCAGGAGCATCACCCCCAGGCGCCACCCCACCAGGAGTCAGCCTGCTAGGGGGTGCTCTGGACGGCAAGCTGCAGGAAGCTTCCTGGATGGAGCTCTCCAGCATGGTCGGCCTCTCCCCTGTCCCAGCGCTCACCCCCCTGCCTCCTGCCGCCCTTGCCGACCACCCTGCCGCCCTCTCCTGTGGGCTTGCCGCCCGGGCCCTTCCAAGTGGAACCGTGGGGAAGCAACAAGGGGGGGGTTTCGTGGACACTGGGGGTGTAGGGGGTGGGGCGAGAGGAGGGGGAGATGAGGGGTTGGGGGGGATGGCAGGCGGGGGCGGGGAGTGGGGGGGAGGAGGGGGTAGTGGGGAGAGTGGGGACGAGGTGGGGGCTCCGATGAGCCCCTCGGGTACACCCTTGAGTCCTCCCTCCCTGCAGCAGCAGCAGCGTCATGGGATGGAGAGGGGGAGTGTGGCAGCAGCTGCTGCTCCTGCAAGTGGTGGTGGGGGGGGGTCGAAGAAGGCGGGAGGAGGGCGGGCGGAGGGGGGAGGGGGGGCGCGGAGGCATGGAACATCTGGGCGGGCGGGGAAGAAGGCAGCTGGTTCGGGAGCAACTGGGGTGGCAGCAGCAACAGGGCCAGCAGCAGCAGGAGCAGGACTAGCAGGAGCGCCAGCAGTAGCAGCAGCGGCTGCATTTTCTGACTTTGGAGGGGTGAGCAGTGGTGGCAGCGGGGGAGAGGGGGCGGGCGACGCGCGCATGTACACGGCGAATGGGGGGCTGCGGCGCAAGCACCACCGGCCGTGGACGCTGCGGGAGGTGATGATCCTCGTGGATGGCGTGGCGCGGTGCGGTGGGGGCAAGTGGGCCGACATCAAGAAGCTCGCCTTCGCCTCCATTGGCTACCGCACTGCCGTTGACCTCAAGGTACCCCGTTGACTGCCCGCTGACTCGGCAAGACTGTGTGTGCTTGATGAAACTTAGCCTGCATCTCCCGTCCTCACCTTTGTCGCCTTCCTCTCTCTCTTTTGTCTGCGATCCAATCCTGGCAGGACAAGTGGCGCAATCTCCTGCGTGCAAGCAGGATGGCGCTCCAGCCACCCAAAGAGGTATGATGCACACTAGATACGAGGTTTTCCTGCCACCGCAAAGTATCATGTTTCTCCCCTCTCTGCTCCTTCACACCCACATTCCACACCTCAGCCTTGTGTCTCCCTGCCACCCCCTGCCCTTCCCCTCCGCTCCCTCTCCCTCGCCCTCCCCTTCCCCCCCCTCCCCCGCACCCCCTTTTTCCTGGTATGGCATGGCGCGCGGGGCAGCAGGGCGAACAGCGCAAGAAGCAGGTGTCGGCGTCCATCCCACCCGCCGTGCTGGCGCGCGTGAGGGAGCTGGCGCAGCAGCAGGAGGCGCAGGCCCACCTCAAGCTGCACGCCACCGCTGCCGGGGGGGGTGCAGGGGGGGCAGCAGCGACGGGCGGAGGGGCAGGGGAAGGGGGAAGTGCGGGGGAAGGGGGTTCAGGGGAAGGAGGAGGGACAGGGGGAGGAGGGGGGGCAGAGAAAGGTGGGATGACAGGGGAAGGGGCGGGAGGCAAGGAAGGGGAAGGTGAGGAACACGGGGCTGCTGCTGCTGCTGAAAGGGTTGGAGGGGTCGCGACTGAACCTCAAGCACCTCCCCCTTATTCATCCACACCAGCTGCAAGCACCCCTCTCAGCCCTCCTCTGCACCGCCTCACCTCCCCCCCCTTCCCCTCTGCCTTCCCCTCCACTCTCTCCCACCCCCCCTCTCCTGCCTCCGCCCTGCCAAACCTGTTTTCCGCGCCTCGCTTCGGCCCGGACCGGACGTCTGCAGAGGAGGAGCAAGGGGGGTCGGGGGGGGAGGAGCTGGCAGGTGGGGGAGAAGGAGGGGAAGAGGGCTTTGGAGAGGGAGTGGACGAGGGAGAGTTAGAGGGGGAGGGGGAGGGGGAGGTGCAGCAGGGGTGTGAGGAGGACGAGGAGCTGATAGGGCTGGCAGAGAGCTTCAGGAGCAGCGCGGACGTTATGGACCTGCCCTCGTGGGCTTGAAGAGCCGTGCTGCTGGTATCATGGGCGTGATGTGATGCCATGGACCTGCCCTCATGGGCGTGATGTGATTCCATGGAGCCATGGGCAGGACTGTGAGTCTGCATGGCTGGATTGGAATGCATGAGAGGCAAGGGCAGTGGCCAGTAAGTATGCTGAATACTACACTCCTCCGCACCGCACCGTACCTCATCAACATTCACTAATAAGTCGGCACCAGCTCCCCCACGCACCGACAGCATCCCATGGTAGGATGAAGGGCGTTGTTGGGGAGGGGACACTTGTGGCCTACGCAGTGAATATGTGCAGCAGCCTATATTGGCTCTTTTGCGCCACTAACACAGGCCTTATTTTAAAGGGTATAGCTTCAATATCTACAACATTATTCATATGGGTAGCGGTGGGTTACTGGTAACTGCAAGGGTAGGAATTTGCCACTGTTCTTTTCTTATCTGGCCTGTACAGTTAGTCCTAGGAAATTCGCTGAATCTGTTTAGTCATGTTTTAAAAAATGCTGACGTCCTTGTTTCATCTGGGATTTCGCTTCCCTTTTACTGAAAGGTATCGGGTCGAGCACCCGTGCAACCAATCGAGCCCTATAACGCGGAAAAGTAAATACTCAAGCAGGCACTCAACCTAGAAATTGCCGAGCACCACAGCAAACTGTCATTCCGCCACTCGCGGGCAGTGCGACAATAGCGCTTGCTCGCTTCGTCGCAGCGTGTATTAGTGTTGTCACGCACCGTAGAAACAGACTCACCTTGAGCAACGTAAGAATTCACTCACCCGCTGTTCCACACCTGCCAGGAAGCCACGAGCAGCAGCGTTTCTCACGGACAGGACCATCCGGTTGGGTTTAACTCCAGCGTCGGTCCGCTGCCTGATCGGAATCTTTTTGACTCAGCTGGTCGGCGGGCCGTCGCAGGCATGGCGGGGTCGCTGTCGGGCGACGAGCTGGCGAACGGCAAGGCGCTGGTGCCGTTCCTGCAGCGCGCCGATGAGCTTCAGAAGCACGACCCGCTCGTCGCTTACTACTGTACGCGCGTTAAACTCCCAATGAAAGAGATCATGAAACAACATCAGACAAACAAAAGGAAACAAGAGTTAACCTAACGAGTCGAGTGCGCGCGCGTGGCAGGTCGGCTGTACGCCATGGACAAGGGGCTGCGCGTGCCCAGCAAGGACCGCAGCGCGGCCGTGAACGCGCTGCTCGTCTCCATCATGAGCCGCCTCGAAAAGGTACGCCCGCCTCGGGAAGGAACGTAGCACGTCGTGCAGCGTCTGGGCCTCATGCCGCCCGCCTCTCCCTTCCCTCTCCCTCGTGTTTCCACCAATGCCCGTCACATTCACTGCGCCATGTCTCCCCTGCCCTCGGACGCCCCTCCTCATGCTGCACAGCTTCTCTTTGCTTCTGCGCCGCTGCCCTGTGCGATGTGCGCCGCTGCCCTGTGCCATGTGCGCCGCTGCCCTGTGCCATGTGCGCCGCTGCCCTGTGCCATGTGCGCCGCTGCCCTGTGCCATGTGCGCCGCTGCCCTGTGCCATGTGCGCCGCTGCCCTGTGCCATGTGCGCCGCTGCCCTGTGCCATGTGCGCCGCTGCCCTGTGCCATGTGCGCCGCTGCCCTGTGCCATGTGCGCCTCCCGCATCATCTGCTCCGCAGGACAAGGCGGCGCTGCAGCTGTCGCCGGACGGCGGGCTGCAGCGTCTCCTTTCCATCCCTCCGCCCTGGTTCAATCGTTGATGCACCTTGCCTGCCACATGCTCCTGCCTGGCAGGACAAAGGCGGTGCTGCAGCTGTCCCCAGTCGACAGATTGCACGTGGAGGGAGGGAATTTCTCCCTTGTCTCCCCGTCCTGTTTCAATCGTCAATGCACCTTGCCAACCCCTCGCACCCCTCCCTCTGTTCCTCCGCCCGGCAGGACAAGGCGGCGCTGCAGCTGTCGCCGGACGACGGGCTGCACGTGGAGGGATTCGCGCAGCGCGTGTTCAGCAAGGCGGACAAGCAGGACCGCGCCGGCCGCGCTGACATGTGCGTTGCCTCGCATGGCTTGCCGTGGGGTGATGTGGGGTGCTGCTGCTGGCGCTGCGGCTCATTGGATGGGAGAAGGGGAATGGGGGAGGGTTGGGGGGGGGGGAAGTGTGTGGTAGGGGCGATGAGTGGGATGAGTGCGTGCCACTGCTATGCGGGGCGGGGACGTTGTTGGTGCGTGTGCCACTCCCAGCACACACCACTACGAGCTCCGCGCATTAAGCCTTCCAACCCGCCCTCCACACGCACACCACACGCCATCCCTGTCACTTCACTCCATGCACAGCACCCCTTATCCCAACCTTCCTCCTTTCCCGCCTTCCCTTCCCCCCCTCCCCTCCCCTCCCCCCTGTCCGCCAGGGGCACGGCCAAGACGTTCTATGCGGCGGGGATATTCTTTGAAGTGTGCCGCCAGTTTGGGGAGCTCGCTCTCGAGGTACCCGCCCACGTGCACTGCCCTATCTCTCGCCCGTCGTGGAACCTTCTAGGAGGTTGTGATTTTGCCTGGGGGATTCAGTCAGCCAGCGTCAATGCTCTCATCCCTTGCAGAAACGTCAGCCTCCCTGCTCCCTGCCTGGCTTTTCCCCCCTCCCTCTCCCTTCCCCTTTCCTCCTTGCCACGGCCTCTCCTCTGTACCTCACCTCTCCCGCTCACCTCCCCCTCATTTCCTCTCCTCTTCCCCTCTCTCCGTCTCCACCTCTCTCTCGCACTCTCTCCTCCCCCCCGTCATCTGTTCGCCGCTTCCCCCATCCCTCCGCGCAGGTGGAGCAGAAGCAGCGCTACGCGGTGTGGAAGGCGGCGGACATACGCAGGGCGCTGGCGGACGGCAGGCGGCCCACTCCCGGCCCACCGGGGGGCGACGCTGATGCCACCGCTGCTGCTCCCGCCGATGCTGCCGCCACTGCAACAGCCCCTGCCGTGGCCCCTCCTGCAGCGCCCTCGTTCCCCTCAGCCGACTCCCTGGATGCCATGTTCTCCGGCCCTCCTGCTCCCAGCACCTATGGTGCCAACGCTGCCCCAGCTGCCCCCGGTGGCGTCAGTGCCATGGGTGGTTCCGGCAGGCTGCAGGTAGCGAGGCCGGTGGGAGGTGGCACCGCTGCCATGCAGCCCAACCCTCATGCCCAAGCGAATCCGTATCACCAGGGCCATGGGGATTACTTGCAAGCACCCCAGGGGCAGGCAGCACAGGCGGCGCAGGCATGGCAGCAGAGCACAGCCGCGTCAGACAGCGCATTTATCACCTCCTTTGCCACCGCCCCTGCTGCCCCTTCCTCCTCCTTGCCCACGCCTCCTGCCAACTCCCTGGTCTCCCCACCAACCTTCACCCATTGGGCTCCCGACTCCCAGTACCCCTCTGCCACGCCACCCTCCACTGCCAACCCTGCAGCCCCGTCAGCCCCGTCAGCCCCAGCAGCAGGCGGGTGGGCCCAGCCTGCTGCTGCTGCTGCCGCACCGCCATTCCAACAGCCACAGGCAGGAGCAGCGGCGGCGGCGGCGGCAGCAGCAGGCGCTTTCACAAACCCCATGTTTGCCACCCCGCCTGCCCCCAATGCAGCCCCTGGTTCTGCGGCCAGTGCCACTGCTCCTGGAGCCAGTGCCACTGCTCCTGGAGCCAGTGCCACTGCTCCTGGCCCAGCCTTTTCCTTCATGCCAGGCGGTGCTGCTGCTGCCAGCGCAGGCATGGGGGGTGCAGCAGGGGGTACCTATGGGGCACACCCATCGCAGGCTTCTCCACATTCGGAGTACGGTGGAGGTGGTGGGGGTTCGGCGTCAGGCGGGGGAGCAAGAGCAGGGCACAACGTTGCAGCAGCAGCGAATGGGTCTACGGCCATGGCCAGCGTCTCAAACTGTCAAGGCCCAGGGCCTCGCGAGATAGCGGATGCGCACAAGGCGGCTCGATATGCCGTGAGTGCGCTTGCGGGTAATGACGTTCCAACCGCTGTTGATTTTATTAGAAAGGCCTTGGCTTTGCTGGAGCCTGCTGGTGGCTACTAGAATCTAGAAAGTAGAACATGTGTTTGAACATGTAGTAGAAAGTAGAGTAGAACATAAGCTTCAGTCATTTAGTGTACAGCAACATATCGTAAAGCGCGCTATCATACCGCGGTTTGGCAAGGATAGCTTCCTGGTCTGGTCCAGTGGGAGCGTGGTCCAAAGGACAGCTGTCGAGGAGCTGTGTGTTTGTCAATGGACCAACGAACGACACGATGCGGCGCTTGTACTGAACGAATAGAAATGGTTCGCGGCGCGGCTGTCATCGTTACAGTACTCCACTACGCGCCACTCATCACCACCACAGGGAGAAAGGCTGACCTTGTTCAGGTGTTGCTGGTGTGCGCTCACCATGCTGCAAAGATTTTCTCGTGTGCCCTTTCCTGAATTCTGCTCCACCAGTGAAAAGAATCGCCAAACCAGTGTAGAACTCGCTCCCGGTCATGGAATTCATCGAGTGAATGTGAATGTCCACGCAACACCTCTTTGAACGGGGCGGGTTTCTCAAGGTTCCAGCCGCATACTGTATCCTCTCGTACAGTTGGACAACTTTCCAAATCTCCCGAACCACGTGGAAAGAGTTCCAAAAATGCGGAATTGGTACATCTCTCTGGGCCTCGTGAATTTCAAGGTTTGACCGTGAATTCAAAGTGCGTGAATTCACCAAGCCATACACAGCCTTTGACTTCACGTAATGCGCCCATCCGGCCTGATGTGAAATGAAATGTAGAGCAGTTCTGACAGCCAACTCCTTCCACTTGCTGTCGATTCACTCCGCGCAATGCATCTTCCACAGTTTACAGTGCTCCACACCTGCCCAGATTCTCTACAAACGGTGCTCCACTGTGTGTGCTCCCTCAGTGGTGCACACACTGACGCACGTCTGCATTGTGGTGGAGTTGAAGGTCTTGGGCATCATCATCATCACCCCATATCCTTACCGACATCGCCGGTTTCCACAGTTTTCCTTCCCAGTAGAGTTGACCAATTAGGCATGGCAGAAACCGCGGCCTCACCGCATTTCAAGGCGTCGCTCGACACTTATGTGTTGCGTCCGTTGCAGCGCGCTTCGTCCATCATGGGGTCGGGCGAACTTTGGCAGCGCGCCGCCGACATGGATGAAGTCGTCGCAGAGGCGCACGAAGGCTCTGTCGCGAGCACCGCTGCGACGACGAACGAAGGGGCTGCGACAGGGAAGAAGTGGAGCGTGATGGGGTCGACGGCGCGCAAGGTGCAGCGGATGCTGTTTGCGGACAAATCGGACAAATCGGACAAATCGGCGGTTTCTAACGCAGACAGAAAGTCCAAGCGTCTGCTGCCGTCGCTGCTCTCCAACTCTCGCCGTCAGGAGCGCGCCGGACAAGATTTGAGTTTGCGGGTCGGCAGCTGTCGCGTGGAGAGCGCCGAGAGCGTTGTGGATGATGGCGGAGAGCACGGCGCGGACCTCGGCCGACGAAGCGCCTCGTTTCAGCACTTGGCGGTCGATTCTTGTCATAACGAAATGGTTGGGCGGGAGGCGACGAGCGTGGACGAGCGAGAGGATTCGGAACCCGGCGGCGCGGATCCAGAGCGCCGTGCGGAAGGCGTCGATTTCATTTCGTTGTCCCCGCGCGCGACGAGTGCGACGAATGCGTCGGGTGTACCAGAGGGCGTAGATCGACCGTGTTCTGAGAATGAGCACTCAGCATCGCCTCCCGAATCAAACAGCTCACGCGACAGAATCGTTTTGGCGCTGCCTCGCCCCGTGCGCCCGCAGACAGCCCCCAGCAAGAGCGCCGCTTCCCCCCGTCACATCGACGCGCGTGATCCCATTTTTTCCCGACGCAAGACCGCGCCAGTAGCCCCTGCCGTGCTGCGCGAATCGGGTGCCGCCTCGGGCGAGCTCAAGCCGCAGCTCGCCGACGAGCCGCTTCTCGCCTCCGCCTCGGATTGGTCAAGCGCCGCGCTCGCCCTTGTTGCGCCCCCCCCTCCACCCATTGACACGCCCCCCGCGCTACCGTTACCATCCCCTGTCGTTCCCCGGCCCCCCAGCAGCGACGGAGTGGGGAACAGAAGCGGCAGGTTGAGGGCGGGAAGGGGGACGCGCGCGGGCGGAAGGGCGGGGGAAGGGCTTCGAGTGGATGTGGCAGGCAGGCGCCAGCGGTCAAGGCACAGTGATGAGCTGGCATGGGCGGAGGCGCTAGGGGGGCAGGTACTGGCGCGGAGCAAGACAGCGGAGAGAGATGCGGGCGCGAGGGGGCGTACAGGCGGGGAAGTGGCTCGTGTGGGGCGACATCACCACCTGTCGGCCTCTTGGGACTGCGAGGGGGAGATTCGCATGGGGAGGGAAGACAAGGGGGCGTTCCCTGTTAGGGTTGAGAGCTTGGACGAAGCAAGTTGGGGGAGTGTTTCGGGGAGGGAAAGACCAACCTCATCAGGAGGAAGGGTGCCTATCACTGCGGTGAGCCCTCGGGTGGTGAGGTTCAATTTCAAGCAGCACATGCAGCAAGTAGCACTCGCTGCAGCACGTGATGAATTGGCCCAATAGGTGTGATAAATGAAAATCCAGCGCGTTTGCTCTACGTGTTGCTAGCTGTCTTGGGAACATATGTTTCTCTATGTAAGGAACATTTTAGGTGAAGTTAGGGCCACTTTTGTATCAATGCTTACAACCCAAGGTGCTTCGCCACAAAAGCGATCAGATCAAACTATGTGTGGAGGAAGCCAGAAGCCTCGCCAAACCCAAGTCTGTCGCATAGTTCGTCAAGTCGCAACCCACCTGATGCTCCCACAATCGAACGGTTGAACGTCATTCGCCGCAAATGAATTGATCGAAGCTGTCCGTTTAGCCCTCCCCCCAGGTTCCATCTCGGAGCGTCCCTTGATTCTATCCTCCATTCTGATTGCCGGCGAGTACAAGGGCTCGACTGGAAATAAAGAGCTGAAGCAGATCCAAATATTTCTGGCGAGACTGGTCAGGTCACTGATAATGCTTCGAGAGAAATAAGCAGCAGCAGCTGCGTCGCAATGGTGGATAACTCAAGACGATTTTATTACTTTCTAGGTGCCAAGCCTGAACGTTTGTATGCAACGTCAGTTGCTCCACTACCATGATTCAACCATGCTCTCTGCATAACTAACCCTGCTCGTTCCAGCGCTAGGACCTAGAACTCTAGCACGGGAAAGTAACGCGCGTTGCCGCGTTGATGGAACGGCCGCGAGGAAGCCTCGAGGACTTGAGCGTCGCGTCGCCGTGCTCGCCGGGCGCCGACTACCACTCCGCGCCGGAGCTCAGAGGCCGCGCTTCCACGCCCGCCTCTGCGCCGAGCACGAGCGCAAGATCCCACGTCTTTGACGGTTTGGAGCCTGACCGTTTGGAAAATGACCGGTTGGAGAATGGCCGGCTGGAGGCCGGCAGCTGCAGCTTGAGTGACCGGGAAGGAAGCGAGTCGCAGGCTTTCCTCTCCGCGTGGTCGCCGCCGCAGTGAGTGATCCCGCCGCCTCCACTTCGCGAGTCGTTAGACATGGCGTGCCGCGATTCTCAACAGCCGTATTTGTTCACGTGGCCGGACACTTGTCATGGTTAGGATGGGTGGCGTGCTGTGCTGTGCTGTTTGGGCTGAAATCTCAAGTGTTAGAAGCTTTACGTGCAATCCCTTCGCCTGAAACATTTCAAACCGCGAATACAATCCGAACCCCTCACGCGTCCAGCGCAGGACGAGGCGATGACTCGCAGGCCGTATCGTCGTGGTCACAGTCGCGCAAGTCCCGGCCGTCGCCACGGCACGCGCGGAGCAGTAGCTGGGGCGGCAGCGGGTGGGGAGGCAGCGGGTGGATATGCAGCGCGTTGGATCCCAGCGGAGCGGCGTGCTGTTTGGTGGAGCCGTGCCGCGCCATCTGCTCGCCCAAGTTCTTCTGGCAGGTCACGTGGCCACCTAACATGGCCCTCATATGATTGCCCTCCTAACATTGGGAACGGGTTGGCACGGTTTGGTGCTGCAAGGCAAGGATGGGGGCTTGTTCCTCATGCGCCGTCTCCCCCTCTCTTCCCCCCTCTCCCCCTCCTTCCCCCTCTCTCCCCCTCCCTCCCCGTTACTCCCCCTCCTGCCGCTCGCTCGGTGCAGCGCAGGTGGCGTCAGTGGCGCAGTGGTGCACATTCAACATTATCATGATCCTCGTCAACAACGAGATCTTCCAGGTGCCACCCCGCCCCGCCAGCCACTCACCTCACTCCCCTCCCCTCCATCACTTCTTGTTTGCATGCCTGTCGTGTCTGCCTCTCCAGTCTACCCCGCCTCATTTCCCTCCGCCCCTCGGCCCCTCATTCCCCGCCGCTGCCCCGTGTCTCTCTGCCCCGCTGGCGCCCCGCAACCCCGCCCCCCCTGGCCTGATCCCCCACCTGCAGCGGTACGGCTTTGCCTTCCCGCTCACGCTCACCGCCATCCACTTCGCGCTCTCATTTGTCGGCGCCTTCACGGCTATTGAGGTCAGTCGTGCCTTCACGGCTATTGAGGTCAGTCGTGCCTTCACGGCTATTGAGGTCAGTCGTGCCTCCCGCGCCCCCTCCTTCCGCTCGCTCATTCCATCTGACCTATGCCACTCCCATTAGACCCCACACATCACTCGCCTCTCACAGCCTCTCGCCTCGTGCCCCTGCCCCCACGGCCCCCACCTCCCATCGTGTCCATCCTGCGTTCGCCCCTCTCCCGTGGGCCCCAGGGTGGCAGTCCAGGCGCAGGCCATGCTTGCCGCGGGTCATGCCATGCCACCCAACACGATTCCTGAGTCCATTCAACTCAAATATTACCGCCAATCTCCACCCCTCCCCTGCTGTGCCATCACCTCGTTGACCATCGCGTGGCACCCCACACGAAGCAGATCCTGCATGTGTGCCCCAAGGCGGAGGTGGAGGCGGGGGAGATGGTGGCGTGGGTGATGCCCATGGCGGTGGTCACGTGCTTCAACGTCGTGCTCGGCCAGCTCTCCCTGCGCTACGTGCCGCTGCCCGCCCTCCTCTCCACCAAGGCCCTCTCGCCCGGCCTCACAGGTGCGCTGTGCGCATCACTCCATGCCAAGCGCGCTCAATTCTCACGGGTTATGTCCCAGCCTGCCCTTCCACATTTCACCTCCCTCCCTTTCCCCGTCCCAGACCTCCAACCTCTAACTTCCCTCTCCTCTCCTCCCTCCCCCCACCCCCGCCCCGCTCGCGCAGTGGCTATCCAGGCGCTGGCGCTACAGGCGGAGTACGACTGGCGGCTGTGCCTCTCGCTGCTGCCGGTGATGGCGGGGGCCATGCTGGCCTACGCGCCCTCCGTGCACTTCGCGCTGCCCACGTTCCTGTCGGCGCTGTGCTGTGTGGTGCTGGGCTGTGCCACTGTCATCTGTGCCGAGGTGCTGCTCAAGGGCAAGCAGTACAGCCTCGACTCCCTCAACGCCGTGAGCCCTCACCACCCTATCTCCCACCTCGCCACCCCCTGACTTCCCTCTCGTCTCCTCCTCGTCCTTGCACCTGATGATGGTTTAGTTGACTTAACAATCGCCAAGGTGCTGTGCATATAGAAGCACTACCGCCTTGAATCCATCAGCACCGTCAGCCCCCAACCGTAGAAAAGGGAAGCTCCTTGCGTCTTCCCTCGCTCATCGACCTCTCTCTCCTCCACTCTTCCCTCTTTGTCTCCCCTTCCCCTCTTCGCTTGGTTTCCCGCTTCCTTACCCCCTCCATTCCGCCCTTTCCTGTTTTCATCGTTGTCAGCTGTACCAGCTGGTGCCGTACTCGGCGCTCATTCTCGCACCGCCAGCAGCAGTGCTGGAGGGGTGGCAGCTGTGGGGGTGGTTCATGGCGCAGGCCAACCCCTGGCCCGCTGTCATCGCCATCCTCATTAGTGGCTGCTTCGCTTTCTGCCTCAACTTCTCCCTCTTTTACACGATTCAAAAGACCAGGTAAGTCGCCCCTTCCAGCAGCCTCTCTGCAGCTTTGCATGCCACCACCACCGTCACTCCTTGGCACCGTGTGCACTTGAATGCCGCATGCCCTTGACCTCGAGCGTGTGCAAACCGTGCAAGTCACGCATTGTCTCATATTCCCCAGCAACCCGAAACTCATGCTGCCTTCCCTGCTCCATGGCGTATATGCATCCATACCTTTTTCCCAATCCCTCACCCCCCTCCCACGGCCTGCGCCCGCACCAATGGCCCTGGCCCCATGGCAGTGCGCTGACGTTCAACGTGGCGGGCAATCTGAAGCTCGTGATCACTCTCATCTTCTCCTGGCTGCTCTTCCGCACGCCCATGGCCCCCATCAGCCTGCTCGGCTGCCTGCTGGAGGTCGTAGGTGTGGTGTGCTACGGCTGGGCGATCTTTTCCATGCGCAAGCAACAGGTAGAGCTTTTGAGATCGCCCTCTGCGCAGGTTAGGGTGGAGCAGGAGGCTAGTGACGACATTGTGCAGGTGTACCTAGGAGCTATGCTGTAACAGTTGCTGCTACGTAAATTCTCGGCTTCTCAATTCTGTAGAATACTAAGCTGTGGTAAATGATATGCCGTACATTTGCAAGGTGTATAGCCGAATGAGAAGCACTGACCCCCTTAGGCGGAGATATCCTCATTCAAACGTCACTCGTTAGCAATGATACCGCACACACGAGCCATACAGTGCAGCACACAAGCTTCCAGAAGAAGTTGCGGTTACATGGCAGCGGGTGCCAACCCTGGCATCGCTTGTCGTGCCCATGCCGACTGCCACCGACTGCAAAACGGACAAGCGGCTCACATTGCTGACTGCATTTGCCGCGTGAGGCGCTGGCGAATGACATTCGGCAGACGGAAGTTACAGAAGTGCTTGTCGCTTGTCGCGCGTGGTGCGCCATTGGCCTTTCGTTGCGTCGCACCTTCCTCGGTATATCCTACGCACAGCGCGCCGAGCACGACCTCCGAATAGTATGGCAGAGCATGGCACAGGACAGTCAGCCAGAAGCATGCGGGTGTCGGTTGCTAGTCAAGGAATTTCTTCGCGCGGATGAGATGTGTGTTGAAATTGGGTAAACAGATGCACTCTTCGTCCTCATCTCTGGTGAACGGAAACTGGCGCTCTTGAGTTTCCTTCCCATTCTTCCATACAGATCAAGTTGCTATTGTCAGAAGCTAGCTGAGTGTCTCAACGCTACAGATGGCCTCCGCAGATGTGATACGCATTAGCGAGTGCAAGGCGGCAGTCGTTGCTAGGCTTCGGAATCTCGACGCCGCGGAATGGGGAATGCTGTGGGAGAACGCGGCGGCGGCGGACGAGGAGGAGGAGGAAGAGCCGTTGGAGCAAGTGCCGCACAGCGCGCCGTTTTCTCTGTCAAGCCCCATCACAGGGACTGCGGGGGCGATCAGTGCGAGGCGGAGCTGGGCGTGGCGCGAGAAGATGAGGTCGCTCGGTCGACAATTAATGCCGCGACGCGGCAGCTGCGACGACCTGAACGTCGCAATTGCGACGGCCTCTGTAACGCCGGCGAAGCGAGCGAAATCGTTTCCAGAGTCGAAGGAGCGCGGCAACGAGAAGGGCGCGAGGCGCGGGCGGTCGCGCGCGGACAGCCGGGGCGTGTGGCGGAGCGTGTACGAGCCGCGGTGGCTGGAGGAGGGGCTGGCGGAAACCTCTGGCGACGACGAGCGGCGACCGCACGGCGCAAATCGCAACGAAATGGGAGTGCGCAACGACACGGCGCAGCGCGCGGGGGAATCAGGGCTCGCGGGCAGGGAGGGTTCGGCGCGCTACCAGCTGTTGCGACATAACTCGCTTCCCTGCGCGTGCGCGTCGCAGAAGGTTTCGCCGACCCTGCCGCGACGCGCGTCGGTGATGCATGGCGATAGCAGCGCTGAGCGTTCTGCGTGTTCCGTCGCAGCAGCGAAGGATCGGCCGTCGTCGTCGTCATCGTCTCAGCACAGGCGCTCCCCGTCTTTGCTCGTCATCCCCCCATTCCTCCCCTCCTGCCTCCCCTCGCCCTCGCCCAGTGCCGCTCCTTGGCGCACTGCCCCCTCCATGCCGCCAACCCCCATCCCCGTGCTCCGCGGTGACTCCGCCGCCCCTTCGGAATGCAGCCCCACCGGCGGAGACGCCAGTGTCTGCTCGCCTGCCGATTCCAATGACAGCAGCGGCGAGAGGCGGAACACCGGAGCAAAGCGAGCGGATTGGCGCACGTCGCGAAGAAGCCCCGCGGAAGGGTGGACTCTTTCGAGCGGCACACCAACAGAGGGCGGACAATCGAGCGCGAAATGGCGATCCGGTGAAAGAGGATGGCGGCAAAACATTCTGAATGCGTTGAGTAGCCCGAGGAAGCACGCGAAGGACGTGTGACGGCTGCTCGCTTGCTCGTACGGGTCTCATGAGTCGCGACTCGAATTACTGAAGGACAATGCCAGATTGGCATGGCAAAGCATCAGATGCCATGCCCCAATAAATGAATCCGGGAATATTGATAAGTATCTTGTCAGTTGTTCCGTAACGCATGTCTATGTACATCAAATACTGTACATGAATATACCATAATAATAACAAACTGTGCACCTTCATAACGAGGTTGCCAACAACTTGCGCCGCCTCATCCTAGGTAGAAATTAGAACTGAAGGTTTTGCTTTGCGCGCCTGTCGCGCGTAGCTCAACTATCACCTCACCGCAAGCCCCATTCCTCACCACAACACGAGTCTGCAGTTGTCGCTTCGTCATCGCTGCTTTCTGCCAGCGCAACTCGCGGTACAGCTCTCGCTGTATTTGCAGTAGAATGACCGCGTCGGATTCTCACGGGGATTTAGTGTAGCATGAATTGACGCCTCCTGCGCACATCCGCGCAGCACTCACCGCACTCCCCACTCCAGCCTACCGCTTCGAGCCTCGATTATGGCGACGCCGCGACTCACGGCGAGGCCGCCGTCTCCGTTCGTCCCGGCGGGCAAGAGTGGATTGTGCTGCAAGTGCCACGTGGCGCGCGTGTACGCGCTGATGGTCTTCGTCAGCCTCCTCGCGCTGCTCCTCTTCCTCTTCGTGCCCTGGGCCGCGTCGCACGGCGCCATCCGTGTGACTGCTGGCGACGCTGTCGCCGTCGCAGAAGCAGGAACGGGGGGTCGTGTGCGAGGGAGGGGCAGGGGTCCGCAGCTCGAGCGCGGGGAATCGTTGCATTTGGGGGGGAATGGGGGGATTGCGGAAAGCGCAATGCGCATGGGCGGAGAGCAGGCGGACGTGATTCGGGAAAAGGCAGTGACCATGGCGGACGCTGCTGACGCTGTAGCGAGTAGCGAGGCTGCTTTCAAGGGAGATGAAGCATTGGGAGGGAGTACGGGGGCGGCGGAGGAGTTGGAAGAGGGGGCGGAGAGAGGAACCGATGGGGGAGAAGCGGAGGGAAAGGGGGAAGGAGGGCAGGGAGGGGAGGGTGGGGAAGGAGAGGAGGGAGGAGGAGGGGGAGGGGAGGTGCCGATGCCTCTGCGGGTGTACATGCTGCCACTGACAGGCGAGCTCAACTTCCACGTACTGCTGGTACGACCACCCGCCACTCCTCAGTATTGCACACCACACAGCCTTCCGTCTCTTCTTGTCACCAGTCCCCATGCCGCCCCATGCCATGCGCCACTGTGAGCGCCCACCATACCCACCTCCTCCCTTTCCTCCGCGCCCACCCTCCCCCCACCCTCCCCCCACCCTCCCCCCACACGCTGCCTTCCATCTCCCCCTTCTCTCCCCACGCCCCGTCAACAGCAACGGTGGCGCTTTGCGAACCGGGTGGCGGTGCAGCTGCAGCACGGCATGCCGGCGGACTGGCAGTTCAAAGGCAACTCGCTGCGGCCTCGGGCGGACGGCGACGTGGTGGGGTTCATGGTGCAGGACGATGGGTGGATGGAGGGCGGCCAGGGGGAGGGCGGAGGGGGAGGCGGAGGAGGGGGTGGAGAGGGGTTGGTGCAGGTGCCGCAGTTTGTGGAGGGGTTTGGGGTGCACATAGAGCAGTACGCGGCCGAGTACTGGCTCACGCTCTCCCTGCTCGCCGGCGGGCTGCCCTCCGTGCAGCGCGTGCGGCGGGCAGAGGACGCCCACATCATCTTTGTGCCGGCCTTCTCCTCCGCCTTCTATGCCACTCAGATGAAGACGTGAGTCAGTGCTGCCCGGTTCGTACTCGTTTGAGTGCGTTTGTGACAGCCTGCCACGTGGTGCAAGCAGTGTCTCCGTGGAGAGAGCATCCTGGCTCGCTTCCTGTGTGCTCCTTGTCTGTCTCTTCCTTCCCTCTCCCACCTCCGCTTCTGCCTGCTTTTCTCCCCCTCTCCCTGCGCCCCCAAGGCAGCAATGAGAGGCGGAGGCGGGCAGGCGACACGAGGATACCAGAGGAGCAGCACTTGCTGGCCGCAGTGACACAGCACTCGCTGTGGGGGGACGGGGGCGGGCTGGGCGGAGGGGCCAGCCAGGGGGCAAAGGGGCAGCAGGGGGAGGGCGAGCTGCTGGAGAAGGTGGAGGTGGCGACTGGGAAGGGCTCACCTGGTGGCAGTGGTGCAGGGGAGGCGGGCGGCAGCAGCAGACAACGGCTGCTGCGGGTGCTGAAAGGGGGGCGGAAGGGGAAGGAAGCGGACGCGGGCGAGCAGGCGCAGAATGCAGCGGTGGAGGGTGAGCAGGGAGCTGATGGTGGGGCTGGAGGGGCTGAAAGTGGCGATGCAGCAGAGGGGTCGCAGAGCGAGGGAGGCAAGGGGGGCCTTGTGTCTCGGCGGCGGGACTTCCTCATCCCAGCGGTGCACCCACATGCACTGTCGACGGTGCGGCATGAGGTGGCAGCAGCGCACATGCTGATGGTTGACTTCAGCCAGCCGGCAGAGCAGGTGGCGCATTTAAACAAGGACGTGCTCGTGCCCTACTCTGCTCTCATCCCGCCCTTCCTCAATGACTCGCTGCCGGGGGAGACAGAGGGCGGGCAGGGCAGTGTGGGAGGGGCGGAGGCTGTGGCCGCGTGGGCGGCTGCACGGCCCACTCTGATATTCTTCAGAGGCACGCTCAACCGGCAACAGGTGTGCTCAACCGGCAACAGGTGTGCTCAACCGGCAACAGGTGTGCATGTGAGCTGCAGAGAGGGATGCAATGCAGGTCGGATTAGCCAGCCCGAACCAGTGCCGTCTACTCCCTCCCTTGACCCGCTCAACCACCCAGCCCCCTTCCCACTGCGTTGCCCCTTCAATCTGGCCTCCTCTCCCTCGCCCCTCTCCCCCTTCCCCGCCCCTGCGCTGCACCAGGGAGGGGCCATGCGGGTGCAGCTGGCGCGGCTGCTGGTGAACGTGAGTGGGGCGGACATAGCAGAGGGGTCACCGTTGCAGGGAGGGGTGCAGGCGGCCACAGCAGGCATGCGCGCCTCCAAGTTCTGCCTCGTGCCTGAAGGTCGCCTCTGCTCGCCCTCACCTTCTTCTGCCACTGCTCGCCCTCCTCCTTCTGCTTACGTTGCTCACTACAATCATCTTCCTTCCACATACCATGCAAACCTGCAATCTTGTTCGTGCCTGGCCATGCAAACCTGCAATCTTGTTCGTGCCTGGCCATGCAAACCTGCAATCTTGTTCGTGCCTGGCCATGCTTCCCTTTCCCCCCCACCTCGCGCCAACTCCCCCTTGACCTTCCTCGTACTCACCCTCCCTCTCCCTCTCCGCCCTCGTACTCACCTCTCCCTCTCCCTCGCCAGGCGACACGGCATCATCATGCCGGCTGTTTGACGCCATCCTATCGCACTGCATCCCGCTGGTCGTCTCCGACTCGCTGGACCTGCCATTCGAGGAAGCCCTTGACTACACCGCCTTCGCCCTCTTCCTCCCACAGGCCCTCGCCCTCCGCCCCGGATACGTCGAGGCCTTCCTGCAAAACGTGTCGCACGAATCAGCATTCGCCATGTGGCAGCGGCTGAGAGAGGTGTGTGGGAGGGGTTGGGGGGTGTGGTGGTGTGCGCTGTCTCTGTCATCTGAACTCTGGTTCAAACCATCTCCCTTCCAGCGCATCATCTGCCTCCATCTTTCACCCTCTGCTTTCACATTCGCAAATTCTGCCGCCATATTCCTCCCCCTCTCCCCCCTCCCCCCCCCCCCGCATCATGCACCCTGGCAGGTGGCACACCACTTTGTCTACTCCACGCCGCCCAAGCCCGGAGGGGCGGAGGACATGATCTGGCAGGCTGTAGCGCGGCGGTGGGCAGGGGACCACTTTGGGCGGCGCTACAACCGGAAGAACCAGAGGAGGCGGAGGAGGGTGATGGAGCAGCTGTTGGAGCGAGCAGGGCTCAGCGCTGCTGACATTGTGGTCAGACCACGCGCGCTGCCACTCATGTAGCATTTCTTTGGGGTTTGCCTGTCTTGTGGCTGGTAAACTCACTGTATATTCTCGTGCGTTTTAGGGCATGTTCCTGCGCCTCTTACCAGTATCATACGCACCTCTTGTCAGACTTGTGCGGTACAATGAGGTTGAATGTGATTACGCGCGTTACAGAGTGGTGCGACGCAAGTCTGACGAGTATTTTCTGATAAGAGGCTGTAGGAACGCACCCTTACCAGCTCAGAATTGTCTGAACTATTCCTCTCACAACATCCAGCAGCACCGAGCCAAACCAGAAGCCCACCCTGTTCTAGGCCACAAGCAAGAGTCACCGTATAAGCTGAGCTGCCAGTGTAAGCTCAGTGTAATTCAGCCCAGACAGCAGGATTCAATGGTTATGAATAGGATATATTGCTACAACAAAAACAGGTTAGTGTGGGTAACTACTGTACGCTATTTAGCTAGGGTGTGCTCAACGAGCACTATTTTCATGCGTGTACAGAAGGTCGTGTGAACCAAGGAAAATATTTTTCTTCAATCTTTCTTTCCTCCTTGCTTGTTGATCAGCGACTTATGAATATGTGGGATGACACCACCACCAGCAATCGTACCCTGCAAGAATGAACACCAAGACGTGAAACGGTCCGCCATGGTTAGCATCAGAGAAAAGCCGCAATAGAAGTCAATCTTCCAGCAACTATTGCTTATGGAGGGGCAAAATTATTAAGCGTTTGTTTCACCTTGATCAATGTATCCAACTCCTCGTCGCCTCTGATCGCCAGCTGAAGATGACGCGGTGTAATACGCTTCACCTGTTGTGCACCACACGAAGAAAGAGACAGAAGTCAAGGCAATGAACGAGGCGGCAACGCAACGACGCTGCAGCGAAATAGCATTCAACATTCGACGGTCACCTTTAAGTCCTTCGACGCGTTCCCCGCTAGCTCTAGAACTTCCGCTGTGAGATACTCGAGGATTGCAGCGCCGTACACTGCTGCAGTGGCACCGACTCGGCCGTTAGCGGCCACTCTCAACTTGAGCAGGCGATGGATGCGTCCCACGGGGAACTGCTCAAATCAACAGTCAGGTGAGATTTCGCTTGCAGCACCTGGCGAACTGTACGCATAGCGATCAAACTACGGTTTATATTGTCGAGGTCAAGCTTAGCTGGAACTGACCTGCAAGCCCGCTTTAGAAGAACGTGAAATTGGCTTCTTTTTGTCTCTTAGCTTGTCCAGACCCTCTGGGCCCTTGCCCATAAGTCCTTTGGCCCCCTTTCCAGACTGGAATGGAGAAAAGATAAAAAACATGAGGGGAGTAGCCGAAGAACGAATCATTTAACCATTTGCTATGTTGTTGGACCGCTTAATGGAGGGGCCAGACACCCGACAAGCAGACAGGAAGAACAGATACGGAAAAGTGGTTGGTTCCACCGTGGAGCCCATAAAAAACAAGCAGCCCTTTCCGAGACGAAGTGACGAGAGCACACACCATGCTGGTAATCTGACGTCTGTTGGGTCAACGATACGAATGGTAATCCCAGTGCTTGAGTGGCTTGACAAGAAGCGGAAGCGGAACAAATCGCTTTGAGCAGCGAGCACTGAGGAGTTAGGCAAAACAAAGAACGCGCAGGACCTGTGCAATTTGTGCAGTGAGTAGGATGGGAGATGGGGGGTTCTCAAGAATACGGACGCCAGTAATCCACCATTCGATAACCGGTCTCATCCAACGGTGTTGCGAAGCGTCCGGGACAGGCCAAGATGTAATCGCAAAATGCGGTTGTTATGTAGCTGTTTGTAACAAATTAGTTGGATGGTAAGTGAAGTGCAGTTGTTGTCCAAAAGGGGGTCTTGGGAATAATGTAATAAAATGTTTGGATGTATAAAAAAATACAGTTACATACAGAAATAATTAGTATGAAACACGCTTTTTATTTTAAATCCAGGGTTATGGCATATTAGTGGATATGTACGGTAATAGCAATGACGTAATTATTCTGAAAGTACATTTTTTTGCTATTTTTAGCATGCATGCTTTCCTTTGCCATCTGTTTGAAACGAGCAGCTCATAAAAGCGATGTCGTATGACATTTTTGCTCTGGTGCGCGGGCTTCACCTGGTGCGCGCTGCGATTTTCTCGGCTCTGACAAGGCGCGAATTTGCAGCAATGGTCAGCGATACTGAGAGATTCTCGGGCATGTGAAATGGAAATGTTGCTCAGAATACATTCCCGGGTGTGTATTTTCCGCTTAGTGGTTTCTCAATCCTTTCTTTATTTTGTTAGTGCTTGGATGGTTTGAATTATGTGCAACAAAAAAATCAAAGCCCCACCTCCATGGCCAACAAGGGGCAACCCAGTCGACCATGGGAACCATCCATGATGCAGCGATGCTAGCGCAGTCACCAGCAGAGGCATCAGTCGCAGCCCTCCCAGCTTGCGCAATCTTGGCGAATGCTCCTGACGCCCACCACACGTTGTCGTGTCCTCCGCGTCGTCCGAGCGCGAATTCTTCTGCGGCACGACGGCAAGCTCGACTGGGCTGGAGGGATGGCCATCTGCCGCTCCCCACCACCACATTTCACCTTTCCCGCTGCTGCCATGACTATCAGTCCCAGGATTGGCATGACCGAACATGGCAATAGATGGTCTCAGGTTGTGCTCTCAGATGCTTCTCTCCTCCTTCCCTTGGCGCATCATGCTCGAGTGGCTCAAAGGTTCTTTTCAACCGACATAGCTGCTGCATGACACTGATTCCAAGCAACATCTTGAGTTCGTGGGGCTCGTAGACATTGCTGGCGGCCGACAGTACTTTTGAAAACCATCACCTCTGTCTCAGGCCTCATCAAGAACCACTCCGTCACGAAACCTAGCCTAGCTCGAAGTAATCCTCTATTTTAAATCAGAGAGCATAGAAGTCAATCAGCAGCCATGCCGTTCGGCTTCCAAGCCGTAGGCAAGTCACCCGACTTAGCCATTCCATTCAGGTACGTTAACGCAAGCCGCCCACGGCTTCTGTCGTGCGATCGCTTAGGACGGGTTGTTGCGGGCACTGTCTAGTCGGCTGGATCGCTAGCCAGTCTGCGGCCTTGGATCATTCTGGGATGCTTAGATGAACTCTCGAAATACCTGATGTGTCGCGTACTCGCACGTGGTAGGGTGCCGAACCAGAAAGCTTTAGGCACCTGCGCTGCGCGCATGCGGGTTGGTGCCTTTGCTCCACGATCGCCACATCCTCCCCCACCAGTGCAGGTCTCCCATTTCCAGCCGTCGCTGTCCCTCGCCTGTGTACTCCTCCTCTTTCCCGCGCTGCACTCACTCGCCTCGTCGCAGTGCCGTCTACAAAACGCGCCCCAAGCCGACCGCTACCCTGCGCTTGCTCACCTCAAGGCTTCCCCTCCCCCGCCACACTTCCTGCCTATTCTCCCCCCCAATTCTCTCCACACAGTCGTCGCGGCAAGCAGTCGTCCAGTCGCGACACGGGCGTGGCGCGACTCATACTGCCGGCCGCGTGTCTCGCGCTCGTCGTCACGGCGTTCATCTGGGCCTCACCGCACAATCGACGCGCCCTGCGCACCCATACAGGACAAGGCACGCCGCCAATCCCCACGCTTGCCTCGCCGTTCTGCCACCCACATCCCTTCACTTCCGATCCTCATGTGATCATGTTCGCGTGCTCGTCCATCCTGTGTCGCTCGCTCTTGCGCATCGTGTCATCGCCTACCGTCTTCACCCCTATGCTCGCTGGCCCTCCCGCTATATCCGCTACCCATCCCGCCCCGCGCCTTCGGCCATCTCGCCCCTTTCTCCTCCAAATCGCTTCTGATCCCGTCGGTTCACCGTGCTCCGCTCGCTTCTCCCCTTCTGCCTCTCGCTTTTTTTTTTCGCTCCTTCACAATTCTGCCCGGCTGCCCTTCTCCTGTGTGCAGGAAGCGGCGCGGCTGACGCGTCAGTAGTGGGGGTGGGCGTGGGCGAGCCCATCGAGATTCGCTACGAGAATCGCGAAATCATGGAGTTGCCGGCCGCCGGTACGGACGCGGCGGTGGCCGCCTTTCAGTCGGAGCTGGAGGAGTCGGCGGCAATGGCGGCGGGGGAAGAGCAAGGGGCGGCGAGCGGGAACGGGGAGAGTGAGGGCGGCGGAAACAGTTTTCTGGAGGCAGTGGAGGCGATGAAGGGGGAAGGGGAGGGGGCAGAGGGCGGGGCGGGGCGGAGTGAGGGGGAAAGGGGCGGAGAACAAGGGGCAGAGGGGGTGAAGGCGGTGTTGGCGGAAGCGGTGGGGGAAGCGGAAAGCGGAGCCAGCAGCAGCGGTGCTGCGGGGGCTGGCGAGTCGAGCGCGACTGAGCAGCGTGATGGGTCGGCGGGTGGATCGGCGGGCGGGGTGGATGTCACGCTCCCGCCCGGCGCCAGCTCTTCCGCCACCCCTTCCGCCCCATCCTCGCCCTCCTCCCCCTCGTTCTCCCCCGCGCGCGCGGATCTGGTGGAGCGCTTGCGCAACCTGACGGCGGTGCTGGAGGGCATCCGCCCGCTGGCGGAGGAGCGGGGGAACGCGCAGCTGGTGAAACACATTCGCGCGGCAGTGGAGAAGAGCAATGCGGTGACGGCGCGGTGGGAGAGCGGCGCGTGGGGCGGCGACGACAAGGTGACGGGGCTGGTGAAGCTGCTGGAGGCGGTGGCGGCGCGCGCCAAGGAGTGGCGCGGCAACTCCGCGACGATCGAGAAGCTGCGCGGCGAGGTGGAGCGCGGCAAGGCCAAGGTGGCGGCGCTCACGGCGGAGCGCAACCAGCTCGACCTGGCTGCCGCCAAGGCGCTGCCCAAGTCGCTGCACTGCTTCAACCTCCGCCTCACCGTCGTAAGCCCACTGCTTGCGCGCACCGGCTTGCGCTCATGGCTTTAGGAAGTCGCTCTCTCGCTCGCCGCTTGCTGCGTCGCAATGCGTCGCATATCGTTTTGTACCCTCTATCAACCAGCTCACTCGCCCTCATCTCTTCCCTCCTCTGGAACCGCCCTCTCCGGTGGCGGGCGGCAGGAGTACGGCAGCAACAAGGACCTGCGCGCGGCGTCGCGGCGGCGGGAGCGCAAGCAGCGCGCGCTGTTGACGGACCCCGCGCTGATGCACTACGCGCTCTTCTCCGACAACGTGCTCGCCGTCGCCACCGTGCTGCGCTCGCTCGAGGCCAACTCCAAGAACCCCGACAGGTACGCGCAGTTGGCGGGTCGCAGGCGGGGAGTTGAAAATACTCGTTTTGGAGGGTGGAGACGTGGAGAGGTGTGGAGAGTCAGGGTTCCTTTTGGTGGCGGCTGTGATGCCATGGCCTTGCACGCGTGCCGTCCGCCTGCCTCCCTCCAACACCTCATCCCCATCCCCCGTCTCCGCCCCCTTCCTCCCTCCTTCCCCATGTACGCCCCCCCCGTCCCCCCTTCCCCCGTGCGCGCGCGAGCAGGCACGTGGTGCACGTGGTGACGGACAGCATGAACCTGCCGGCGATGCAGGCGTGGTTCGCGCTTCACCCGCCCGCGCACGTGGCGGTGGAGATCACGTCCGTGGAGTCGCTGGCGTTCCTCAACGCGTCCTACTGCCCCGTGCTGCGCCAGCTGCAGGCCAAGGCGCTCAAAAAGTTCTACTTCAGCCAGCACGACGACTGTAAGCCCTTCTCCCAACACGACAACTGTAAGCCCCCCCGCCTTGGCTTGCTCGCCTGCCTGCCTCTGAGACAGCACTCCCTTGGCTACTGCTTCACCACCCTCCCCCTTGCCTCACCTCCTCCTTCCCCTCGCTTCTTCCCTCCCCTGCTCTCCCCTCGCCCGTCCCCAGCAGCGAACCAGACGAACAGCGGGGTGCTGCGGCCACAGGGGTCCGCAGCAACAGAGGCAGAGGCTGCGGGGGCGGCAGCGGCGGCGGCAGTGGCGGGGCAGAAGCTTAAGTTCAAGAACCCCAAGTACCTCTCCATCCTCAACCACCTCCGCTTCTACCTCCCCGAGGTGCGCCCTCCCGCCCCACCCACCCACCCCGTGCCTGGATGCCGTGTGCGTCACCTGCTGTGCCACGCCACCTGCTGTGCCACGCCACCTGCTGTGCCACGCCACATGCACAGCAGCACAGCCCGTCGCACATGCCCCATCGCACCACCCACCTGCCCCAATTGCTCTCCCACCCTCCCCACAAAGCTGCGCACAACCAACCTCCCAATCGCATCACCATCCAGGCCCCTCACCCCTGCCATGTTCCTAATCTCCTCTCCCCCCCTCCCCCCCCCTCTCCCCACTCTCCTCCCAACACCCCCCCTCACCTCAACGCCACTCCCCCAATGGCAGATGTTCCCGGCGTTGGACCGCGTGGTGTTTCTGGACGACGACGTGGTGGTGCAGCGCGACCTCTCGCCGCTCTTCTCCCTGCCGCTGCACGGCGCGGTCAACGGTGCCGTGTACACGTGCCGTGAGGGCGACGCCTTCCACCGCCTGCACAAGTACCTCAACTTCTCGCACCCCTTCATCCGCGACCACTTTGACCCGGACGGCTGTGGGTGGGCGTACGGCATGAACGTGTTTGACCTCGCGCAGTGGCGCCGCAAGGGGCTCACAGACGTCTACCACAAGTACCAGTCCATGGTGCGCCCACCCCCGCCTCTCCCTGTCTGCCTCTCTGCCTGCTCCTCTACCTGCCTCTCTGCGTGCCCCCTTGTGTGCGTGTTCCGCCCTGCCTACATGGTCTCACAGAAGCCCTCCCTCACCTCGCTTTCTCCCCTCCCCCTTGTCCCACTCTCCCCATGCGCCCATGCCGGGTGTTCCTCAGAACGCGGAGAGGCAGCTGTGGCAGCTGGGCACCTTGCCGCCCGGGCTGATGACGTTCTACAACCTGACAGCGCCGCTGGACGCGCACTGGCACGTGCTGGGCCTGGGCTACGACAAGGCCACGCCCACCCACCTCATCCAACAGGCCGCCGTGCTGCACTACAACGGCAATGCGGTAAGCGCCCCCCCCTGCCTCGCCATACCTGTGCCCATGCCTCCATGCCCATCCATGCTCGCACCTATCCCGCTATCCCCAGTGCATTTTTTACCCCCCTTGCTCGCCTCATGCCTCGCACTCGCCTCCGCTGCCTCCCTCACTTTTTTCTCTTCCCCCACCCCTTCCCCCTCACGTACCCCCATCCACTTGGTGTGGCGTGGGCTCACAGAAGCCGTGGCTGGACACGGCGATTAAGGAGTTCAAGGGGCTGTGGAGCCGCTACGTGCTGGCAGACGATGACATGGTGCAGCAGTGCAACATCGACCTCCTCTAGCCGCCCATCCCCTCCTTTCCTCCTCTCCTCCATCCTCCATCCTCCTCCTTGACCCTGCACGGATGGCACAGCCTGAGGGGCACGCAGCCATGCGCAGCACCATGCCTTCCACCACCTCGTGCAACCCGAGAACACCACATGCCCCATGGGCCTGCCAAACTACCTCGTCCACGTCCCGTGCACCACCATCCCCACCCCACGGCCATGCATGCAGCACCAAGGGCGCCTAGCCCAGTTGCTGCTTCAGTGAATAGCGTGTTGCCATAGGAACAATAGAGCTTAGGACTTAGGCTAGCTAGCTCCATACCAACGCCAACTATTCTTTTGTTGCGCTTCCTACTGACAAGAAAGGCGCCTCTAGATGCCTTGATGCTTGATTGTTGGAATGAAGAAATGCGAGTCGAGTCTTCCTGTGCACACCACCAGCTCTGCTCGGTCCCCATTCCCAGCAGCCTTGCTTCAGTACACCTCGTGTATTGCCGATGTTAGCTACTGTCAAGTCAAACCACAGCTGAATCTTCATTCTGACCCTATGACTATCCCATACTGACTAATTATTCTATTTCCTCCACCACCGTGCCATCCTTTCATAACACTTAGCCTGAACGTCCCCATTTTTTTCCGAACTTGTCACAAGATTATATCGTAACGTGTATCCGAATTCTTTTGAAGTCGTGTATATTTGGTCTTTCCATAGCGGTTGAGATATTTCTGGTGATATTACCAAGAATCCAGTGGATATGATAGAATCTGTTAAGTAAGAGGGGAGACAATGAAGTCTCTGTAGTGACCTTGTTGAATAATAATTGAAAGAGAACAAGATAATTGAAAGATAGGAGTACGGTACAAGAGATTAAGTAGAAATCTAGCTAGCCATGTACTCTGAGGGGTACATTCCATTGTATTGCATAGCTACAGTAACCGTGACTGTTGCTATCCTCGACAGTTACCATGTTGCAGTGAATTAACTGTCGCGCGGTGACTGGATTGTCAAGGGTCACTGACCGTTGACTTCCTCAAACGGTTGACCTTCAGGTGACCCTCGACATTCCGCATGCTCTATATGAGCTATTGCGGTACTGGTACAGTGGAACAGCTTCGGGAATGCTTTATATAACCTTTCGGTTATTCCAACACTCCCCTTCATTCCTGAAGGTGGGCCACGTGGGATTTCTTGGTGATCCCGCAGAGGTCGGCGCAGCGTTGGCAATGCTGACGTGACAGCTTCTTCGTCAAGAAATCAGCTGCCATGTCACCGGTCAGGCAGTACGTCAGCTTGACTTTCCCTTTGTCGATTTCATCCTTCACGAAGAAGTAGCGAAGGGCGATGTGCTTGGTGCGGTTGACGAAGCCGGGCTTGTTCGCGATCTTTATCGCGCTCTGATTGTCGCAGAGTAACGTGAAGTGCCCGTTCATCGTCACTTTCGCTTTTTGCAGGAGCTCCACCAGGTACAGTCCTTCGCGAACGGCTGCGCTAGCTGCGATGAATTTTGCTTCTGCTGACGAGAGAGCGATAAGTTCATGCTTGTGAGAGTTCCAGGAGATGAGTCCGCTAGGTTGGAGTTGAAAAATGAATCCTGTGCGGGAGCGTCTGTTGTCAACATCTCCAGCGTGGTCGGCATCTACGTAGCCATGGAGCTGTAGAGTAGCAGTGAGGTTGGCTTCGTAGGTGAGACCGACGTCGGGAGTGGAGATGAAGTACTATAGTGCTCGTCGTAGATCCAGTAGATACTCCCCTTCAGGTTGCTCCAGGTACTGGCTTGTGACGTAGGAGAGATCGGGCCGGCACGTGGCGGCGGCAAACAGGAGACATCCCAACTGCTGCTGATAGAGACGATGGTTGTCGGGAGAGAGCGGTGTGGTGTCTGGACTCGTGATTAGGAGGAGTGCGATAGGGGGTAGTGAGGTTGATTGACGCGATGGAGAAGCGCTTCGCGAGTGTTTCGGCGTACTTGGCGGCGGAGAGGTGAATGGAGGAGGCGGACTGAGTCACATTGAGGCCAAGAAACTGGGTGACGTTGTGATTGATTGTCACCTCCAGTTTCTCTTTGATGTCAGCCTCAAACTGGTCCAACAGCTCCGTGTCGTTGCCGGTGTAGAGAAGGTCGTCGACGTAGGCGACGAGGAGTACGAATTTCCCGCGCGATTCCCGCTTGTACATTCCGAGGTCGTGCGGCAGCTGAGTGAAGCCGAGCTCAAGGAGGACGGAATGGAGGTACTGCTGCCATAGACGAGGCGCCTGCTTGATTCCGTAGAGGGATTTTTGGAGGAGGTACACGGCGCCATCATTTTCTTCGAATGCGTGCGGCTGCTCGACGAAAATGATGGCATCGACGCGAGCGTAGAGGAAGGCGCTGCCGACGTCGATTTGCCGGAGCGGTCTGTCAGATTTATATGACATAGCTATTGTAGGCTATAGTGGGGTAGCACATATGGGGTACAACTTTCTAGGGGTTTGTATTTGTACCCAACTTTCACTTAGTCATTCATTCCTCGTTCTAGTTTTCTCATGGTATCAGAGTAGGCTCCCTCGTGGGAACTGTTTCCTAGGGCCCACCGATTCGATTCTTTTTTTTTTTCTGTCCGGAGCGTGCTCAGCCCCTACCCGAGTCGCGCTCCCCGCTCTCGACCCTGTCGCGCCGCCTTAGTGGCCCCGTCGCGTCGCGCTAGCGGCCCCGTCGCGTCGCCCTCACGGCCCCATCACGTCGCGCCGCCCTAGCGGCTGCGTCGCGCCGCCCTCACGGCCCTGATCCGCCGCCCTAGCGGCTCCGTCGCCTACTCCTGCGGCCACGGCGCTGCCCTTCCCGGCCCCGGCCTAGCCGCTACTGGCCCCGTCGCCCGCCCTTCCCGGCCGCGGCCCCGCCGTCACCACCGGACCGCCACCGCCACCCGAGCCGCCGCGCCACCTGAGCCGCCAGGGCGCCGCACGCCGAGCTGCAGTTGCCACCGAGCCGCCCGAGCCGCCCGAGCCCCCGAGTTGTCGAGCCGCAGTTGCCGCCGAGCCGCGCGAGCCGCCCGAGCCGCCGAGTCGCCGAGCCGCCGAGTTGCAGTTCCTGCCGAGCCGCCTGAGCCGCCCTGTCCGGTAAGAGCAGCGCCTCTACTACTGCACTGCCCTTACCCCACTGTTCACGCTACTAGTCTACTGCTGTCATGGCTACCCCTAGTGTCCTCGCTTTTGACGCTGAGGGTCGGGCCATTGACTTTGACGTCTGGGTAGATGACCTGCAGCTTTTCCTACACTGCGATAGGGCGGACGGTCTCTCCCTCTTTGAACTCACCTCTGGTGCCTCTCCTGCCCCTGCTGCTGATGCTGACGCACTGTTCGCTCACAGTGGGCCACGCGCGATGCTGCTGCACGTCTTGCTGTGCGTCGCCACCTGCCTACCTCTGAGCGTGCGCACTTTAGCCAGTACAAGAGTGCTCAGACCTTGTACGACGCTGTAGTTGCACGCTACTCCTCCCTTGCCACTGCTGCACTGAGCCGCCTCATGCTACCGTACCTCTTCCCTGACCTTGCTGCATTTCCCACAGTCGCTGACCTCATTACGCACCTCCGCACTAGTGACACTCGCTACCGCGCTGCGCTTCCTGCTGAATTCTGCGCCAAGAACCCCCCCCCCCCCCATGTACATCACCCTCTACTACATAGTCACCCGACTCCCTGACTCTCTTCGCGTAGTCCGGGACCACTTCCTCTCAGTTTGCCCCACCACTCTCACCGTTGACCTCCTCGAGAAGGCCCTCCTAGCAGCAAAGAAGAGCATAGTCGCTGTAGGAGCCTCCCGTGGTGACCCTCGCACCCCCATCTTTGAGGGGTGTTCCCCCTCCCTCCTTTTGCCCTCCGTTGCCTCTGCTGCTGCGGCCGACCTCGTTGGGCTTGAGTCGGTCGATGCGGCGTCTACCCCTAGCGGGAGACGCCGCCCTGGCAAGGGCAAGGGGGGCAGGGGCGCTGGAGGAGCTAGCGGGGGCGGTGGAGGCGGCGGTGGAGGCGCCGGAGGGAGTGGGGGTGGCGGTGGGAGTGGTGGCGGGGGTGGAGGTATCGGTGGCGGTAGTGGAGGCGGAGGCGGCGGACGGCGGTGGCGGTGGGAGCGGAGGTGGTGTGTGAGGATCCAGGATCGAGCTCAGAAAAGAGAATGAGTTTTGAGTCGAATTGAATCAAATTGAATGATCACCTGGGTAGAACACGAGGCTATATATAGGCTCGACACAAGGTCCCGTAACCAGGTGTTACGCGAAGGTTCCGCGGGTCGCGTAGCGTCTCGAACAGACCCTTACCGAATTCGGTAAAAGGCAATTCGGTGGCAACCGATAAGGCCAGAATTCGGTGCACGTAACCTAGCTCGGTGCTATAGCTATCATAAGATATAGGAAAGCACCTAGCCTAGGAAATCAAGCAATTCATGCATGCATATGGTTAAACTATGCTAGAAATAGCATAATAAAGTAATGGCAAGTAAGCATAGCTGGCATAAGCCGTCGTACTCTCACATGCCCCCCCCTCAAAGCTGGGTGGCGTGAGATACACCCTGCTTGACAAGATAGTCCTTGAGAGCACGGCGTGCGTTGCCCATATCAGCTTCTGCAACCCAACTGTCCTCAGTGGGGCCGTATCCCTTCCAGCGTATCAGGAACTCCAGGGTCTTGCCGCCGCTGGCGCCGATGAGTGAGAACGCGCTCCACTTTGTACTCTGGTTTATCCTGTACGAGAACCGGTGGTGGTGGCGGTAGCTGCCGTCCCTGGAACTGTTGGTTGGGGTCCTTGTAGGGTTTCAGTAGCTAGACATGGAAAGCGTTGTGAAGCTTCCATGTATCTGGTAAGCGCAAGCGGAATGTAACTGGTGTCACCTGTGCCTCAACGAGAAAAGGACCACAGAAGCGAGGCCGGAGTTTGGATGGGAGGTGAGACAGGTTCAATGTTGCGCGTGTCAAGAAGCACCTGATCTCCGACTGCTACTGAGTGATCTCGTCGCTGACGATCGGCATACTGCTTCTGGGAGGTCTGCATCGTGGTGAGTCGTCGCTGAGTCTTCTCCCATAGCTGCTGCATGGTGGTGACAAAGTCATGTGCAGCTTGGACGTGTGCCGGTGTGGTTGGCTGCTGTGGTGTGAGTGGTTCCCGTCCGTAACACAGGAAGAAAGGAGTTTTCCCTGTGGCCGCATGTGATGCGTTGTTGTAAGCGAACTCTAGGGTCGGTAAATGTGTGTCCCAGTGGCTGACGTCGTCCTTGCAAGCTGTGCGCAGTAACTGTTCAACCACGTGATTGAGTCGATCTGTCTGTCCGTCAGTCTGGGGGTGGTATGCTGAAGACATTGCAAGCTTTGTCCCCAACAGTCCCATGAGCTCCTTCCAGAACTTACTCGTGAATTTGGGGTCTCTGTCTGAGATGAGTGTAGCGGGGATGCCGTGGATGGTGATGATGCGGTCGAAGAAGAGGCGAGCAGTTGCTTCAGCTGTAGCTGTGGCGTTGGTCGGTATGAATGTGACCCATTTTGGAGAACTTATCGATGACTACGAGGATGGAATCGTGCCCCCGTGAGATCGAAGGAAGTCGTGTGATAAAGTCGAGGCTAACGACCTGCCATGGCTGCTCCGGTACGGGTAGAGGCTGAAGTAACCCTGCTTTTTTCTGCTTGCTACTCTTCATCCGCTGGCACGTGTCGCAAGAGGTGACGAAGTGCTGCACGTCTGCTGCCATCCCGGGCCAATAGTAATACTTTGCTATCCCTGCTAACGTTCTGTTGCTCCCGAAATGTCCCGCGTAAGGTACGTCGTGAAACTCCTCCAATAGGATCTGCCATAGCGGGGCGTAATTCGGTACCCAAATCTTTCCTGAACCCTTCCTTACCGCTAAGTCATTCTCCCACTGTAACAGCTTCTTCGTCTGTGCTGTAGCGATCTCTGCGTCCACGGAACACCCATGTTGGAATAGACCCTTGAGTAGAGGGTTCATCCCGTCGAGCTGGATGCCTGCTACATGTCCGGGGCGGCTTAACGCGTCTGCCTTGTTGTGTAGCCCGGGCTTGTAGACGATGTCGTAGTGGAAGTGAGTTTCCAGGAAGTCCACCCACCGCACCTGTCGTCGTGAGAGCGTCGGCTGCGACTTCAGGTATTTGAGACTGCAGTGGTCAGTATAGACTGTATTCTTGGCTCCCTCTAGGTAACACCTCCACGCCTTGAAGGCTATGACTATCGCTAAGGCTTCCTTGTCATGGATGGGGTAGTTTAGTTCTGCTCCGTGTAGCTTCTTATTGAGGTAGGCGATGGGCTGCAAACCGCGTCCGTGATCCTGCATCAGTACTGCTCCGACTGCTTGGTCACTAGCATCTGCTTCCACCACGTAGTCCTTTTCTGGATCCGGTAAGATGAGTACTAGTGCTGTAGTCAGTGCTGTCTGTAGCTGCTCCATGGCTTGCTGATGAGGGGTATCCCATTTGTAGGGCGTATCCTTTTTCAGTAGGTCGGTCAGTGGCGCTGCTATCTTAGCGTACTGCGGCACGAACCTGTTGTAGTAGTTGGCGAAGCCTAGGAGTTGCTGCAACTCCTTCACGTTCTCCGGTACTTTCCACTTCTTGACAACTTCGATCTTCTGCGGGTCCACGTGTACGCCCTCGGCACTCATCATGTGCTCGAGAAACTGCACCTTCTTCAGAGCGAAGTCGCTCTTCGACAGCTTCACGTAGAACTTGTTTTTCCGCAGGATCTCGAACACCTTCCGTAGATGCTCCACGTGCTCCTTCATGTTCTTGGAGTAGATGAGAATGTTGTCCAGGTACACCACCACGCACTCGTCCAGCAGGGGTCGTAATATGTGATTCATCTCCGCTTGAAACGTTGCTGGTACGTTGCAGAGTCTGGACGACATCACCAAGTATTCGTAGGAGCCGTATCTGGTACGGAACGTCGTCTTGTGGACCGAGTTGTCTGCCATCTTGATCTGCCAGTAACCTGATCGTAGGTCCAGCTTTGAGAAGACTGTTGCTCCACGCAGTTGATCGAGTAGGTCGTTTATGCGCGGTATGGGATATTTGTTTTTGACTGTCTGTTTGTTCAGTGCATGGTAGTCGAGGCACATCCGTAGACTGCCGTCTGGTTTTGGAGTGAAGAGGACTGATGCACCGTAAGGAGAGGTGGATGGGCGGATCAGTTGTTTGTCCAGTAGATACTCTATCTGTTTCTTCATGTCTGTCAGTTCGGTCGGACTCAGTCGGTATGGTGCACGTGAGACGGGTTTCGCACCTGGTTCCTCCACGATCTCGTGCTCGTGGGTGCGTGCCGGAGGTACGCCTGCAGGTAGGTCGTCGGGCATTATATCCTTGTACTGCTCCACGACCTCCTTCATTGCTGCAGGTAGCTCCGTGTTCGGCATCTCCTCCTCTGCTACTGCCATAACCAATGCTAAGTACCCCGTGTTACTTTCGTTCACTGTCCGTTCGAACCATGCCAGTGTTGTTTCAGGAATGCTCCCTGTATCCGTCCAGCTTCGCAGCTCCACTCGTTTCCCGTTGTTGTAGATGCACGCCTTCCTGTTGACCCAATCGATCTCGAGGTTGAACCGCTTCAAGAAATCTCGCCCCAAGATGAAATCTAAGCCCTTGATGTTCGTGATCGGCTAACGTCGGCTTCCACCTCAGCGCCCCTATGTGCAGCTGCAGTGATGCTTCGCCATGGATGGGAAGTTTCGTACCGTCCACCATTGTCGCCGAGAACTTGGTCTCCTCCGAAGATTCTCGAATTTTCTCCAACGTCCCCCGGTCGCACACCGAGTGAGATGCACCGCTGTCCACCAGTGCCTGGAGGCGTCGTCCGTTGCAGATCACCTCGAGTAGTAGTGGTTGTTGCTGCTCCGAGTAACCGTAGATGGTCTCGCTTATAGGATAGTAGGGTACGTCGAATAGATCATTCCTTGGTCCTGCGCACGAAGCTGCTGACTCCATATCAGTTTCCAACTGAGTAGGGTTGGAAGGATTTATCCGAGGCCGATTCAGCTTCGTCTTGGCCTGAAACTTTCCCTTAAGCCTCTGCAGCTGTGTAGGCTTCACCTGTGGGCAATAGGGAGCCTTAACACCGTGCTGCGGGGAGAGAATATGAACTCTTTGGAACGCACGACCCTTTTCAACACTCCGGAGTGGTTTGCCCAACTTTTCAGGTACCTGAATAATGTCTGAAGGCTTTTTCTTGGCCTTGAAATCTCCCCTGAAATTTTTAAAGGCTTGAAAACCTCGAGAGGGAATATTCTTACTCTCGGGGGTGTTCGGCTGGAGTTTCCCGGTCGGTGCAGAGTCTTGTTTCGCGGAGCCTCCATTTGTCTCGGCGATTTCCCCTGTTGCCGGCCGGATCGTGGCGTTTTAAATTCACGCCATCATGTCCTCCTTTTTTCGCCATCGTGGATGTCGCACTGTTGTTTCCCTACAGCTCCGCTCGTGCCTTCTTCATTTTCTAACACGCCAAGAGTCGATGTCCTGCTGCGCTGCAAATTTCGCACTTCTCATATTTTGTCGGCCGCTGCTTCGCATCGATCTTGTCCATATCCATCGGGTCGGCGGTCGTGGGTGGTGCCGATCGCTTCGTGCCAAATGATCGGTTTGGCACGTTGCGTCGTGTCTCGGGTTGATCTCGCGTCAGCGCATCGAATCTCTCTGCTGCACACACCATGTCGCGGTAGCTGTTATACTTCGCGGCAATCACCTGTCGGCGCACTTCCATCTTTAGCCCCTCAGTATACGCTTGGATTTTTTCCCCTTTGGTCAGGTCGGTTATTCGGTTGAAGAGGCTCTCCATCTGCTGCGTGTACTGTGTTACACTGCCGAACTGTTTATGCAGATGAATCTGCTGCCGCGCCATATAGCTGGAGTTGATTGGTTCGAAACGTTGAATGAACCCTTCCCGAAACTGCGACCATGACCCCTCGCCTCGGATCTTATTGCTGTTGTAAATCCACTCGAGCGCTAGGCCTCGTAACAGTGTCGCTGCGAGCCGAATCCGCATTGCATCGTGTGTCGGGGTCGTACAGCCAACGGCCTCGAAGTAAATTTCGAGAGTCGCAATGAATCGACGAACGTCGGTGTCTCTCGCATTCGGATTGAACGTCTCCGGTAGCCTCAGACGTGCCGCCTCAAGATTTACTGTAGCCGCTGCCGCTGCTGCTGGGTTAAGTGTCGGTGTCGTCGCTGCTGCTACTGACGTCACTGCTGCATTCGCCGCTGCGTTCGCTGCTGCTATGGCGGCTGCCGACTAGTTCGCGAGAAGCTCCTCTATTCGGTGGAGTGCCGCTCGCGTCTGGTCCAGGTCGGTGTGTAACTCTGTAATTTTCTGTACGGAATTATCACAGTTTTCCTCCATTTGGCGATTTATAGGAAGATTTGCGACGAAACAAAATGAATTTCAGGCGCTGGTCATCTTACTGTGAGTCGAGTTGACTGCAGAAATGACGAGGGCTCATTCTGTAGGTCGCGTTATTCTCCCTTAATTGAAATTCGCATCTAATCTCGGCCGTTGAGAAGAAATTCGATCCGACGCTCCAAACTCCAAATTTTTGGGCCAAATTCTCAGGGCCGTTGAGATTCGAATCGATCCGACGGTCGAAATTCCAACTTTTCCGCTACTGGACCTGAGGAGTGTTCGAAAACCGGTTCGAGGGGGACACTACAAAATAGCGCGGAACTGGTTTTACATACCCGTATCGGCGCTTTCGTTCTCGCCCCGGCGGTTTTTTAAAGGCCGGAACTAAGCGGTTGAAGACCTCGCGTGTAAACCCGCTCTGATAACCAAGTGTGAGGATCTGGGATCGAGCTCAGAAAAGATGATTCAAATTGAATTGAATTGAATTGAATTGAATTGAATGTCCACCTGGGTACAACACGAGGCTATATATAGGCTCGACACAAGGCCCCGTAACCAGGTGTTACGCGAAGGTTCCGCGGGTCGCGAAGCGTCCCGAACAGATCCTTACCGAATTCGGTAGAAGGCAATTCGGTGGCAACCGAAAAGCCAGAATTCGGTGCACGCAACCTAGCTCGGTGCTATAACTATAATAAAATATATGAAAGCACCTAGCCTAGGAAATCAAGCAATTCATGCATGCATATGATTATCCTATGCTAGAAATAGCATAATAAAGTAATGGCAAGTAAGCATAGCTGGCATAAGCCATCGTACTCTCACATGGCGGAGATGGCGGCGGTGGAGGAGGCGGTGGCGGAGGAGGTGGAGCTGGTCAGGGTGGCGCTGCGCAGAGGGTCGGCTCCGGTGGTGATCCTCGCCAGCAGCAGCAGCAGCAGCAGCGCACTCGTGACATCCCCCCCCCCTCAGCAGCTCCGTTAGTGGTACGCTGCACGTCAGCGGGGTGGGGGTACTGGTCCGTGCACCTACGTCCTCCGCACCGGCGACTGCGCGGGTGAGCAGTGTGGGGGTGCACACTCCACCCAGCGCTGCTTTGGCCGCCTGATAGACGCTTGGCGTCATCAGTTCCCGGAGGCCACTGAGATCCCCCGCTGGGGTGAGCTGTCTAGGGCGGGAGTAGCTATCTTTGACCTAGACTTTGATGCTACTCTTGCTGCCATGTATGCTGTGACTATTAGTGATGAGGGTGACTGTTACCGGTGTTTTCCGCCCGACCCGGGCATTGAGACTGCTTCTCTAGGTACTGGTGAGGCTGCTGCTCTAGGTGCTAGCGAGGCTGCTACTATAGGTGCCAGTGCGTCTGCTTCCTCAGGTGCTGGTGAGTCTGCGCTCTCAGGTACCGCGTCGGCTTCGGCCTCCCTCACCTTCACCCTTGAATCGGGGGCTTCTCGCTCCTTCTTTCAAGATCGCACCACACTCACGCCGCTTGGTCGGCCAGTTGCAGTCTCTCTGGCAGACCCCTTTAGAGGTCCTGTCCTTGCTCACTCATCCACTGTCCTCCCGTGTCCGGCGGCCCCCTCTGGCACCCTGTTTGGTCTTTACCTCCCCTCGTTCTCTACAACTTGGTGAGTGGTGCTGACCTACAGGATGCATGGGCTCACCAGTTCACTCCTGCGAGTCAACGGGTGACCCACTGCACGGACACTCGGACAGGCTGACACCTGGCCATGTTTACACGTCGGCCGGGGTCGAGCCTGTAGACACTGACCGCTGAGTCTCCTCCTGTCACTGCGTCTGGTCAGGTAGCTGCGTCGGGTCAGGTGTTTGCTGCAGCATCCAGGTCTGGTCCTGAGTCTGCCCCCTGCTCGTGTCGCCTCCTGTCTCACGAGACTCTCCTGTGGCACCACCGCCTTGGTCACCCCTCCCTACTTCGTCTCCGAGGCATGGCCTCCCGTGTCCTTGTCTCTGGTCTTCCCCGGTCCCTCCCTCCCCTCCCTCCGGGGCCTGGCCCTACCTGCGTCCCCTGTGTCGAGGGGCGGCAGCGGGCTGCCCCTCACTCCTCCGAGTTTCCTCCGACAGAGGCCCCTTTGCAGACGCTTCACATGGACGTGTGGGGCCCGGCCCGCGTCCGTGGACAGGGTCACGAGCGCTACTTCCTGCTGGTAGTAGACGACTACTCGCGTTACACCACATTCTTCCCCTTGCGCAGCAAGGGTGATGTCACTAAGGTGTTGATCAACTGGATCCGCGCAGCTCGTCTCCAGCTCAGGAAGAGCTTCGGCTCGGGACTTTCCTGTTCTGCGTCTGCACTCTGACCGAGGCGGAGAGTTCTCCTCTGGCCTTCTGCGAACCCACTGTCATGCACGAGGCATCCGCCAGACCTTCACGCTTCCGGACTCTCCACACCAAAATGGGATTGCTGAGCGTCGCATTGGCATGGTCATGGACGTTGCCCGTACATCCATGATGCATGCGGTTGCCCCCCATTTTGTGTGGCCGTTTGCGGTTTGGTACGCGGCGCATCAGATCAACCTTCACCCCAGGGTCTCCATGCCGCAGACCTCCCCAGCTTTGCTGTGGACGGGGAAGGTTGGCGATGCGTCTGCATTCCATGTCCGGGGATCTCGGGCGTTTGTCCGCGACTTGTCTGTGGACAAGCTGTCCCCTCGTGCTGCTCCTTGCGTCTTCCTTGGCTTCCCCCCTGACGCGCTAGGGTGGCAGTTCTACCACCCCACCTCTCGTCGTGTTCTATCCTCCCAGGACGTCACGTTTGACGAGTCGGTCCCCTACTACTGCCTCTTCCCCTACCGCACTTCGTCCCTCCCCCCGCCACCGCTCTTCCTTGTGCCAGGTCCCCCCCCGGTAGACCCCCTCCCCCCTCAGGGTCCTGCCCCTTCAGGTGTGTCCCATGTAGCCGCAGTTGAGCGTGTCGAGGATACTGGTGACTCTGGTGCTGCTGGGGGTGCTGAGCCTGGGGGTGCTGACTCTAGGGGTGCTGAGCGTGTGGGTGCTACGCCTGGGGGTGCTGAGCCTACGGGTGCTACTACTGGGGGTGCTGAGCCTGGGGGTGCTGAGACTGGGGGTGCTGAGCCTGGGGGTGCTGAGCCTGGGGGTACTACGCCTGGGGGTGATGAGCCTGGGGGTGCTACGTCTGGAGGTGCTGACCTTGGGGTTCCACGTCTGGAGGTGCTGAGCCTGGGGGTGAGGAGCCTGCAGGAGCTGGGCCTGCTCGTGTGGCGTCTGGCGGTGCTGGGCCTGGAGGTTCTTCGGGTGCTTCGTCTTGGAAGGAGCCACTCTCTCCACAGGAGCTGTGCGATTGGTTTGCCCGGCGCTAGAGGCGTGCTGCTGGAGCTGGAGTTTCTTCGGCTGCTGAGGGTGCTGGTGCCGCGGGTCCCGGAGGTGCTCGTACTGGGAGTACTGGAGCTGCTGGGCCTGCGGGTACGACTGAAGCTGGAGCTGCTGAGGGTGTTGGCACTGAGGCTACTGCTGTCGGTCCTGGAGGCGGTCCTACTCGGGGTGCTACTGGTGCTGCTGGACGTACTAGATCTGAAGGTGCTGTTGGCGATGGTGCTGCCGCTGGGGGTGCTGGTGCTGTCCCTGCTGTGTCTGGAGTCGCCGTGCGGCCTCGGCCATACTTCGTTCCGCTCTTTCAGCAGGTTCTTGGTCTCCCACCTTCTACTTGTCCTCCTCCTCCCTTAGAGTGTCCATAGTCTGTCCCGTCCCAGTTACAGTTACAGCCGGCCTCCCCACTGCCTGCTCCGTCTCCCTACACTGGTCCTACTGGAGGTCTTGCTGAGCGTTGTGAGCCTTCGTCTCGCCCTGCGTCGCCTGTCCGTGCTGCTAGCACTAGTGGTCGCGGTTCGCGTCAGCGTCCTCCTCTTGCCCTGGCACGCACCGGATGTCTCTGCGTCACGTCCACTGCTCCTCTACGTGCCCCTTTGCCTTCTCATCCTGAGTCCTCTCTTCCCGCTCTTGCCGACCCGGAGTCGGACTCTCTTCGTGTTGCCAGTCCTACTGTCACGCGTCTCCTTGCTACTGTCGTCACTGACCCTTCCTTTGAGTCCACTGCTGCGTCTGCCCTAGTTGCTGAGCTCGTCGACTTTAGTGCTCGCTGTCGTCTAGACTACGCTGCTAGTCTTGTTGCTGAGTCTGCGTCTGTATGTCCTCCGTCCGTTGGGGGTGAGTGTGCCCTTGGCACGGACGTCGTTGAGGACAGGCAGGAGGAGTTCCAGTGTCTGGCTGCTGCTTCACCTCATCTCGTGTGCGTACTGCTTATCCCTGAGGGAGACCCGGATGCTCTTGACATCCCGACTCCGCGCTCTTACGCGGAGGCGATAGAGGGTCCCTTCTCCTCTCAGTGGCAGGCAGCTATGGACGTAGAGATGGCTTCCTGGAAGTCCACAGGCACCTACGTTGACGAGGTTCCCCCGCCTGGGGCGAACATCGTCAGTGGCATGTGGATTTTTAGGGTGAAGCGGCCGCCGGGTTCTCCGCCTGTCTTCAAGGCACGGTACGTGGCTCGTGGCTTCAGTCAGCGGCAGGGAGTTGACTACTTTCAGACCTTCTCTCCCACCCCGAAGATGACCACTCTTCGGGTGCTACTGCACATAGCCGCTTAGCGCGACTACGAGCTTTACTCTCTTAACTTCAGTACTTTTTTCTTGCAGGGTAGCCTGCACGAGGAGATCTGGCTGCGCTGCCCACCTGGCTTCACTGGGACTTTTCCTCCTGGCACCCAGTGGAGCCTCCGGCGGCCAGTCTACGGTCTCCGCCAGGCACCGCGTGAGTGACACGACACACTGAGGACTACGCTTGCGGCTCTTGGGTTTGCTCCCTCTACTGCCGACCCGTCGCTGTTTCTGCGCACCGACACTTCTTTGCCGCCGTTCCACATCCTCGTGTACGTCGACGACTTGGTCTTTCCCACAGCTGACACTTCTCGACTCGCCCATATGAAGTCTGAGTTGCAGAAGAGACGTACGTACACAGACCTGGGTGAACTGCGCAGCTACCTTGGCTTGCAGATCACCCGGGACAGAGCACGCCGCACCATTACCCTGACTCAGTCACACATGGTGCAGCAGGTCCTTCAGCGCTTCGGCTACACGTACTCCTCGCCTCAGGCCACTCCTCTGCCTACTCGCCACTCGCTCTCAGCTCTGCCTTCGGATGAGTCCGTAGAGTTGAGTGGCCCGTACCCAGAACTTGTTGGCTGCCTCATGTACCAGATGACCTGCACACGACCTGACCTTGCATACCCTCTTAGCATCTTGGCATGCTATGTTGCTTCTGGGAGACACCGACCAGAGCACATGGCTGCAGCGAAGAGGGTGTTGCGCTACTTGTGCAGTACGTCGGGCATGGGGCTAGTGCTTGGAGGGTAGAGTCCAGTGGTTCTCAGTAGGCACGCAGACGCTTCTTGGGCTGACGACCAGGCTACGCAGCGGTCGTCACTGGGTTACACCTTCAGCCTCGGTTCTGGCTCTGTTTTGTGGCGGGCTACCCGCTCGTCTTCTGTTCTCGGCTCCAGTTGTGAGGCTGAGATCTACGCCGGGGCCATGGCTGCTCAGGAGCTTCGCTGGCTCACCTACTTGCTGACTGACCTCGGAGAGCCGCCTCGTTCTCCTCCAGTGCTGTACGTAGACAACAAGGCCATGCTGGCCTTGTGTCGAGAGCAGAGATCGGAGCACAGAACGAAGCACATTGCTCTTCGCTACTTCCTTGGTCGTGAGCTGCAGTAGCGTGGTCAGCTGCGTCTTGCGTACGTGGCCTCTGAGGCCAACAGTGCTGATAGCTTCACCAAGGCGCTTGCGCCTTGTGATCATCAGCGGTTCTGTACTTAGCTGGGTCTTGTATCTGCCTTGTCTCACTTGCTCACCTCTTGACCTTGCTTGTACTGTTACATATATATATACTCCTGCTCTTGCTTGTCTAGCCTTTTATATATATGTGTGTACTCCTGCATGTGAACTGGCCTTGTGGCCTTGACCTTGTGCTCGGAATGTGTGGTGACTTTGTGATCCACCCTGAGCTTGCTTTGCTTTGCTTTGCTTGACTGGTCTTGTGACCCCTTGTACTCCCCGACTTTGCCCATGGGGGTGTGTCAGATTTATATGACATAGCTATAGTAGGCTTTAGTGGGGTAGCACATATGGGGTACAACTTTCTAGGGGTTTGTATTTGTACCCAACTTTCACTTAGTCATTCTTTCCTCGTTCTAGTTTTCTCACGGTTGCTGTTTGACGGTGGCGATGCACATGAGAATGCGTACCGAGGTGTGGCGGCCGACTGGAGCGTAGGTGAGAGTGAAATCCACCAGGTGTGTTTGCTCAAATCCCCGCACTACCCATCGCGCCTTGTACTTGTCGACCGAGCCATTTGCGAGAGTTTTGATACGAAAAACCCATTTGCCGCTGAGAATATTTCTCCCCTTTGCCGATGACCGAGGGACCAACTTCCAGGTGCCACGTTTCTTCAGCGATGCGATTTTGGCGGCCATGGCTGCTTTCCATTTTCCACTGTCGGGGCCAGATAGGGCTTGGCGGACGGTGGTTGGTTCCTTGGGCGAGGTGCAGCGAACAGCGACGGCGAGGCCGAGAACGCGGAGACCGGTTTCGTTAGTCTTTTCTTAGTGAAGTCGGTCATAGTCGTGGAAGCTGGTAACTTCGACCACGTCGTCATCGCTGTCGTTGCCGAGGCGGAGGGTATCCTGGGATATGTTGGGTTGTGGTAACTCGGCATCTGGTGATCAGCGCGCCTCACTGTTGTAGTCATGAGCCGCGCGAGTTGTATCGTTAGGATCGGGTTGGTGTAGAGGTACGAATATCGGAGTCCCGAATTGGCTTGTGAGGGGGATGCTCGGAGCGGAGTCCATTGGGGTGACATCAGGTGCGTCTGCATCCTCGGCCAGGTCAGCTTCGTTGTGTGACGTGGCAAAGCTGCGGTGGCCCTCGAAGAGCCTCTCGGGAAGTTTGTCGGCTTCCTGGTGCTCCTTAAGAAGGGGCAGAGTCAGCTTCTCGTAGAAGATGCAGTCACGTGATTTCGTCACCTCGTGTGTCGCGTAGTCCAGCACGATCCACGCCTTGAATTCCTTCTCGATCCCTAGGTGAATGCCCCATCGTGCCCGGTCAGCAAATTTTCCTGTTCTCGCAGTGTGGGGTCTGTACTGTACCATGCAGCCAAATACCCGAAGCAGGCGTGTATTTGCTTTTCTGCCCGTCCATGCCCGGTAGGGAGAGTTGCTGTTCTCGAGGCTTCGCGAGGACAGCAAGTTGTGCAGGCGAACAGCGTGATTCATCGCAAACGGCCAATATTTTGTTGGGATGGCCGACTGCTTCATCAGAGCCCTCATCCGTGTGGCGAGGCTTATGTTTGTCCGTTCTGCTACTCCTTGCTGTCGGTGAGCGTAGGGCAGGGACACCAGATGCTCAATCCCCTTCGGCTTGAGGAGCTCCTGTCAAACATTATATATGTTGTGCTTGTTTAGGCTACAGTGGGTTAGCCTATAGAGGGTACACAATTCTAGGGCTAGGTACTTGTACTGATTTCACTGCTAGTTCAATCACTTTTTCTTGTTCCTTCACTACAACATGGTATAGAGCAGGTCCTTCCTAGGATTTAGCGTTTTTTTTTTGAAGGGCCCACCACTACCTACCTACCTACCTACCTACGCCCTAGCGCGCCTCGGTTTTTAACGGCCCCGTTGGCCCCGTGCTAGCCGCCCCTAGAGGCCCTCCTTACGGCCCCGCGATCGCCCCTAGAGGCCCCGTTGGCCCCACACTTACCTCCCTAGAGGCCCCGTACGGCCCCGCGATTGCCCCTAGAGGCCCCGTTGGCCCCACGCTTACCTCCCTAAAGGCCCCGTACGGCCCCGCGATCGCCCCTAGAGGCCCCGTCGGCCCCACGGTTACCTCCCTAGAGGCCCCGTACGGCCCCGCGATCGCCCCTAGAGGCCCCGTCGGCCCCGCGCGTGCCTCCCTAGAGGCCCTCCTTACGGCCCCGCGATCGCCCCTAGAGGCCCCGTCGGCCCCGCGCTTACCTCCCTAACGGCCCCTTACAGCCCCGACCTCGCCCCTAGAGGCCCCGTCGGCCCCGCGCTTGCCTCCCTAGAGGCCCTCTACGGCCCCGCGCTCGCCCCTAGAGGCCCCGAAAGGCCCCGCACTCGCCCTTAACGGCCCCGACCGGCCCCACGCTCTCCCTTAACGGCCCCGATCGGCCCCGCGCTCGCCCCTAGAGGCCCCGAACGGCTCCGCGCTCGCCCCTACGAACCCCGAACGGCCTCGCACTTGCCCTTCACGTCCCCTTACGGCCCCGCGCTCGCCCCTAACGGCCCCTTACCGCCCCGCGCTCGCCCTTCACGGCCCCTCACGGCCCCACGCTCGCCCTTCACGGCGAGTACCATCGTGTCTGGGCTGTACCACCATTAAGGGCTCAAACATCGTGTCTGGGCTGTACCATCGTAAAGGGCTAAAACATCGTGTCTGGGTTTGTAACATCGTGTCTCGGCTGTACTATCGTGTCTGGACTGTAACATCGTGTCTCGGCTGAACCATCGTGTAGGGGCTATAACATCGTGTCTCGGCTGAACCAAACCGACCGTCCTACCTGCCTGCCTACTCCTACTGCTGCTCCTATGGCTAGTCCTCCGGTGCTAGTTTTCGATGCTGAGGGCCGCCCAGTGAAGTTCGACACCTGGCTAGATGACCTGCACCTCTTCCTACAGCTCACTGCCAAGGAGGCCATCTCACTGTACGATCACGCCCTAGGCCATACCCCTGCCCCTGCTGCTACTGCTGACAGCACTGCTCGCTCACAGTGGAAGACTCGTGACGCCCATGCTCGCTTTGCTATTCGCAACTCCCTGCCGATAGATGAGCGTGAGCACTTCGGCCAGCACAAGACTGCCCAAGCACTGTACACAGCTGTCGTTGCTCGCTACTCCTCACCTGCCTCTGCTGCACTAGGCTGTCTCTCACTCCCCTACCTGTTCCCCGACCTCGCCTCCTTCCACACAGTCGCTGACCTCATCATGCACCTCCATACTAGTGAGGCCCGCTTCCGTGCCGCTATGCCTGATGAGTTTCTTGCCACGAACCCCCCCCTGCTCTGGCTCACTCTCTACCACCTAGTCACTCGCCTCCCTGACTCTCTGCATGCAGTCAGGGACCACTTCCTAGCTCGCTGCCCCACTGAGCTCACCATTGCCCTCCTCGAGAAGGAACTGCTTGCAGCTGAGACTAGCATAGTCGATGTAGGTGCCTCTCGCAGCGACCCCCGTACCCCGTTCTTTGAGGGGTGTTCTCCTTCCCCCCTTCTTCCCTCTGTCGCCTCTGCTGCTACTGTCGACCTCCTTCGTGCTGAGAAGGTCGGTATTGCGTCTGCTTCGAGTGGGCGCCGCAGCGGCAAGGGCAAAGGGGGCAAGGGCGGCGGCGGTGACAGCGGGGGAGGCGGTGGTGGGGGTGGTGGCGGCGGTAGGGGTGGTGGCGCGACTGGAGGGACTAGTGGCGGCGGTGGGGGTGGTGGCGGCAGCGGCGGGAGAGGTGGCGGGGGCGGAGGCGGTGGTGGGGGTGGCGGTGGACGCGGCGGCGGCAGGGGTTGGGGTGGTCGAGGAGGTGGCGGCGGCGGTGGCAGTCGTGGGGGCGCTGGCGGTGGTCAGGGCCAGCGGCACACTCCATCGCCCTAGGAGGTCCGTGAGTGGTACTCTCAGCACGGAGGGGGGGGTGGCTCTAGCTGCACGTACGTCATTCGCACTGGTGACCGCACTGTGTCAAACATTATATATGTTGTTGTAGTTGTTTAGGCTACAGTGGGTTAGCCTATAGGGGGTACACATTCCTAGGTTTTGATACTTGTACTCATTTTCACTCTTAGTTCATTCATTCTTGTTCAACATGGTATAGAGCAGGTCCTTCCTAGGACCGATTTTTTTAGGGCCCACCACTACCTACCTACCTACCTGCGCCCTAGGGCGCCTCGGCTTTCACGCCCCTAGAGGCCCCGTCAGCCCCGCGCTCTCGCACCTAGAGGCCTCGGTCGGCCCCGCGCTCGCTATTAGAGGCCCCGAATCGGCCCCGCGCTTACCCCTAGAGGCCCGCGTCGGCCCCGCGCTCGTCCTTACCGGCCCCGATCGGCCCCGCGCTCGTCCCTCACGGCCCCGATAGGCCCCGCGCTCGCCCTTAGAGGCCCACGTCGGCCCCGCGCTCGTCCCTTACGGCCCCGATCGGCCCCGCGCTCGTCCCTCACGGCCCCGATAGGCCCCGCGCTCGCCCTTAGCACCCACATCGGCCCCGCGCTCGCCCTTAGCACCCACGTCGGCCCCGCGCTCGTCCCTCACGGCCCCACCCGCTCCCCGCGCTCGCCCTTAGTGGCCCCGAACGGCCCCACCCAGACCGAGCAGCCCGAACCGAGCCGACCCGAGCCGCCCAGCCCTAACGGAACCGAGCCGCCCGACCCGAGCCGCCAGCCCTAACCGACCCGAGCCGCCCGAACCGAGCCGCCCGAACCGAGCCGCGCCGCCCGACCCGAGCCGCCCGAACCGAGCCGCGCCGCCCGACCCGAGCCGCGCCGCCCTACCTATACCGAGCTGCGCCGCCCTACCTGTACCGAGCCGCGCCGCCCTACCTACCCTACTGCTCCTACTGTTTTTCCTACTTCTGCTACTATGGCTAGCCCTCCTGTCCTAGCCTTCGATACTGAGGGCCGCCCAGTGAAGTTCGACACCTGGCTTGATGACCTACACCTCTTCCTACAGCTCACTGCCAAGGAAGACATCTCGCTGTACGATCATGCCTTAGGCCACGCTACTACTCCTGCTGCTACTGCTGACAGCACTGCCCGCTCAAAGTGGCAGACTCGTGACGCCCATACTCGCTTCGCTATTCGCAACTCTCTGCCGATAGATGAGCGCGAGCACTTTGGGCAGCACAAGACTGCACAGGCACTGTACACTGCTGTCGTTGCCCGCTACTCCTCGCCGGCCTCTGCCGCTCTAGGCCGTCTCTCTCTTCCCTACCTGTTCCCCGACCTAGCTTCCTTCCACACTGTCGCTAATCTCATTACCCTCCTCCGCACTAGTGAGGCTCGCTTCCACGCCGCTATGCCTGATGAGTTCCTTGCAAAGAACCCACCCCCGCTCTGGCTCACTCTCTACCACCTAGTCACGCGCCTCCCTGACACTCTGCGCTCAGTCAGGGACCACTTCCTAGCTCGCTGCCCCACCGAGCTCACCATTGCCCTCCTCGAGAAGGAACTGCTTGCAGCTGAGGCTAGCATAGTCGCTGTAGGTGGGGGTGCTGCTGGGGGTGCTGAGACTGGGGGTGCGGGGACTGGGGGTGCTAAACCTGGGGGTGCTGACTCTTGGGGTGCTGAGCCTGGGGGTGCGGACTCTGGGGGTGCTGAGCCTTGGGGTGCGGACACTGGGGGTACAGAGCCTGGGGGTGCTGAGCCTGGGGGTGCGGTGACTGGGGGTGCTGAGCCTTGCAGTGCTGGGCCTCAGGGTGCTACACCTGGACGCGACCTCTCCTCGGAGCAGTTGCGTGAGTGGTACTTACAGTACTGTAGCCTCCGGAGTGTTACCTCGGGGACCAGGCGCACTACAGGGACTAGGGCTGGTCCTTCTCCTCCTAGTCGGGAGCTCCCCTCTCGTGAGCGGATCCGTGAGTGGTACGAGCGCCGTTGCACACTTCGGAGTGGTGCGCCTCGTCTCACGGACCCGGCTGCCCTTGGTGCTACGGACCCGGGCGTTGGAGCTGCTGCTGGTGCTGCGGACCCTGGCGTTGGAGCTGCTGCTGGTGCTGCGGACCCTGGTGTTGGAGCTGCTGCTGGTGCTGCGGACCCGAGGGTTGGAGGTGCTGCTGGTGCTGAGGACCCGGGCGTTGGGGCTGCGGCTGGTGCTGCGGACCCTGGCGTTGGAGCTGCGGCTGGTGCTGTGGACCCTGGTGTCGGAGTCCCTGCTGGTGCTGAGGACCCGGGCGTTGGAGCTGCGGCAGGTGCTGTGGACCCTGGTGTTGGAGCCACTGCTGGTGCTGAGGACTCGGGCGTTGGTGCTGAGGCTAGTACTGAGGACCTGGGCGTTGGAGCTGCTGCTGGTTCTGGTACTGCCGCTGGGGGTACAGGTGCTGTCCCTGCTGTGTCTGGAGTCGCCGCGCGCCCTCAGCCGTACTTCGTTCCGCTCCTTCAGCAGGTTCTTGGTCTCTCGCCTCCTCCTGGTCCTCCTCCCTTAGCGTGTTCACAGCCTGTCCCGTCACAGTTACAGTTGCAGCCGGCCTCCCCACTACCTGCTCCTTCTCCTTACACTGGTCCTACTGGCGGTCTTACTGGGCGTCGTGAGTCTGCGTCTCGTCCGGCGTCGCCTGTCCGTCCTGCTAGCGCTAGTGCTCGTAGTTCGCGCCAGCGTCCTCCTCCTGCCCCTGGCACGCACCGGATGTCTCTACGTCCGTCTACTGCTCCTCTGCGTGCCCCTTTGTCTTCTCCTCCTGCGTCCTCTCTTCCTGCTCTCGCCGACCCTGAGTCGGACTCTCTTCGTGCTGCCAGTCCTACTGTCACGCGTCTCCTTGCTACTACTGTCACTGACCCTTCTTTCGAGTCTACTTCTGCGTCTGCTCTCGTTACTGAGCTTGTCGACTTTGCTGCTCGCTGTCGCTTAGACTACGCTGCTAGTCTTGTCGCTGAGTCTGAGTCTGTCTGTCCTCTGTCCGTCGGGGGTGAGTGTGCCCTTGGCACGGACGTCCTTGAGGACAGGCAGGAGGAGTTCCAGTGTTTGGCAGCTGCTTCACCTCATCTCGTGTCCGTACTGCTAACCCCTGAGGGAGACCCGGATGCACTTGACATCCCGACTCCGCGCTCTTACGCGGAGGCGATAGAGGGTCCCTACTCCTCTCAGTGGCAGGCAGCTATGGATGCAGAGATGGCTTCCTGGAAGTCCACAGGCACCTACGCTGACGCTGTCCCCCCTCCTGGGGCGAACATCGTCAGTGGCATGTGGATCTTCAGGGTGAAGCGGCCGCCGGGTTCTCCGCCTGTCTTCAAGGCGCGTTACGTGGCTCGTGGCTTCAGTCAGCGACAGGGAGTTGACTACTTTCAGACCTTCTCCCCCACCCCGAAGATGACCACTCTTCGGGTACTGCTGCACATAGCTGCTCACCGGGACTACGAGCTGCACTCTCTCGACTTCAGCACAACTTTCCTGCAGGGCAGCCTGCACGAGGAGATCTGGCTGCGCCGCCCACCTGGCTTCACTGGGTCTTTCCCTCCTAGTACCCAGTGGAGTCTCCGGCGTCCAGTCTACGGTCTCCGCCAGGCGCCACGTGAGTGGCACGACACACTGAGGACTACGCTTGCGGCTCTTGGGTTCGCTCCCTCTACTGCCGACCCGTCGCTGTTTCTGCGCACCGACACCTCTCTGCCGGCGTTCTACATCCTCGTGTACGTCGACGACTTGGTCTTTGCCACAGCTGACACTACTGGACTCTCCTACGTGAAGTCCGAGCTGCTGAAGAGACACACGTGCACTGACCTGGGTGAACTGCGCAGCTACCTTGGCTTGCAGATCACCCGGGACAGAGCACGCTGCACCATTACCCTGACTCAGTCACACATGGTGCAGCAGGTCCTTCAGCGCTTCGGCTTCACGTACTCCTCGCCTCAGGCCACTCCTCTGTCTACTCGCCACTCGCTCTCAGCTCTGCCTTCGGATGAGTCCGTAGAGTCGAGTGGCCCGTACCCAGAGCTTGTTGGCTGTCTCAAGTACCTGATGACCTGCACACGACCTGACCTTGCATACCCTCTTAGCATTCTTGCACGCTATGTTGCTCCTGGGAGACACCGACCAGAGCACATGGCTGCAGCGAAGAGGGTGTTGCGCTACTTGTGCAGTACGTCGGGCATGGGACTAGTGCTTGGAGGGCGGAGTCCAGTGGTCCTCACTGGACACGCAGACGCTTCTTGGGCTGACGACCAGGCTACGTAGCGGTCGTCACAGGGTTACACCTTCAGCCTTGGTTCCGGCTCTGTTTCGTGGCGGGCTACTCGCTCGTCTTCTGTTCTTGGCTCCAGTTGTGAGGCTGAGATCTACGCAGGGGCCATGGCTGCTCAGGAGCTTCGCTGGCTCACCTACCTGCTGACTGACCTTGGAGAGCCGCCTCGTTCTCCTCCAGTCCTGTACGTCGACAACAAGGCCATGCTGGCCTTGTGTCGGGAGCAGAGACTGGAGCACAGAACAAAGCACATTGCTCTCCGCTACTTCCTTGCTCGTGAGCTACAGCAGCGTGGTCAGTTGCGACTTGCGTACGTGGCCTCTGAGGCCAACACTGCTGATGTCTTCACCAAGGCACTTCCGCCTTTGATCATCAGCGCTGCTGTACCCAGCTGGGTCTTGTGTCTGTCTTGCCTCACTTGCTCTCCTCTTGACCCTCTTTGTACTGTTACATATATATATCACTGCTCTTGCTTGTTTAGTCTTATATATATATCCGTACTCCTGCATGTGAACTGGCCTTATGGCCTTGCACTTGTGCTCGGATTGTGTGGTGACGTTGTGATCCACCCTGAGCTTGCTTTGTTTTGCTTTACTTGACTGGTCTTGTGACCCCTAGTTCTCCCCCACTTCGCCTATGGGGGTGTGTCAAACATTATATATGTTGTTGTAGTTGTTTAGGCTACAGTGGGTTAGCCTATAGGGGGTACACATTCCTAGGTTTTGATACTTGTACTCATTTTCACTCTTAGTTCATTCATTCTTGTTCAACACACTGGTCAGCAGTGTGGGGGACCGCACGCCACGCAGCGCTGCTTCGCTCGTCTCAACGACGCTTGGCGTGTTCAGTTCCCTCAGGCCACTGAGCTGCCCCGCTGGATTGATCTCGTGAAGAAGGGGATTGATATCTATGCTCTAGACTTTGATGCTATTCTCACTGCTATGTATGTGATGTCTACTAGTGGAGAGGGCGCTGAGTACCTGTGTGTGCCGCCCGACCCGGGCATTAGGACTAGTGCGTCTGCCGCTCTAGGTACTCGTGTGTCTGCTACCCCAGGTGTTGGTGAGGCGGCTGCTCTAGGTGCTTGTGCGTCTGCCCCCCCTGGTACTGAGTCTACTGCATCACTGCACACCTTCACACTGGACTCAGGTGCTTCTCGCTGCTTCTTTCGTGACCGCACTGTCCTTGAGCCGCTTGCTCGACTAGTTGCTGTCTCCCTCGCAGACCCCTCTGGGGGTCCGGTCCTTGCGACCTCCTTCACTGTCCTTCCCTGTCCTGCGGTCCCGTCGGGCACACTGTCCGGTCTCCACCTCCCCTCGTTCTCTATAAACCTGGTGGAAGGATGTGCGCTCCAGGACGGGGGTGTTCACCAGTTCACCCCTGCCTACGAGCGCGTGACACCCTTTACGTGTGCTCATACGGGTCGTCACTTGGCTACCTTCACTCGGCAGCCGGGGTCGGACCTGTACACACTGACCACTGAGTCCCCTCAGGTCGCTGCGTCTGCGTCTGCGTCCGCGTCAGGTCAACTGTCGACCCCCTGCTCGTGTCGCTCTTTGGCACACGAGACTGTCCTCTGGCACCACCGACTTGGCCACCCGTCTGTGCAGCGGCTTCGTGCCATGCACTCCCGGTACCTTGTCTCTGGCCTTCCCAGGGTCCTTCCTCCCCTCCCTCCCTCACCTGCTCCTCCCTGTCTTCCGTGTGTCGAGGGGCGGCAGGGCGCTGCTCCTCACTCCTCCTCGTTTCCCCCGACGACTGCTCCCTTGCAGACGCTCCACATGGACGTGTGGGGCCCAGCCCGCGTCCGTGGTCAGGGTCAGGAGAGGTACTTCCTGATAGTTGTTGACGACTACTCGCGCTACACCACGGTCTTCCCCTTGCGCACCAAGGGTGAGGTCCCTGATGTCTTGACCCCTTGGATTCGCAGAGCCCGTCTCCAGCTCAGCGAGCGCTTTTAGTCGGACTTTCCTGTCCTGCGCTTGCACTCTGACAGAGGTGGTGAGTTCTCCTCCGACCTCTTGGCAGCCTACTGTGCTGAGCACGGCATTGAGCATTCGTTCACGCTTCCGGCCTCTCCACAGCAGAATAGGGTTGCGGAGCGCCGCATTGGCCTGGTCATGGAGGTCGCCCGTACCTCCTTGATCCATGCGGCTGCCTCCCACTTTCTGTGGCCGTTTGCATTCCGGTACGCTGCGCATCAGCTCAACCTCTGGCCCCGTGTCTCCTTGCCGGAGACCTCGCCCACGCTGTTGTGGACGGGGGAGGTTGGCGATGCGTCGCGTTTCCGGGTCTGGGGATCTCGAGCTTTTGTCCGCGATACGTCTGCGGACAAGCTCTCCTCCCGTGCTGTTCCCTGCGTCTTCCTTGGCTTTGTCCCGGACGCGCCTGGTTGGCAGTTTTACCACGCCACCTCGCGTCGAGTCTTGCCCTCTCAGGACGTCACTTTTGACGAGTCCGTCCCCTACTATCGACTCTTCCCCTACCGCACTGCCCCGCTCCCCCCCCCGCCTCTCTTCCTCGCGCCAGGTGCTGCTGTCGTAGACCCCCTCCCCCCTCAGGGTGCCGCTCCCTCAGGTGTGTCTCAGGTATACCCGGTTGGGCCTGTTGAGGTAGCTGTCGACTCTCGTCCTGCTGCGCGTGCGGAGCCTGGGGGTGCTGAGCCTGGGGGTGCGGAGCCTGGGGGTGCTGAGCCTGGGGGTGCGGAGCCTGGGGGTGCTGAGCCTGAGGGTACAGAGCCTGGGGGTGCTGAGACTGGGGGTGCTGAGCCGTAGAGTCCGGAGTCAGGGGGTTCTGAGTCTGGAGGTGCTGGTCGTGGGAGTCCTACATTTGGAGGAGCCCTCTCCTCAGAGCAGCTGCGTGAGTGGTACTTACAGTACTGCAGCCTTAGGAGAGGTACCCCTAGAGCTAGGCGTGCTTCTGGGACTGGTGCTAGTGCCTCTCTTCCTAGTCGGGAGCTCCCCTCCCGTGAGCGGATCCGTGAGTGGTACGAGCGGCGCTGCACTCTTCGGAGTGGCGCGCCTGGTGTGGCGGACCCCACTGCTGCTGGCGATGCTGCTGGTGCTGGAGACTCTGCTGGTCCTTTTGGTGCTGCGGACCCGGGCGTTGGAGCTGCTGCTGGTGCTGAGGACCGAAGCGCTGGTGCTACTGCTGGTGCTGTGGACCCGGACGTTGGAGCTGCTGCTGGTGTTGCGGACCCGGGCGTTGGAGCTGCTGCTGGTGCTGAGGACCCGGGCGCTTGTACTGCTGCTGGTGCTGAAGACCCTGGCGCTGGTGTCCCTGCTGGTTCTGAAGTTGCTGCACGGACGCAGCCGTACTTCGTTCCGCTCCTTCTGCAGGTTCTTGGTCAGCTCCCTCCTCCTTGTCCTCCTCCCTCCTTAGGGTGTCCTCCGTCTATCCAGCTGCAGTCACAGCTACCGTCTGCCTCCTCTCTCCCTAGTCCTGCTCCTTACACTGGTCCGACTGGAGGTCTTACTGAGCCTCGTGAGCCTGAGTCTCGTCCTGCGTCGCCTGAGTCTTGTCGTGCGTCGCCTGTCCGTGCTGCTCTCACTGGTAGTCGTGTCCCACGTCAGCGTCTTCCTGCTGTCCCAAGCACTCACCGGATGGCGCTTCGTCCGTCCACTGCTCCACAGCGCGTCCCACTGCCGTCCCCTCCTGCGTCCTCTCTTCCTGCTCTTGCTGACCCGGGGTCAGACTCCCTTCATGCTGCCAATCCTAGTGTCACGCGTCTCCTGGCTACTATTGTCCTTGACCCTTCCTTTGAGTCCGTTGCTGCGTCTGCCTTAGTTGCTGAGCTTGTCGACTTTGCTGCCACCTGTCGTCTAGACTACGCCGCTAGCCTAGTTGCTGAGTCTGAGTCTGTCTGTCCTCCGTCCGTCGGGGGTGAGTGTGCTCTTGGCACTGACGTCCTTGAGGACAGGCAGGAGGAGTTTGAGTGCTTTGCTGCCGCTTTGCCCTATCTCGTGTCCATGCTCGTTGCCCCTGAGGGAGATCCGGATGCACCAGACATCCCGACCCAACGCTCTTACGCAGAGGCGATGGCCGGTCCCTACTCCTCTCAGTGGCAGTCAGCCATGGACACAGAGATGGCTTCCTGGAAGTCCACAGGCACCTACGTCGACGAGGTTCCCCCGCCTGGGGCGAACATCATCAGTGGCATGTGGATTTTCAGGGTGAAGCGGCCGCCGGGCTCTCCGCCTGTCTTCAAGGCGCGTTACACGAGGCTTCAGTCAGCGAGAGGGAGTTGACTTCTTCCAGACCTTCTCCTCGACCCCGAAGATGACCACTCTTCGGGTTCTGCTGCACGTCGCCGCTCAGCGGGACTACGAGCTCCACTCGCTTGACTTCAGCACTGCTTTCCTACAGGGCAGCCTGCACGAGGAGATCTGGTTGCGCCGCCCACCTGGCTTCACTGGGTCGTTCCCTCCTGGTACCCAGTGGAGCCTCCGATGGCCAGTCTACGGTCTCCGCCAGGTGCCACGTGAGTGGCACGACACACTGAGGACTACACTTGCGGCTCTTGGGTTCGCGCCTTCTACTGCTGACCCGTCGCTGTTTTTACGCACCGACACCTCACTGCCGCCGTTCTACATCCTTGTGTACGTCGACGACTTGGTCTTTGCCACTGCTGACACTACGGCACTCGCCCACGTGAAGTCGGAACTGCAGAAGAGACACACGTGCACAGACCTGGGTGAACTGACAAGCTATCTTGGCTTGCGGATCACCCGGGACAGAGCACGCCGCACCATCACCTTGACTCAGTCACACATGGTGCAGCAGGTCCTTCAGCGCTTCGGCTTCACGTACTCCTCGCCTCAGCCCACCTCTGCCTACCAGTCACTCGCTCTCAGCTCTGCCTTTGGATGAGTCCGTAGAGCCGAGTGGCCCGTATCCAGAGCTTGTGGGTTGCCTCATGTACCTGATGACCTGCACTCGACCTGACCTTGCATACCCTCTTAGCATTCTTGCACGCTATGTCGCTCCCGGCCGTCACCGGAAGGAGCACATGGATGCAGTTAAGAGGGTGTTGTGCTACTTGTGCAGTACGTCGGGCATGGGGCTAGTGCTTGGAGGGCGAGACCCAGTTGTTCTCACTGGGCACTCAGACGCTTCTTGGGCAGACGACCAGGCTACTTAGCGGTCGTCTCAGGGTTACTCCTTCAGTCTTGGCTCTGGTTCAGTTTCTTGGCGTTTTACTCGCTCTTCTTCTGTTCTCAGCTCCAGTTGTGAGGCTGAGATCTACGCCACAGCCATGGCAGCCCAGGAGCTACGCTGGCTCACCTACTTGCTGACCGACCTTGGAGAGCGGCCTCGTTCTCCTCCAGTGCTGTACGTCGACAACCAGGCAGCCATTGCCTTGTGTCAGGAGCACAGACTGGAGCACAGAACGAATCACATTGCTGTGCGTTACTTCCTTGCTCGAGAGCTGCAGTAGCGTGGTCAGCTTCGTCTGCGTTACGTGGCCTCTTAGGCCAACACTGCTGATGTGTTCACCAAGGCGCTTCAGCCTTGTGACCATCACCGCTTTTGCACTCTTCTAGGCCTTGTGCCTACTGGACCTCACTTGCTTACTTCTTGAGTCTGTTTGTACTGTGATCTCTGTATATATATACCTGCATGTTTACTCTTGCTAGGTTGTGATCATTGTACCTCTTGCTCTATTATAAACCTGCTTGTGAACTGGTCTTGTGACCACTTGCTTGTGCTCGGAATTTGTGTGGTATCCTTGAGATCCATCGTGAGCTTGTTTTGTCTTGCTTTGTCTTGACTTGTCTTGTGACCCCTAGTTCTCCCCCATTTTGCCTATGGGGGTGTGTCAAACCTTATATATGTTGTGCTTGTTTAGGCTACAGTGGGTTAGCCCATAGGGGGTACACAATTCTAGGGTTAGATACTTGTACTGATTTCACTGCTAGTTCAATCACTTTTTCTTGTTCCTTCATTACAACACCTCCTTGAACTCGTCTGAGAAGAACTTCAGGGCTCCGTCCGTCTGCCAGGTTTTGAGTTTGAGATCGGACTGTCACTCAGCCCGCTTCATCCACGCAATGAAGCACTCGAAGGCCAGAGACCTGCTGACGGTGTTGACGGCCTAGACGTAGCGAGTAGATGCGTCGATGAAGGTAAGTGTGTACTGCTCCCCGTCGAGCCCCTCCTAGCTGAGCACCATAAAGTCGTTGTAAACCTCGTCCAGCGGCTTGTAGCGTTCATACCCTGGGGGCAAATTGGGGAACGGCTGGTGATTGAGCGACGCGGTTGGGCAGACGATGCATGGCAGGTTAGGTGAGTCCGCGGTGAGGGAACCGTTTCGAGGAAGGAGGAGCGCGTCGTTGTCGAAGACTCCAGCCTTGAGCGAGTTTTTGAGCGTGGCATGGGAGGGATGGCCGAGCCGTTGGTGCCATGTTTCTGGGTCCGCACGGTAACCGAGTGTCTTTTGGTAATATTTTTGTCGCGCTGCTTCGTCGTTTGCCTCCCCTTCAGGTCCTGCGTCAGTGGCGGAGTTGGTGTCGGCGGCGAGCGCGCGAATTGCTTTTCGCTCCAAAAGCACACGGGGAATACCGATGATGTCGTCGGTGTCGCCGGCTTCGACTTGGTCTCCGGTAACGAGCAGGCATTGGTTGGGCCATTCCCGAACTGGGAGCCCCTTCACAGGAATTCTAAAGTAGATGTATTCAGCGTCGATGACCTCAATTTCTTGTGGTCCTTGTACTGGCGGCTCCGGCTTCTCGGTAGGTTCGGGTAACTCTGTTGGTTCTCCCATAAATTCGTATCAGGGTGTGTCAGGGTGTTGGTCTTCTGACTCTTTTGCCATTTGCTGGGGTGTGTCAGGGGCGTATTGATCTGGGAGAGGTGGACCTCCCCACCAGGTGCCGCGAGTTGCCCAGTATGGGTCGACGACGGCAACTTCCGCAGGAGGGAAACCAGCTGCTTCCGCGTGCCCTTGTTCTGCTTCGGCCGTGGTGTCCCATCCTCCTCTGGCGCCCCATGTGTCTTCAGCGGTCTCTGCTTCTCCAACTGCTTCTCCTGCTGTTGCGCCAACTTCCTCTGCTGGAACTGCGCCCCACCCACTTGCGGCTGCTTCTTCTGGAGTTAGTACTTCTCCCCACGATCTGAGCGCGGGCTCGGAAGTGTTCCAGCCCGGCCAGTGTGTCTCCGCTGTCTTGTTTTCCTCGGTTGGTTGAGTTGCATATCCTGACGTGCCGCTGTCTTCTTCCATTGTGGCAGGTCCGGTTTCTGCAGGGTTGGAGGTCGAGGCATTCGGGACAGTGCGCAAGCGTAGAAGGCCGTCGGAGGCTGGTCGCTCGAGGTCCATCTCGTCGGGATGTGACCATGTTGGTGGCTCCGTGGGAGTTGTTTTCAGTAGCAGTGTGCGGTGGGAGTCGCGGGTGGTGCTCTGAGAAAAAAATTGCAGCACGAAGACTCCATCATCATCGATCGCCTTTCCGATGTAAGTTTTGTTGCGGAAGAGCTCGAAGGTCTTTTCCTTCTGATTGCTGCGAATGTTGATTCCGCACCGGATGAGTTGAGCTAATGAGAGTAAGTTGTATTGTAGGTCAGGGGCGACGAGAACGTCCCCGATGTGAATGGTGAACTTCGTGTCATCGGCCTCGAGGTAGATTTCGCCAATCTCATATGCCTTCATTTTTCCGTTGTTGGCGGCGGTGATTTCGCAGGGTCGTCGCATGCGTCGAGAGTTGCTGATGAACTTTGGCGATCCCACCATGTGTTGTCCGCAGCAACTGTCCAGGTACCACGTGTCCAGATCCTCGTAGAGCTGGCGGGCGAGGTTGGCAATCTTGGGCGTGACGATGCGATCAAGGTCTGTCAGAATGTTATAATTGTCTACTCTATAGCGAGTACAACCCAATTAGGGTTTCCTATATGTATGCCAACTTCTGCTAGTGCAAACCCTCTCTCTTCTTCATTCCTTATTATTCACATGCTATCAGAGCATCTACGCTCCTGGCCTGTGGGCCCACCCAACTGCTTCCGCTGCTACTCTGTGTGCTGCACGCCCGGTGGCGTGCCCCCCGCGCGACCCTTAGCAGCCCCTTCGCGGCCCTGTTGCCGCCCCTCCAGGCCCCTCGCGGCCCCTTCGCGGCCCTGTCGCCGCCCCTAACGGCCCCGTCGCCGACCTCGGCCCCTCGCGGCTCCTTTGCGGCCCCGTCGCCGCCCTTCTCGCCCCCTCGCGGCCCCTTCGCGACCCCGTTGCCGCCCTTCGAGGCCCCTCGCGGCCCCTTCGCGGCCCCGTCGCCGCCCCTATCGGCCCCGTCGTCGCCTCTAGCGGCCCCGTCGCCGCCCCTTGCGGCCGCGTCGCCGCCCCTTCGCGGCCCCGTTGCCGCCCCTAGCGGCCCGTCGCCGCCCTTCCAGGCCCCTCGTGGCCCCTTCACGGCCCCGTCCCCGCCCCTATCGGCCCCGTCGCCGCCCCTTCGCGGCCCCGTCGCCACCCCTAGCGGCCCGTCGCCGCCCTTCCAGGCCCCTCGCGGCCCCTTCGCGGCCCCGTCGCCGCCCCTATCGGCCCCGTCGCCGCCTCCAGCGGCCCCGTTGCCGCCCCTTTCGGCCCTGCCTCGACCTTGCCCCGGCCCCGCCCTAGCCATGCTCCGTCGCCTGTCGCGGCGCACCGGGGGCACGTGCAACGCCCCCCCCTCTTTTCTCGTCGCCTGTCGAGGTGACCTGAGGGGGCCGCGTGGGGGGGGGGGGGCGGCGTCGCACCTTCTGCCGCCTGCTTTGGCGCCCTGGGAGGCCGCGCGTCGGCCCTCCCCTTCCCCCCCCCCCCGTAACCTCCCTACCCGCCATCCCGCCCTGCCCTGTGTTAGGGTTTAGGGGTGGCGAGTAGGGGGTGGCGGGTGTGTGGTCTCCCTTGCTCCTCCTCCTCCTCTGTCTCCCACTGCTGCAGCTGCCGCTGAGGGGGGTGGTTGTGTGGGAGTCGACGGAGTGGTGTTAGGGGGTGGGGTGTGAGTGAACCTAGGGTGCAGCAGGGGGTGTGTGAAAGGGGGGTGCTGTGGGAGTAGAACTAGGGTTTGAGCAGGGGGTGTGTGTCGAGAGGTGTGGGGCAGCTGGAGGAGGTTGTGTGAAGGTAGCTGTCGTGTGGCCTGCAGCGCCTGTAGTCCGTCGCCCTTGCTTCGGTAGCTAGTGAGCCTGTTGCACTAGTCGCTAGTGGGTCCGTTGCTCCTGCCGCTCGTCTATAGCCGCGGAGCCAGTTACTCCAGTAGTCCGTCGCCCTTGCTTCGGTAGCCACTGAGTCAACCGCTCCTGTGCTCGTGCCTCTGCAGCTTCAGTCGTTGCCTCCCATCTTCTCTCCCTCCACAGTTCCTCCTACTCCTCACTTGCCCGCTGTGATTAACTCTAGCTTTGCTCCCTATTGTGAACTCCTGCTCTATGCCTGCTTGCTCGTTGTGCTGATTACACCCCACTTTGGCTATAGGGGTGTGTCAGAATGTTATAATTGTCTAGCCTGCAGTGGGGTACTCTATAGCGAGTACAACCCAATTAGGGTTTCCTATATGTATGCCAACTGCTGCTAGTGCAAACCCTCTCTCTTCTTCATTCCTAATTATTCACAAGCTCGCCGGTGTACGGTGAGAGGGCGAAATATCTGCTTGCGGAAATGCTCGGCGGCGATTCCGGAGTAGGGGGAGGGAGCTCGAAGTCAGGAGGGATGTCTGAGGGGCGAGAGGACCAGGTAAAAGCTGTTGGGTCATTGTCTGGACTGGGCGCGACGGGGTTGATGGGATTGTCACGAGCGAATGTTACTCGATCCCAGTAACGGGACCCTCTGTTGCGTCGAGCCATGCAGCTTATGATTGATCCTTTTCCTTTGTCCTTCGTCGTGATGAGTGCAGGGGATTGTGAAGTGCTGGCGACGGAAGGAGGCAGCACAGTGGCGGAGGGCTTTGTCTGCGTCGATGGTTGTTGGTTGGAGGCGTTGCGCCGCTCGTCAGCGGCCTGACGCTTGTAGCACTGGTCGATAGAGTGGCCAGACTTCTTGCAGTATTTGCAGAAAGCTCCCTTCTTTCCGCGTTGTTCCCCTTGTGATGCTCCTGTGTAGAATACTAATTTCTCCCGTTTAACATTCTTCTCGTTGTACAGGTCGATTTCCTTCTGCTCCGAAAGAAGCGTGGCGCACAGAGCTGACTCTGATATGGTTGCTCGGGCGCGAAGGAGTGACTGGCATTGTTGCCAGTCGGGGCCGAGGCCAGAGATGACCATCGAGATGAACATGTCGTCGGGGACAGTCCCACCGCATTTCTTGACTTGGTCACGCAGATTGCGGCACCGGTTGACATACGGTCCCGCTTTCTCCCCTTGCTTCATTTTAACCGAAGTCAGTTGGCTGAGTAGACGGCTCATCGTAACTGGATCTGTTGCCATGTATGAGTTGCGCAGGTGTTCCTAAGAGGATTGCGCGGGAGCCCACTCTGTCTTATAAGGGCGAATGCCGAGCTGCTCTTCAGGTGAGAGATTGCGAAGGAGAGCAGTGTACGCGAGGAGGGATTCGTGGTGGTATTGATGCTTCTCCTGGATGGTACCTTCCGAGGGAAAAGGTAGGCTTCCGTCGTAGTACATCCAGATTTGAGCGGTTGTCGCGAGAAGCTAGAATTCGAAACTCCACATGTAGAAATCCTTTTCGTTGAAAGGAATTGAGGTCTTCAATTTTGAAGTCAATACAAATTTGGTTTGCATTGAAGCAATGTCTGACTGTGAGCGCTGTAGGTTGTCTTGTGCAAGAGCTGACTCTTGACGATTCTCGAAGGTGAAGGATCTCTCGGAGTTGACGCGTCGGTCTTCTCCAGGAAGAGGAAGTCCAGCAACGCCACGTGCATAGCTTGAGCCGTCAACGCTCATTGCTTGATGGCTTTCAAGGGCGTTGATGCGTGCGACTAGCTCCTCAACGACAACGGCGCTGACGGAGGTCACCGCTGATGGCACGTTAGTCGTTGCTGGTGGTGGGCCCGGTGAGTCTGCAGTAGCTTTTCCTTCAGGAGCCATAGTATTGCAGACTTTGAGGTGTAATAAATGACTTTATAAAGGGATTGTTTTGAGAAGAACGAGGACTTGACAGATCGTATAATCCACTCTAGCTCTAATACATGCTGATATTACCAAGAATCCAGTGGATCTAATAGAATCTGTTAAGTATGAGGGGAGACAATGAAGTCTCTGTAGTGACCTTGTTGAATAATAATTGAAAGAGAACAAGATAATTGAAAGATAGGAGTACAAGAGATTAAGTAGAAATCTAGCTAGCCATGTACCCTGAGGGGTACATTCCCTTATTAACTGTATTGCATAGCTACAATAACCGTGACTATTGCTATCCTCGACAGTTACCATGTTGCAGTGAATTAACTGTCGCGCGGTTACTGAATTGCCAAGGGTCACGACCGTTGACTTCCTCAGACGGTTGACCTTCGGGTGACCTTCGACATTCCGTATGCTCTATATGAGCTATTGCGGTACTGGTACAGTGGAACAGCTTCGGGAATGCTTTATATAGCCTTTCGGTTATTCCAACAATTTCGAATCTGATTGCGTCTAATAAACTTAGATCATTGAATGTATCATTGACATGTGTATTAGCTTGCCTAGCCATCAAAGATCTGTTTTAAGCTTACTATGATTGCCATTTGCCAACACAATAACGCGCCTCACCATGTTGACCAATTTGTCCACCAAATCATCCTGCGCGTACTCCTCTCAGCCACTGTCTGCTATGCGCGCCGTCTCGAGCACTTTCTGCTGTTCGCGCCGTCCACGAACTGCGGGTAGACCTTCCGCACTCACTCGGTAGCACTTGAAGGCACCTACGGGTGGTAGTGACAGCTCGGATTGAACTTGAGCGCGAGGCGAGGGAGTGGAGCGCGTGGAAGAGCGCGTGACGAGAAAGGTTGTGGGAGCGGGACGTTGCTTCTAGTGGCGTGTGCGACCTCGTTTGAGTTTCGCGAATGTCGAAGTTGCTTAAAGCGATGGACCCTCTAGCGGGGTTGGAAGAGAGCGAGAGCGAGGAGGACGAGGAGGAAGGAGACGAGGAGGAGGAGGAGGAGGATGATGAGAAGGAGGAGGAGGCGGAGGAGGAGAAAGGAGGGAAAGAGAAGGCTACGAGCGGAGGCGGAGAGGAAACGGGACAGCGCAAGGGCGGAGGTAGGATTGCGTGGTGGGAAGGAGCGGTGGTGTGATGTAGCTTCGCGCTCGTCCGTACAATGTTCCTGCACTCTCACTCTGCTCTGCGCCCCCTGCTACCCCACTCTCTCCCGGCCCTGTCCCGCGCGTGCGTGCAGCGGTGGACTACGCGGCGCTGGTGCGGCACGGGCTGGTGGGCGGCCCGTCTGTGCTGCTGCTGCCCGACCAGCAGCCCAGCGCCGCCGTGGACTGGGGCAAGTGGGGCTGCGGGCAAGGGCGCGAGGGGCACGCGCAGGGGCAGGGGCGGGGGAGTGAGGCGGAGGGGGATGGGGAGGAGGAGAGGGAGAAGCGGAAGAGGGCGCGGGAGGAGAGCCGGCAGCTGCAGGAGCTGGCGAGTGATGCTGGTGCTGAGGTAGGCAGGGATGCTGGGATGCCAGGGGGATGTTGGCACCGCGTCACACCACTCACCACCGTTCTCCATGGTAATAAGAGCCAGGCGTTGTTCTGGTTGTCCAACATTGCCCCCCATCGCCCTCTCCCCCTCCCTCTCACCACATGCCCCTCTTCACACCCTGCCCCCACCACGTGCCCCTCCCCATGCCTCCGCCCGTGTGCCTGTTACCCGTGTGCCTGGTGGTGCTCACAGGCGGCAGCAGCGAGGGCGTTGGCGCACGGGGCAGCGGCGAGGCAGCTGAGGGCGGACCTGGCAGCGGAGCACAGAGAGCGCCACTGGCAGCGCCGCCAAGCAGGAGGCGAGCGAGGGAGGGGTGCGGCTGCTGCGATGAGCTTCAGCCAGCGCGAGAAGAGGAAGCGCGATGCGGGGCAGGCGAGCCGAGGGAAGAACTACGTGGAGGAGGAGAAGCGGCAGCTCAGGGACCAGGGCGTCTACTCTGGCTTCGATGCTTAGCTTAGCTTAGCTGCCCCCATGGGGATCTTCTTGCCAGCCCACCACAAATTCTCCATGTTTGTGTGCGCAGTGTATGCCAATGCTCTAATGCAATAGCAAATCTGTTATTGCCCATACCACCTGCCAAATTTGAATGGGGTAGCTAATAACAAGACATACAAGTTCTTTTTGCCTTACTGTTTTCAACCAATGACAGGGTGATTTGTGAAGAATGTAAGTCCACACAATCATAAATGTACACACCAATTTAGAAGCTTGCTAGTCCGACACCCTAGCTTTCTTCACGCCACCATCGCGACTGCGCCTCCGCAGTGCCTTGGACTCAACTCAACTCGCGCCTTCCTCCGCAAGCTTCAAGGGCCATCCCTCGTTTCGCGCGACTGGCAGCAGCGGCGGTAGCGCCACTCCCTCTCGCCCGCCTCGTCGCCATCGGCGCGCTTCACCTGCCTGCTCGCCGCCGCGCACTCCCCGCGCTGCCCCATGGGCAAGCTCAAGCGCCCGGGGCGCGGAGGGGGGGGCGGGGGCGGGCGAGGGCGCGGGTACGGGCGCGACAGGGACGCCATGCCGCCGCCGCCTCCGGGTGTGCTGAGCAAGCCCGCGCCGCCCATGCTCCGCGAGAGCAAGAGCTCCATTCGCCCGGCCTCGCGCCGCGCGTCCCCAGCGGTGGAGGTCAGCGCGGCCGCGGCAGGGGGCGCGCGGGAAGAGGAATTTGCGCTTCTGCACGACGAGGGCGGTGGAGCGGAGTCGTTCGGGATGTGGATCAAACTGACGGACAAACTGACGGAGCTGCTGACGTCCGGCGACGATGGCGTTGAGGCGATGATGAAGTTCGGACGGAACGGCAGTGGCCACGTGCGTGAGGACGGGGCGCGCTGAGGGGGAGTGCGGTGAAGGGAGGGTGTCGGGGTGGGCAGGGAGAGTAAAGGAGAGGAGGAGGCGGTTGAGAGGGGGTTGAGAGGGGGTTGAGAGGGGGTTGAGTGTGAGGGAAAGGGCGCTGGGGAGTCGAGGCAAGTGGAAGGTCCCTTCAAGTCCTCGAAGCGTCTTCCACTCTCCCATGCTGTCAACGCCCTCTGTGAGCCGCCGCTCCCCTTGCATCCCTCCCTCCCCCTTCCCCCAATTCCCCCCCTTCCCCCCCCGGCAGGCCATCAGGGTGGGCGGAGTGGAGTTCAAGTTCACGTCGCACAGCGAGCCCGACCCCGCGCTCTGCGACGTCTACCGCCTCCTGCCGCCCGGCGACGCGGCGGGCGGCGGTGCGGAGGGCGGGGAGCGGCGGGCGCTGGAGCACGTGGCGCAGGTGGCGCGGAAGCTGAGCGTGCAGCGACCACTGGACGAGCGCGAGAAGGAGAAGTGGCGCGACCTCACCAAGAGCACTCCTAAAGTCGCCAGTAACAAGTGCGCACAGGGGGAGAGGGGGGGAGGGGGAAGGGCGGGGAGTGGAAGGGAGGGGAATGGGAGAAGGGATGAAGGCGTGTGGTGGCATGTGCAATGGCGTGATGCCGGGCGTGGTGAGTGTGGCGCTGTTCCTTGTGACGATGGTTGGTACATTCCTCGTGAGACATGCGGCACATGCTGCCCGTGTGATGGGTGGCAAGGGAGACATGGGAGGCAAGGCATGGCAGTGCACACATGCATGTGATGTGATGGCATGCATGGTTCACCTTCGCATTGTGCTGTGCCGACATGCCATGCCATGGCATGAAAGAATTTCACGCACTTCCCCATTCCCCTCTTCCTGGGCTTGCGTGCGTCTGGATGGCTGGGCTGCGGCATGTTCCATGGCGTGTGCATGGCGTGTGCGTGGCGTGTGCGTGGCGTGTGCGTGGCGTGTGCGTGGCGTGTGCGTGGCGTGTGCGTGGCGTGTGCGTGGCGTGTGAGTGGCGTGTGCGTGGCGTGTGCGTGGTGTGTGCGTGGCGTGTGCGTGGCGTGTGAGTGGCGTGTGCGTGGCGTGTGCGTGGTGTGTGCGTGGCGTGTGCGTGGTGTGTGCATGGCGTGGGGCACGGCAGGCTGAAGCTGGTGGATCTCAAGGGCAACAAGGCAGCCGCCCCCACCGTTGACGGTATGATGCTTTGCCGCCCAATTCTCGTCTTGTCGTGCCATCCATCTGTGTAGCCAGCATCAATTTCTGGCCTGCATTCCTCCACAATCCTTACCTCTCTCTCCCTTTTTTTTTTTTTAACCATGTGCCTGCTTCTGCTTGTGCGGCCCTGCCCCCCACCTGCAGTGCACAGGGGTGCCGGGAGGGGCGCTGCGAGCTTGGGCGTGCAGAAGAAGCCAGGTGCGCGCAGGCAGGCAGTGGGGTGAATGCACGTGCACACTGAATGCACGTGCACACTGAATGCACGTGCACACTGAATGCACGTGCACACTGAATGCACGTGCACACTGAATGCACGTGCACACTGAATGCACGTGCACACTGAATGCACGTGCACACTGAATGCACGTGCACACTGAATGCACGTGCACACTGAATGCACGTGCACACTGAATGCACGTGCACACTGAATGGTGCATTCTTGGTGGCGTCAGCATGCTGCACCCCTCATGCATCCCATGTGTACGTTCACTTGTTGCTTGTGCGCCCATGTGCTCCATTCACTCTCCATTCACTCTCCATTCACTCTCCATTCACTCTCCATTCACTCTCCATTCACTCTCCATTCACTCTCCATTCACTCTCCATTCACTCTCCATTCACTCTCCATTCGCTCTCCATTCGCTCTCCATTCCTCCATTCACTCTCCATTCACTCTCCATTCACTCTCCATTCACTCTCCATTCACTCTCCATTCACTCTCCATTCACTCTCCATTCACTCTCCATTCACTCTCCATTCACTCTCCATTCACTCTCCATTCACTCTCCATTCACTCTCCATTCACTCTCCATTCACTCTCCATTCACTCTCCATTCACTCTCCATTCACTCTCCATTCTCTCTCCATTCACGCTCCATTCACGCTCCATTCACTCTCCATTCACTCTCCATTCACTCTCCATTCACTCTCCATTCACTCTCCATTCACTCTCCATTCACTCTCCATTCACTCTCCATTCACTCTCCATTCACTCTCCATTCACTCTCCATTCACTCTCCATTCACTCTCCATTCACTCTCCATTCACTCTCCATTCACTCTCCATTCACTCTCCATTCACTCTCCATTCACTCTCCATTCACTCTCCATTCACTCTCCATTCACTCTCCATTCACTCTCCATTCACTCTCCATTCACTCTCCATTCACTCTCCATTCACTCTCCATTCACTCTCCATTCACTCTCCATCACCCCTGCCGCCCATCACCCCTGGGCAGGGCTCTTCAAGCGATCTTCAGCCCCGCCCATCCCCCCTCTGCCCAAGCAGCAGCAGCAGCGCCTGTCGCCCTTCAATCGTGCCACCCCCCCCGCCATCTCCCCGGACCTGTCGGTGGGGAGGGCGCTGGAGCCGCGGTCCGCCCACGCCACGCCCCCGCGCGCAGCCGCTCATGCACCCGACGCACACAACCGTGCCGCAGTCGCCCTGCTGGGGGGCACGCCTGACATGCCTCAGGCGCCCCAGGTGGCTGTGGTGCCCGCGGGCGAGCTGCGCGCGTTCCTGGTGGACATCCTGGGGCGCAACCCCAAGGGCGTCAGCAAAACTGTGAGCGCCGCGCTGCATGGCGGGCAAAGGGGAGACAGGGGCTGGGGGGAGCGGTGGCGTGGGGGGAGAGAATAGGGAGAGGGGCAGTGGCAGTGAAATGGGAGCGGGACAGTGGAAAAGGAAGAGAGAATAAAAGAGAGAGGGGTAAAAAATAATGGAAGAGAGGAGGGGGAGGGAGGGAGTGTGTGAGTCGGTGGGGAGGGTAAGGGGATGGAGGGCGAGGTGGAGATGGAGGGAGGGTGGGTGTGAGTGGTAGGGGAGGGTAGTGGGATGGAAGACATCGAGAGTTTGAGAAAAGGAGGGCGGGGATATGCAATGGATCACAATCCCCTCATCCATATGCAATGCAGATGTGTGTGTGTGTGTGTGTGTGTGTGTGTGTGTGTGTGTGTGTGTGTGCGTATGCGTGTGTGTGTGCGTGTGCGTGTGCGTGTGTGTGTGTGCGTGTGTGTGTGTGTGTGTGTGTGCGTGCATGAGTGCACCAGGCGATGGAGAGGGCAACGGGGCATGATTGGGCGCAGCTCGACAAAGTCGTCAGGCAGGTCAGTCCCTCCCTCCCCCACACGCAATGGGGGGGTCAGTCCCTCCCTCCCCCACACCCACACGCAATGGGGGGGTCAGTCCCTCCCTCCCCCACACGCAATGGGGGGGTCAGTCCCTCCCTCCCCCACACGCAATGGGGGGGTCAGTCCCTCCCCCCCCAACACGCAATGGGGCGGTCAGTCCCTTCCCCACGTGCACTGCGTGACTCGGTAGAGATTGCACCTGCCAGTCTAGGTTTGGCCTTCGGGGGTACGCCCCTTGAGATTCATTGCTGTGACCTCGTTCCCCGGCTGCAATGTCATGCAGTACCCCGCTCCGCTACAACAGCTGTCCGTGCACCCATGCACTGCAGCTACAACAGCTGTCCGTGCACCCATGCACTGCAGCTACAACAGCTGTCCGTGCACCCATGCACTGCAGCTACAACAGCTGTCCGTGCACCCATGCACTGCTCACGTACGAATGTAGCCCCTCTTTGGTGTGCCTTTGTGTCGGGGTGTCAATCCACCATTTGTGATTGGTTATTTCAACCACCAGTTGGGACCAGTGGTAGTTTAGTCTCCCGACCATTTTTGGTCCCAACTGCCTCCTTTCCCCACCAACCTCCGCGTGCACTTGTTGATGGCCACATCTTCTTTCAACACATTGCTTCCACCTCGTGCACTCCCTGTACCTGCACCGCCCATCCGCCCCACATGGTGCGCGGGGAGCATGGCGTGCAGATAGCGAGGCTGCATGCGCCGGGGTACTACCGCCTGCTGCCACACATCAAGGAGGGCGCCCACGCCGCACACCCTGCAGCAGCAGCAGCCGCAGGGCGCTCGCCCATACAGCGTCGCTCCACGTCCCCTCTGCCCTCACACTCTCCTCTACCCTCACACTCTCCTCTGCCCGGGCATTCCCCCCTGCCATCGCATTCCACTCTGAGGACACCTCCTCTCTCCCCTCTAGCTGCTGCCTCCCCCCGCCCATCCACGTCCCCCCTCCCATCGGCATCCCCCCGCCCCGCGTCCACGCCTCCAAGGCACTCCCCGTGAGAACCACCCCCTTGCTCCTCGCCCCTTTCCCTCTCTCCCCCCGGCCCTCCATCGCTGCCCTGAAGCCTCTATTGCCTTTGCCCTCCATGCTCACCGCCCTGCTGCTCCTCACTCTCACCATCTCTTGCCATCGCGCCTTCCCTGCCCCGTCCCCATTTCTCCTCCCCCTACCTCTTCCTTCCTCCCTTCCCGTTCTTACTCTCCCCATACCCCTTCTCCCCTTCCCCCCCGGCCATTCCCCCGCAGAGGCGTGGAGGCGGCAGAGGGTGGGGGTGGCAGGGAGGCGGCGCGGGCGGGCAGGGTGCCGCTGCTGAACCTCAACGAGACGGGCTTCGACGACGACGAGGGCGGGGACGCACATGGCCATGGGCATGGGGATGGGGAGAAGGAGCAGGAGCAGGAAGAGGAGGAGGAGGAAGAGGAGGAGGAGGAAGAAGAGGATGAGGAGTTGGTGGTGGAAGAGGAAGAGGTGGGGGACGAGGGGAAGGGGGAGGAGGAGGGCAGAGTGGTGGAGGGGGGGGTGAGCACAGCAGGGGAAGAGGCGGGAGAGAGGGGCTTAGGGGAGGGCACTGGGGATGACGGGTGGAATCACTCAAAGGGCGAAGGGGCAGGCGGGGAGGAGGGTGAGGAGAAGAAGGGGGAAGCGGGTGAGGAGGGAGGGGGGGAGGAGGAGGGGGGAGAGGAGGTGCGGCTGGAAGACTTGTTTGGGGATGAGTCGCCCTCCCATGGGGAAGGGGAAGAGGGGGAGGGAGGAGGGGGCGTTGGGGAGAGTGGAGGTTTGGAGGGCGAGGGACAGGTGAAAGGTGAGAGTAGCGAGGGTGGGAGTGGGAGTGAGAGCGAGAGTGAGAGTGGGAGTGGGAGTGGCAGTGGTAGTGAGAGTGGGAGCGGGAGTGAGAGCGAGGGGGAGGGTGATGCTGGCAGCAGCAGCAGCGGCAGCAGCGGCAGTGCGAGTGAGATTGACATCGACATTGACGATGGGGACGGGGCGGACAGCGGCAGGGGCGGAGGCGAGGCGGAGAAGAGGGCGGAGGGCAAGGGGGCGAGGGCGCGGCACGAGGGGCGCGCTCACGGGCACGGGCATGGGCGGGTGGAGAGGGAGGCGAGGGCAGCTCAAGAGGGGCAGGCAGACGCGAGCACTGGAGGAGAGGAGGCGGGTGGGCAGGGGGGGAGGGGGGGTGTGGGGGAAGAGGGGACCTGGGCGGAAGGGGGGGAGGGGGGACTTGGTGAAAAAGGGGAAGATGGAGGGAAAGAGGTTGATGGAAAGAAGGGAGTGGAAGAAGGGAAGGAGCTGCAGGAGGGGCAGGGGGAGGAGGAGGGGGAGATGGTAGGAGATGACGTGAGGATAGAGAATGAGGGGGATGAGAAAGGCGGCGAGGGCGAGGAAAAAGAAGGTGGGATGGGCGAAGGGAGAGCGGACAAGACTGATTCTGAAACGCAAGGAGAGGGAGGAGAGGAGGGGGAGGAGGGGGAGTTGAAGGTGGATGGCAGCGGGGAGAAGGGAGATAGCATTGATGTGCATGGTGAGAGGGATGAGCCTGGAAAGGAAGGGAAGGGGGAGGACGGGACAATTGGGGTGCAAAGGGAGGAAGGGATTGAAGGGGAGGCAGAGGAGGCATGGGCTGGAAAGGAAGCGAAGGCTAAGGCGACAGAGAGTGAGGAGCAAGACGATGGGGCACTGAGGGAAGCAGAGGAGAAGGAGAGAGTGAGAAAGGCAGAGGAGGAGAGAGTGAGAAAAGCAGAAGAGGAGAGAGTGAGAAAGGCAGAAGAGGAGAGAGTGAGAAAGGCAGAAGAGGAGAGAGCAAGAAAGGCAGAAGAGGAGAGAGTGAGAAAGGCAGAAGAGGAGGAGAGAATGAGAAAAGAGAAGCTTGAGGAGGAGAGGAAGAGAGTGAGAGAGGATAATGTTCGGCGGATGAGGGAGAGGGAGGAGGCGGAGCGCGCGGCCAGGGAGGAGAGAATGAGAGAGGAAGAGGTGCGGAGGGCGAAGGAGAATACAGAGCGGAGGGCAGAACAAGAAAGGGAGGCGAAAGAAGGGGAGAAGGAAAAGCGAGAGAAAGAGAAAGCTGTGATGGCGAGGGAGGAGAGGGAGAGGGAGAGGAGAGAGAAAGAGAAAGATGATAAGGAAATGGCAGAGAGGCTTGGAAGGGAGAGAAGGGAAACAGAAGAGAGGGAAAGAAGGGAGGAGGAGAAAAGAGCGAAACAGGAAAAGGACAGGGAAGAGAGGGAAACGGAGAGGCGACAGGTAGAGAAGGAGCAGAGAGAGATGCAGGAAAGGCAAGAAGAGGAGAGTAAGGCAAAGAAAAGGTTGCGTGTGAAGGGTGGGGAGGATGAGGACGCGCGGGAGAAGGAGAAGGTGGGCGGTGCGAGGGAGGAGGTGGCACGGCACGGGGGGGATGGGGATGGGTTGGAGGAGGTGGGTGCAGGGCGAGGGGGCGACAAGGGGCCCCGTGGGCTGCTAAAGGGATCTGGGCCGCTGGGGCGAGAGGGTGAAGGTGGCAGGGGTGAAGGCGGCAGGGGTGACGGCGGCAGGGGTGAAGGCGGCAGGGGTGACGGCGGCAGGGGTGAAGGCGGCAGGGGTGACGGCGGCAGGGGTGAAGGCGGCAGGGGTGAAGGGGTAGTAGTGGGGGTCGAAGTGATGGAGGAGAGGGAGGTGGGGAAGGTGGAGAAGAGGAAGAAGGAGAAGAAAAGTAAAGCAGGCAGGGTGGGGGAGAAGAGGGAGAAGAGAAAGAGGCAGGAGGGCGGGCAGGATGGGGCAGGGGAAGGCGGGCTGGCAGACATGGGTGGTGGGATGAAGCGCGGAGTGGGTGGCAGTGCTGACAAGCCCCATGCTCACCCCGACTCCCCGCCTGCCTCAGATGCCGCCGCGGCTGCTGTGGGGGGATGGGCAGAGGGAGAGGAGAGTGGGAGGCAGGCGAGGCAGAAGCGGAGGTGGCATGAGGAGGAAGCGGAGGAGGGGGGAGTGGCAGAGGGAGAGGATGGCAGCGATGAGGGGTGGGAGGGGCATGACACGTCCTTGTATGAGGCGTATGAGAAGGACAAGCCCGAGCTGAAGGGGCCAATCACATCTCGCGACCAGTAAGGGCCCCTGCCATGCCTGCACACACCACCACTGTGTGCCATGCCTGCCCACACCGCTGCATGCCATGGCAGCACACACCACTGCATGCCATGGCAGCACACAACACTACATGCCGTGGCAGCACACAACACTGCATGCCGCGGCAGCACACAACACTGCATGCCGCGGCAGCACACAACACTGCATGCCGTGGCAGCACACAACACTGCATGCCGTGCCTGCGCACACCACTGCACGCTGATGGAGCACATGTATCATGGTGGTTGGGCGGGTGGCAGGTACGCTCTGTACCACGCGGAGTTCACAGACAAGTACGCCGTGTACCTGCGCCTGCACTGCATCCTCGACGCCCAGCGGTGAGGCACTGCATTCAGGGAGGGGAGGGGAGGGCTCACACGTGGGCCATGTGATGCACTGAGGCATGTGTACATGCTGCTGTGATGCACTGTGGCATGTGTACATGCTGCTGTGATGCACTGAGGCATGTGTACATGCTGCTGTGATGCACTGAGGCATGTGTACATGCTGCTGTGATGCACTGTGGCATGTGTACATGCTGCTGTGATGCACTGAGGCATGTGTACATGCTGCTGTGATGCACTGAGGCATGTGTACATGCTGCTGTGATGCACTGAGGCATGTGTACATGCTGCTGTGATGCACTGTGGCATGTGTACATGCTGCTGTGATGCACTGAGGCATGTGTACATGCTGCTGTGATGCACTGAGGCATGTGTACATGCTGCTGTGATGCACTGAGGCATGTGTATATGCTGCTGTGATGCACTGAGGCATGTGTACATGCTGCTGTGATGCACTGTGGCATGTGTACATGCTGCTGTGATGCACTGAGGCATGTGTACATGCTGCTGTGATGCACTGAGGCATGTGTACATGCTGCTGCCCTGCCTTGCCTCACTGCGCTGCCATGCATGCGTGGCAGGGAAGAAGCGGAGCGGATATTTACTGAAATGGACGAGTGTGAGGATGAGGAGGAGAAGGAGCGGTATAAGCGGCGGATATATGCCATGTTCCACAGCAGGCACAAGGTACCCATGCACCATGTTCCACAGCAGGCACAAGGTACCCATGCACCATGTTCCACAGCAGGCACAAGGTACCCATGCACCATGTTCCACAGCAGGCACAAGGTACCCATGCACCATGTTCCACAGCAGGCACAAGGTACCCATGCACCATGTTCCACAGCAGGCACAAGGTACCCATGCACCATCTCCTTTTGTTCTGTCCCGTCTGGGCTCTCTCTCCACTCTCACTCGTTGCTGCCTTGCACTCCCCTCCACTCTCACTCGTTGCTGCCTTGCACTGCCCTCCCCGCAGCGCCTGCATCAAATGAAGGCCGTCTTTGCCCTCGTGCAGCAAGAGCTAGCGGTGAGCCTCCTTGCCTCTCTGCACTCTCCCTACATGCACGCTTTCTCACTTTCTCAGCCGTTATCATCCCTGCATGCCTCCTGTTCACCACTTGTCCGCTCTCTCTGTGACATCCCGGTCTAATGTATGTAAATCTTCTGAACTTCTTCAGCCACATCACAGTCGTTTGCTGCTGCAACTCCCTTGTTCAGTGCACATACACATGCATAAATCTCCTATCAACTTGTGTACCAGGTGTACACTTGTTCAGTGCACAGACACATGCATAAATCTTCTATCAACTTGTGTAGCATCCGAGGATGTCTTGCCCTCAAATGCGCCCTCTTTCCCTCCTCACCCTGCACTGCACTCACCACACATCATTGATGATTTGAAGTCGATCAAGGTGCAGGTGAATGAATACCTTCAGCAAAGCTGAGGCACGACACAGATACGCCCGTAGTCATGGACGGGGGCCCGATGCATTGTCGTAGAGCAATGGAGTCTGCACTGACGGTGGTCGTATGTGCCTAAGTGCTGTATGAAATTCTTGTAATCTGCGGATTTACTGAGCCATGTATGGTACTGGATTACACATCCCCAAGTCACATGGATATTCATTTGTAGGGGCGTTAATGGACTAGACTAGAATTTGCCTAAGGGCATATTCCTACTACGACATCTTATCACAAAACTCCAGAAAAGAAAAACCCATATTTCAGACTGGTATTGCGCGGGAAAAAAAAAATGCGAGCGCAAAACCTTCCAGGCGTGCCACATTAGCAAACCACGTTGAGCATGTGCGCTGCTACCACATGTCAAGTCTGGAGAATGTGGCTACAGTTTTCGCAGCTGGCAGAAGTCGTACAGTAATCAACAGCGATCTGTGATGGTTGCAAGTGGCTGCAAGAGCTCCGTGTGGCTGACACACTGTAGTACGCGAACGCAGCAGCTGTGCGTTGTCGGGTTAGAATCGAACAGTGCTGCGATAAACCCGTCACAGTGCTGCGCTATGAACTCATCGATCGCAAACTTTGTCGCGTCCTTCATACAATCAGTGAGCAGCAACCCGTGAGCAGCAAACAGTGAGCAACAACCAGTGAGCAACAACCAGTGAGCAACAACCAGTGAGCAGGATGCAGTTAGCAGCAAAGCAACCAGTGCGCAGCAACCCATGAACAATGACCCATGAGAAGCAACCAGGAAGTAGGATGCAGTGAGCAGCAACCAGGGAGCATCAACATGTGAGTAGCACTCAGTGGGCAGCAACCAGTGAGCACCAACAAAGGAGGAGAAAACAGTGAGCATCAACCAGTGAGCATCAACCACTGAACAGAAACCAGGGAGCACCAACCAGTGAGCAGCAACCAGGGAGAAGCCACCAGTGAGCAGCAACAAAAGAGCAGCAACCACAGAACAGCAACTAGTGAGCAGCCCATCTCCCATCTCCCATCCCCCATCTCCCACCACCAAGCTCCCATTTCCCATCTCCCATCTCCCATCTCCCATCCTCCATCTCCCATCTCCCATCTCCCATCCCCCATCCCCCATCTCCCATATCCCATCTCCCATCCCCCATCTCCCATCTCCCATCCCCCTATCTCCCATATCCGATCTCCCATATCCGATCTCCCATCTTCCATGTCACAGGCAAGTGCAGCCACGTGACCCGGCAGAAGAAAAACGCTCGAAACGAGCGCTTCCAGCTCCAAAACGCGGAAGGATCCGCACATGTGAAGGAAGTGCAGCGGGCGCTCTTCATTCGCGAGCGCCGATGACCGATGATGCTCGCAACCCTCCCACGCCCTTGCTGGCTTGGCAAAAGGCCCACACAAGCGCAGCCACATGACTCAGCGGAAGGAAATCACTCGGAACGAGCGCTTCCACCCCCAAAACGCGGAAAGATCCGCACACGTGCAGGAAGTGCAGCAGGCGTTCTTCATTCGCGAGCGCCGATGATCGATGATGCTCGCAACCCTCCCACGCCCTTGCTGGCTTGGTTATAGGCCCAGGCAGTGCAGCCATGTGATCCGGCAAAAGAAAAACGCTCGTAACGAGCGCTTCCACCCCTAAAACGCGGAAGGATCCGCAGATGTGCAGGAAGTGCAGCGGGCGCTCTTTATTCGCGAGCGCCGATGACCGATGGTGCTCACAACCCTCCCACGCCCTTGTCAGCTTGGTAGTAGGACCAGACAAGCGCCGCCACATGACCCGGCGGAAGAAAAACACTCGGAACGAGCGCTTCCAGCCCCAAAACGCGGAAGGATCCGCACATGTGCAGGAAGTGCAACGTGCGCTGTTCATTTGCGAGCACCGATGACCGATGATACCTGCAACCCTCCCACGCCCTTTCTGGGTTGGTATTGGGACCAGACAAGCGCAGCCATGTGACCCGGCGGAAGAAAAACGCTCGAAACGAGCGCTTCCACCCCCAAAACGCGGAAGGATCCGGACATGTGCAGGAAGTGCAGCGGATGCTCTTCATTCGCGAGCGGCGATGACCGATGATGCTCGCAACTCTCCCATGCCCTTGGTGGCTTGGCAGTAGGACCAGACAAGCGCAGCCACATGATCCGGCGGAAGAAAAACGCTCGGAACGAGCGCTTCCACCCCCAAAACGCGGAAGGATCCGCACATGTGCAGGAAGTGCAGCGGGCGCTCTTCATTCACGAGCGTCGATGACCGATGATGCTTGCAACCCTCCCACGCCCTTGCTGGCTTGGCAATAGAACGAGGCAAGCACAGCCACGTGACCTGGTGGAAGAAAAACGCTCGAAACGAGCGCTTCCACCCCCAAAACGCCAAAGGATCCCCACATGAGGAGGAAGTGCAGCGGGCGCTCTTCATTCGCGAGCGCCGATGACCGATGATACTCGCAACCCTCCCACGCCCTTGCTGGCTTGATAATAGGCCCAGACAAGCGCAACCACGCGACCCGGCGGAAGAAAAACGCTCGGAACAAGCGCTTCCAGTCCCAAAACGCGGAAGGATCTGCGCATGTGCAGGAAGTGCAGCGGGCGCTCTTCATTCGCGAGCGTCGATGACTAATGATGCTCGCAACCCTGCCACGTCCTTACTAGCTTGGTAATAGGACCAGATCAGCGCAGCCACGTGACACGGTGGAAGAAAAACGCTTAGAACGAGCGCTTCCAGCTGCAAAACGCGGAAGAATCCGCACATGTGCAGGAAGTGCAGCGGGCGCTCTTCATTCGCGAGCGCCGATGACCGATGATGCTCGCAACACTCCTACGCCCTTGCTGGCTTGGTAAAAAGCCCAATCAAGTGCAACCACGTGACCCGGCGGAAGAAAAGCGCTTGAAACGAGCGCTTCTAGCCCTAAAACGCGGAAGGATCCGCACATGTGCAGGAAGTGCAGCGGGCGCTCTTCATTCGCGAACGCCGATGACCGGTGATGCTCGCAACCCTCCCACGCCCTTGCTGGCTTGGCAATAGGACCAGACAAGCACAGCAACGTGACCCGGCGGAAGAAAAGCGCTCGTAACGAGCGCTTCCAGCCCCAAAACGCAGAAGGATCCGCACATGTGCAGGAAGTGCAGCGGGCGCTCTTCATTCGCGAACGCCGATGACCGGTCATGCTCGCAACCCTCCCACGCCCTTGCTGGCTTGGCAATAGGACCAGACAAGCACAACCACGTATCCAAGCGGAAGAAAAACGCTCGAACAAGCGCTTCCAGCCCCAAAACGCGGAAGGATACGCACATGTGCAGGAAGTGCATTGGGCACTCTTCATTCGCGAGCGCCGATGACCGATGATGCTCACAACCCTCCCACGCCCTTGCAGGCTTGGCAAAAAGGCCCGAAAAAGCGCAGCCACATGACATGGCAGAAGAAAATGCTGGGAACGAGCGCTTCCACCACCAAAACGCGGAAGGATCCGCACATCTGCAGGAAGTGCAGCGTGCGCTCTTCATTCGCGAGCGCCGATGACTGGTGATGCTGGCAACCCTCCCACGCTCTTGCTGGCTTGGCAATAGGACTAGACATGCGCAGCCAACATATGTTTTAAAGGTGTCCGACATTCGTTAGTGCACAAATCAAATTTGAAACAGTCCTAGAAGGTACGTTGGAACATGGGCAACTAGAAAAGGCGAAAAGAATCAGGGGGTGCGACGCATTTTTCCTAACATATGGTAATTACGTCGCATTTCTAGCACGTGGCGGCAAAAATCGTCGGTTTTAGGGGTGTCCAACATTCGTTTGTGCACGAATCGAATCTGAAACAGTCGTAGAAGGTACGTTGGAACACGGGCCACTAGAATAGGCTAAAATATTCAGGTGGTTTGACACATTCTTCCAAACATATGGCGATTACATTGCAGTTTGGCACGTGGTGGCAAAAATCGTCGGTTTTAAGGGTGTCCAACATTCGTTAGTACACGAATCGAATTGGAAACAGTCCTAGAATGAACGTTGGAACATGGACAACTAGAATAGGGGAAAATAATCAGGTGTTCCGACGCATTTTTCCAAACATATGTCGATTACGTCGCATTTTTAGCACGTGGCGGCAAAAATTGTCGGTTTTAGGGGTGTCCAACATTCGTTTCTGCACGAATCACATCCAAAACAGTCCTAGAAGGTACGTCAGAACACGGGCCCCTAGAATAGGCGACAAGAATCAGGTGGTCCGACGCATTTTTCTAAACATATGACGATTACGTCGCATTTTTAGCACGTGGTGGCAAAAATCATCGGTTTTAGGGGTGTCCAACATTCGTTAGTGCACAAATCGAGTCAGAAACAGTCGTAGAAGGTACATTGGAACATGGGCAACTAGAATAGGCGAAAAGAATCAAGTGGTCCGACGCATTTTTCCAAACATATGGCGATTACGTCGCATTATTAAGACTTGGAGACAACAATCGTCTGTTTTAGGGGTGTCCAACATTCGTTTGTGCACGAATCAAGTCAAAAACAGTCCTAGAAGGTACGTTGGAACACGGGCAACTAGAATAAGCGAAAATAATCACGTGCTCCGACGCATTGTTCCAAACATATGGCAATTACGTCGCATTTCTAGCATGTGGCAGCCAAAAACGTCGGTTTTAGGGGTGTCCAACCTTATTTTGTGCACAAATAGAATCCTAAACAGTACTGAAAGCTACGTTGGAACATGGGCCACTAGAATAGGCGAAAGAATTCAGGTGGTTCGACGCATTTTTCCAAACATATGGCGATTACGTCGCATTTCTAGCACGTGGCGGCAAAAATCATCGGTTTTAAAGATGTCCAACATATATTTGTGCACAAATAAAATCCAAAACAGTCCTAGAAGGTACTTTGGAACATGGGTAACTAGAATAGGTGAAAAGAATCAAGTGGTCCGACGCATTTTTCCAAACATATGGCGACTACTTCACATTTTTAGCACATGGCAGCAAAAATCGTCGGTTTTAGGGGTGTCCAATATTTGTTTGTGCACGAATCAAATCAAAAACAATCCAAGAAGGTACAATGGAACACAAGCATCTAGAATAGGCGAATCGAATCACGTGCTCCGACGCATTTTTCCAAACATATGGCGATTACGTCGCATTTTTAGCACGTGGCGGCAAAAATCATAGGTTTTAGGGGTGTCCAACATTCGTTAGTGTACGAATCGAATCAGAAAGAGTCGCAGAAGGTATGTTGTAACATGGGCAACTAGAATAGGCGAAAAGAATCAAGTGGTCCGACACATTTTTCCAAACATATGGCAATTACGTCGCATTATTAAGACGTTGAGAAAAAATCGTCTGTTTTAGGGGTGTCCAACATTCGTTTGTGTACAAATCGAGTCAAAAACAGTCCTAGAAGGTACGTTGGAACACGGGCAACTAGAATAGGCGAAAAGAATCACCTGCTCCGACGCATTGTTCCAAACATATGGCGATTACGTCGCATTTCTAGCATGTGGCAGCAAAAAACGTCGGTTTTAGGGGTGTCCAACCTTCTTTTGTGCACAAATAGAATCCTAAACACTCCTAGAAGGTACGTTGGAACACGGGCCACTAAAATAGGTGAAAAGATTCAGGTGGTCCGACGCATTTTTCCAAACATATGGCGATTACGTCGCATTTCTAGCACGTGGCGGCAAAAATCGTCGGTTTAAAAGATGTCCAGCATTTTTTTGGGCACAAATCAAATCCAAAACAGTCCTAGAAGGTACTTTGGAACATTGGCAACTAGAATAGGCAAAACGAATCAAGGTTCCGACACATTTTTCCAAACATATGGCGATTAAGTCTCATTTTTAGCATGTGGCGGCAAAAGTCATTTGTTTTATAGGTGTCCAAGATTCGTTTGTGCACAAATCGAATCCGAAACAGTCCTATAAGGGGTCACAAGACCAGTCAAGCAAAGCAAAGCAAAGCAAGCTCAGGGTGGATCACAAAGTCACCACACAGTCCGAGCACAAGAGCAGGGCCAGAGGCCAGTTCACATGCAGGAGTACAGACATATATATAAAACTAGACAAGCAAGAGCAGGTATATATATATGTCACAGTACATATGAAGTCAAGAGGAGAGCAAGTGAGGCAAGACAGGTACAAGACCCAGCTGGGTGCAAAAGCGCTGATGGTCACAAGGCGCGAGTGCCTTGGTGAACACATCAGCAGTGTTGGCCTCAGAGGCCACGTACGCAAGTCGCAACTGACCACGCTGCTGCAGCTCACGAGCAAGGAAGTAGCGGAGAGCAATGTGCTTCGTTCTGTGCTCCAAGCGCTGCTCTCGACACAAGGCCAGCATGGCCTTGTTGTCTACGTACAGCACTGGAGGAGAACGAGGCGGCTCTCCAAGGTCAGTCAGCAGGTAGGTGAGCCAGCGAAGCTCCTGTGCAGCCATGGCCCCGGCGTAGATCTCAGCCTCACAACTGGAGCCGAGAACCGAAGACGAGCGAGTAGACCGCCACGAGACAGAGCCGGAACCAAGGCTGAAGGTGTAACCCTGTGACGACCGCTGCGTAGCCTGGTCGTCAGCCCAAGAAGCGTCCGCGTGGCCGGTAAGTACCACTGGACTGCGCCCTCCAAGCACTAGCCCCATGCCCGACGTACTGCACAGGTAGCGCAATACCCTCTTCGCTGCAGCCATGTGCTCCGGTCTGTGTCTCCCAGGAGCAACGTAGCGTGCAAGAATGCTCAGAGGGTATGCAAGGTCAGGTCGTGTGCAGGTCATCAGGTACATGAGGCAGCCAACAAGCTCTGCATACGGACCACTCGACTCTACGGACTCATCCGAAGGCAGAGCTGAGAGTGAGTGGCGAGTAGGCAGAGGAGTGGCCTGAGGCGAGGAGTACGTGAAGCCGAAGCGCTGAAGGACCTGCTGCACCATGTGTGACTGAGTCAAGGTAATGGTGCGGCGTGCTCTGTCCCGAGTGATCTGCAAGCCAAGGTAGCTGCGCAGTTCACCCAGGTCTGTGCACGTGTGTCTCTTCAGCAGCTCGGACTTCACGTAGGCGAGTCCAGCAGTGTCCGCTGTGGCAAAGACCAAGTCGTCGACGTACACGAGGATGTAGAACGGCGGCAGGGAAGTGTCGGTGCGAAGAAACAGCGACGGGTCTGCAGTAGAAGGAGCAAACCCAAGAGCCGCAAGCGTAGTCCTCAGTGTGTCGTGCCACTCACGCGGTGCCTGGCGGAGACCGTAGACTGGCCGTCGGAGGCTCCACTGGGTGCCAGGAGGGAAAGTCCCAGTGAAGCCAGGTGGACGGCGAAGCCAGATCTCCTCGTGCAGGCTACCCTGCAAGAACGCAGTGCTGAAGTCGAGAGAGTGAAGCTCGTAGTCGCGCTGAGCGGCTATGTGCAGCAGCACCCGAAGAGTAGTCATCTTCGGGGTGGGAGAGAAGGTCTGAAAGTAGTCAACTCCCTGCCGCTGACTGAAGCCACGAGCAACGTACCGTGCCTTGAAGACAGGTGGAGAGCCCGGCGGTCGCTTCACCCTGAAGATCCACATGCCACTGACGATGTTCGCCCCAGGAGGGGGAACCGCGTCAACGTAGGTGCCTGTGGACTTCCAGGAAGCCATCTCTGCATCCATAGCTGCCTGCCACTGAGAGGAGTATGGACCCTCTACGGCCTCCGCGTAAGAACGCGGAGTCGGGATGTCTAGTGCATCCGGGTCTCCCTCAGGGGCAAGCAGTACAGACGCGAGATGAGGTGAAGCAGCCGCTAAACACTGTAACTCCTCCTGCCTGTCCTCTAGGACGTCCGTGCCAAGAGCACACTCACCCCCGACGGACGGAGGACAGACAGACGCAGACTCAGCAACAAGACTAGCAGCGTAGTCGAGACGACAGCGAGCAGCAAAGTCGACGAGCTCAGCGACAGGAGCAGACGCAGCAGTGGACTCAAAAGAGGGGTCAGTGACGACAGTAGCAAGCAGACGCGTGACAGTAGGACTGGCAGCGCGAAGAGAGTCCGACTCAGGGTCGGCAAGCGCAGGAAGAGAGGACTCAGGAGGAGAAGGCAAAGGGGCACGCAGAGGAGCAGTGGACGGACGCAGAGACATCCGGTGCGTGCCAGGGACAGGAGGAGGACGCTGACGCGAACTGCGACCACTAGCGCGAGCAGCACGAACAGGCGACGCGGGACGAGACGCAGGCTCACGACGCTCAGCAAGACCTCCAGTAGGACCAGTGTAAGGAGAGGGAGCAGGCAGTGGAGAGGAAGGCTCCAGTAGGGACTGCGACTGGACAGGCGGTGGACCCTCTACTGGAGGAGAAAGACCAAGAACCTGCTGCAGGAGCGGAACGAAGTACGGCCGAGGCCGCGCGGCAGCTCCAGACGCAGCAGGGACAGCACCAGCACCCTCAGCGACAGCACCAGCGCCACCCACACCTCCAGCGGCAGGACCAACAGCAGCAGGCTCAGCACGAACGCCCTCAGCAGCTCCAGCTCCAGGAGGACCCGCAGGTCCAGCAGCTCCGGGACCGGCAGCACCCGCACCCTCGACGGTCGAAGAAGCTCCAGCTCCAGCTCCAGCAGCACCTCCAGACTCAGCAGCACGCCTCCAGCGGCGAGCGAACCACTCGCGCAGCTCCTGTGGAGAGAGGGGCTCCCGGCGAGACGCAGCAGCAGGAGAAACCCCAGGCACAGCAGCTCCAGACGCAGCACCCCCAGGCTCAGCAGCTCCCAGCTCAGCACCCCCAGGCTCAGCAGCTCCCGACCCAGCACCCCCAGACCCAGCACCTCCAGGCACAGCACCCCCCGGCTCAGGACCCCCAGGCTCCGCACCCACCGCAGTAGCACCCTCAGGCCCAGCACCCCCAGCAGTAGCACCCCCAGGCTCAGCACCCCCGCGCACAGTACCCCCAGAGTCAGCACCCCCAGGCTCAGCACCCGCAGCAGCACCAGACTCACCAGTAACCTCGACCGGGTCAACGGCGTCTACCTGGGACACACCTGAGGGGGCAGGAACCTGAGGGGGGAGGGGGTCTACCGGGGGGGGAACCGGCACAAGGAAGTCCGGGGGAGGGGGGAGGGAAGGAGTGCGGTAGGGGAAGAGACGGTAGAAGGGGACTGACTCGTCGAACGTGACGTCCTGGGAGGACAGAACACGACAAGAGGAGGGGTGGTAAAACTGCCACCCTGGGGCGTCAGTGGGGAAGCCAAGAAAGACACAGGGAGCAGCACGAGGGGACAGCTTGTCCGCAGACAAGTCGCGGACAAATGTCCGAGATCCCCAGACACGGAACACAGACGCATCGCCAACCTTCCCCGTCCACAGCAAGGCAGGGGACATCGCAGGCCGAGAGACCTGGGGGTGAAGGTTGAGCTGATGCGCCGCGTACCTCACCGCAAACGGCCACAGAAAATGGGGGGCAGCCGCATGCATCATGGACGTACGAGCGACATCCATGACCATGCCAATGCGGCGCTCAGCAATCCCATTTTGCTGTGGTGAGTCCGGAAGCGTGAAGGTCTGGCGGATCCCCCGTGCACGACAGTAGTCTCGCAGAAGGCGAGAAGAGAACTCGCCGCCTCTGTCAGAGTGCAGACGCAGAACAGGAAAGTCCGAGCCGAAGCTCTTCCTGAGCTGGAGACGAGCCTCGCGGATCCAGTCGATCAGCACCTCAGTGACCGCACCCTTGCTGCGCAAGGGGAGGACTGTGGTGTAACGCGAGTAGTCGTCAACCACCAACAGGAAGTAGCGCTCGTAACCCTGCCCACGGACGGGGGCTGGGCCCCACACATCCATGTGAAGCGTCTGCAGGGGAGCCTCTGTCGGGGGGAAGTGGGAGGAGTGAGGAGTAGCCCGGAGGCGACCCTCGACACAGGGGACACAGGAAGGTCCTGGCCCGGAGGGGAGAGGAGGGAGAGACCGGGGAAGACCAGAGACAAGGACACGGGAAGCCATGCTCCGAAGACGGGGCAAGGAGGGGTGGCCAAGACGGTGGTGCCACAGGAGAGTCTCGTGAGACAGGAGGCGACAAGAACAGGGGGCAGACTCAGGACCTGACCGAGACGCAGCAGCAAGTACCTGACCCGACGCAGCCACCTGACCAGACGCAGGGACAGGAGGAGACTCAACGGTCAGGGTGTAGAGACTCGACCCCGGCCGACGCGAGAACGTGGCCAGGTGTCGGCCTGTGCGAGCCTCCGTGCAGTGGGTCACCCGCTGACGCGCAGGAGTGAACTGGTGAACACCCCCATCCTGCAGGTCCGCTCCACTCACCAAGTTCGTAGAGAACGAGGGAAGGTACAGACCCGACAGGGTGCCCGAAGGGGCAGCCGGACACGGGAGGACAGTGGAGAAGTGAGACAGGACAGGACCCCCAGAGGGGTCAGCAAGGGAGACCGCAACCGGCCTGGCGAGCGGCGAAAGGGTAGTGCGGTCTCGAAAGAAGGAGCGAGAAGCTCCGGAGTCAAGTGTGAAAGTGAGGGAGGACGAGGACGACTCAGTACCTGAGAACGCAGTCTCACCAGTACGTGAGAGCGCAGACGCACTGGCACCTAGAGCAGCAGCCTCACAAGCACCTAGCGCAGCAGTACCAATGCCCGGGTCGGGCTGGAAACACCGGTAACCCTCATTCTCCTCACTATAATCCACAACATACATAGCAGTAAGGATAGCATCAAAATCAAGATCAAAGATCGCTACACCAGCCCTGAGAAGCTCATCCCAGCGAGGGATCTCACTAGCCCCAGGGAACTGCTGACGCCAAGCGTCCGTCAGGCGGCCAAAGCAGCGCTGGGTGGCGTGGGCACCCCCACACTGCTCACCCGCGCGGTCGCCGGAACGAAGAACGTAGGTGCAGGGACCAGTACCCCCACCCCTCTGACGCCCAGCGTACCACTCACGAAGCTGCTGAGGCGAAGGGATGTCCCGTGAGCGCTGCTGCTGCTGCCGGTGCGAGCGCTGGGCACCACCACCGCCGCTACGCTGCTGGGTACCACCCCGACCAGCTCCACCTCCTCCACCACTACTGCCTCCGCCGCTGCCGCCTCCACTGCCTCCACCTCCGCCGCCTCCACCTCCGCCGCTGCCTCCACCACCACCGCTGGCACCACCACCACCGTCTCCGCCGCTGCTGCCACCACCACCACCACCACCCCCGCCACTAGTCCCGCTGCCACCCCCACTCCCTCCGCCGCCACCGCCGCCACCGCCACCGCCCCCCCCAGCTCCACCCGCGCCCTTGCCTCCCTTGCCCTTGCTGGAGCGACGTCTCCCACTAGGGGCAGACGCCGCGCCGACCGACTCAAGACCAAGCAGGTCGGCAGCAGCAGCAGAGGCAACAGAGGGCAGCAAGGGGGAAGGAGAGCACCCCTCAAAGATGGGGGTGCGAGGGTCACCACGAGAAGCACCTATAGCGACTATGCTCTTCTCCGCTGCAAGGAGGGCCTTCTCGATGAGGTCGACGGTGAGAGTGGTGGGACAGACTGCGAGAAAGTGGTCCCTGACGACGCGAAGGGAGTCAGGGAGGCGCGCGACTACGTAGTAGAGAGCGATGTACATGGGAGGGGGGTTCCTAGCGCAGAACTCAGCAGGAAGGGCGGCGCGGTAGCGAGTGTCACTAGTGCGGAGGTGCGTAATGAGGTCAGCGACAGTGGGAAAGGTAGAGAGGTCAGGAAAGAGGTAGGGAAGCATGAGACGGCTCAGTGCAGCAGTGGCAGGGGAGGAGTAGCGCGCAACTACAGCATCGTACAAGGTCTGAGCACTCTTGTACTGACTAAAGTGCGCACGCTCAGAGGTAGGGAGGTGGCGACGCACAGCAAGACGTGCAGCAGCATCGCGGGTGGCCCACTTAGAGCGGACAGCGGGATCAGCATCAGCAGCAGGAGCAGGAGAGGCGCCAGAGGTGAGGTCAAAGAGAGAAAGGTCATCAGCCCTGTCGCACTGTAAGAACAGCTGCAGGTCGTCTAGCCAGACCTCAAAATCAATGGCGCGACCCTCAGCGTCAAAAGCTAGGACACTAGGGGTAGCCATGACGACGACTGTGAAGTAGTGCAAGCAGTAGGGGGGAGAGCACGCAGTGACAGTGGGACTGTGCTCACCAGGCAGGGCAGGTCGCGCAGCTCGACAGAAAAGCAGAACGGCGACCGGGCGGCTCGGGGGTACAGCGGCTCGGCTCCCGGGCGGCTCGACGGCAGGGCGGCTCGGGTGCAGGGCGGCTCGGCTCCCGGGCGGCTCGGCTGCAGGGCGGCTCGGGTGCAGGGCGGCTCGGCTCCCGGGCGGCTCGGCTGCAGGGCGGCTCGGGTCCCGGGCTGCTCGGCGACAGGCGGCTCGGGTCGCGTAGAAGTGAGACGGGGCGGGGCCGCGTCAGGGCCGGCGGTAGGGCCGCGTAGGAGCCGGGGCAGGGCCGCGAAGGAGCCGGGGCGGGGCCGAGTAGGAGGCCGGCGGTGGGGCCGCTTAAGGGGCCAGCTGCGGGGCCGAGTAGGAGCCAGCTGCGGGGCCGCGTGAGAGCCGGCGCGGGGCCGCGTAGGAGCTGGCGGCGTGGCCGCGTAAGGGCCGCGTAAGGGCCGCGTAAGGGGCCCGCGCGGGGCCGCGTAAGGAGCCGGCGGCGTGGCCGCGTAAGGGCCGCGTAAGGGCCGCGTAAGGGGGCCGGCGCGGGGCCGCGTAAGGGCCGCGTAAGGGCCGGCGTAAGGGGCCGGCGCGGGGCCGCGTAAGGGCCGCGTAAGGGGCCGGCGCGGGGCCGCGTAAGGGCCGCGTAGGAGGCGACGCGGGGCCGCGTAAGGGCCGGGGCGGGGCCGCGTAAGGAGCAGGCGGCGGGGCCGCGTAAGGAGAGGGCGACTCGAGGGGTCGCTAAAAAAAAATCGCGCCTCGGGGGCGCGCTTCGGTGGGCCCAAAAAAAATTTCGGTCCTGGAGGGACCTAGCTCTATACCATGTGAAAATGAGAAAGCAGGAATGGAATGACTAAGTCAGAGTTGGGTACAAATACAACCCTAGAAAGCTGTACCCCATATGTGCTACCCCACTATAGCCTACAAGCATGCATCAGCTATAATACTCTGACAGTTGGAACACAGGCCACTAGAATAGGCTGAAGGAATCAGGTGGTGTGACGCATTTTTCCAAACATGTGGCAATTACGTCGCATTTCTAGCATGCGGCGGCATAAATCGTCGGTTTTAGGGGTGTCCAACATTCTTTTGTGCACGAATCGAATCGGAAACAGTCCTACAAGGTACGTTGGAACACGGGCCACTAGAACAGGCGAAAAGAATCAGGTGGTCCGACGCATGTTTCCAAACATATGGCGATTACATCGCATTTCTAACACGTGGCGGCAAAAATTATCGGTTTAAGGGGTGTCCAACCTTCGTTTGTGCACGAATCGAATCGGTAACAATCCTACAAGGTATGTTGGAAAATGGGCCACTAGATTAGGCGAAAAGAATCAGGTGGTCCGACACATTTCTCCAAACATATGGCGATTACGTCGAATTTCTAGCACGTGGCGGCAAAAATCGTCGGTTTTAAGGGTGTCCAATCGTTTGTGCACGACTCGAATCCAAAACATTGAAAGAAGGTACGTTGGAACACGCGCAACTAGAATAGGCAAAAAAACTCAGGTGGTCCGACACATTTTTCCAAACATATAGCGATTACGTCGCATTTCTAGCATGTGGCGGCACAAATCGTCGGTTTTAAGGGTGTCCAACATTTTATTGTGCACGAATCGAATCCAAAACAGTCCAAGAACCTACGCTGGAACACAGGCAACTAAAATAGGCGAATAGAATCAAGTGGTCCGACACATTTTTCCAAACATATGGCGATTACGTCACATTTTTAGCACGTGGCGGCAAAAATTGTCGGTTTTAGGGGTGTCCAACATTCGTCTGTGCACGTATGGAATCGGAAACAGTCCTAGAAGGTACGTTGGAACACGGGCAACTAGAATAGGCGAAAAGAATCAGGTGGTCTGACGCATGTTTCCAAACATGTGGCGAATATGTTGCATTTCTAGCACGTGGCCGCAAAAATCATCGGTTTTAGGGCTGTCCAACATTTGTTTTTGCACCAATCGAATCCAAAACAGTCCTAGAAGGTACATTGGAACACGGGCCACTAGAATTGGCGAAAAGAATCAGGTGTTCCGATGCATTTTTCCAAAACATATGCGATTACGTCGCATTTCTAGCACGTGGCGGCAAAAATCGTCGGTTTTAAGGGTGTCCAATATTTGTTTGTGCACGAATCGAATCCAAAACAGTCCTAGAAGGAACGTTGGAACACGGGCAACTAAAATACGCAAAAAGAATCAAGTGGTCCGACGCATTTTTCCAAACATATGGCGATTATGTCACATTTTTGGCACGTGGCGGCAAAAATTGTCGGTTTTAGGGGTGTCCAACATTCGTCTGTGCACGAATGGTATCGGAAACAGTCCTAGAAGGTACGTTGGAACACGGGCAACTAGAAGAGGCGAAAAGAATCAGGTGGTCTGACGCATGTTTCCAAACATGTGGCGATTACGTCGCATTTCTAGCACGTGGCCGCAAAAAGCGTCGGTTTTAGGGCTGTCCAACATTTGTTTGTGCACGAATCGAATCCAAAATAGTCTTTGAAGGTACGTTGGAACACGGGCCACTAGAATTTGCGAAAAGAATCAGGTGGTCCGACACAATTTTCCAAAACATATGCGATTACGTCGCATTTCTTGCACGTGGCGGCAAAAATCGTCGGTTTTAGGGGTATCCAACATTCGTTAGTGCACGAATCGAATCCGAAACAGTCATAGAATTCTCGTTTGAACACAGGCCAATACAATAGGTGAAAAGAATCAGGTGGTCCGACACATTTTTCCAATCATATGGCAATTACGTTGTTTTTCTAGCATGTGGCGGCAACAAATCGTCGGTTTTAGGGGTATCCAACATTCGTTTGTGCACGGATCGAATCCGAAACAGTCCTAGAAGGTACATTGGAACATGGGCCACTAGAATAGGCGAAAAGGTTCAGGTGGTTCGATGCATTTTTCCAAACATATGGCGATTACGTTGCATTTTTAGCACGTGGCGGCAAAATTCGTCAGTTTTATGGGTGTCTAACATTCGTTAGTGCACGAATCGAATCCAAAACACTCCTAGAAGGTACGTTGGAGCATGGGCAACTAGAATAGGCGAAAATAATCAAGTTGTCCGACACATTATTCCAAACATATGGCGATTAAGTCGCATTTTTAGCACGTGGCGGCAAAAATCGTCGGTTTTAGGGGTATCCAACATTCGTTTGTGCACGAATCGAAACGGAAACAGTCCTAGAAAGTACGTTGGAACATGGGCATCTGGAATAGGCAAAAATAATCACGTGCTCTGTCGCATTTTTCCAAACATATGGCGATTACGTCGCATTTCTAGCATGTGGCAGCAAAAATTGTCGGTTATAGGGCGGTCCAACATTCGTTTGTGCACGAATCGAATCTGAAACAGTGCTAGAAGGTACGCTGGAACACGGGCCACAAGGAATAGGCAAAAAGAATCAAGTGGTCGGACGCATTATTCCAAACATTATGCGATTACGTCGCAGTTTTAGCACGTGGTGGCAAAAATCGTCGGTTTTAGGGGTATCCTGTTAGAGACTAAGGACGGAGTCTACGAAGATTAGGTGCCAAACATTCTCAAATTCGTTGGCTTAGAATTCTGGACAGAAAAGTCGCGCTCACAAGAAACGCCGTCGACGAAAAGTTCACGGTCAAAACTTCACTATACTCAGATATGAAGTAGCTCTTTTCCGTGGCTACAATTCCCAAGTTGAATCATACAAAAAAATGAAGTATTTATTGAGTTATTAATTTCGGCGCACTAGGGGGTATGCTGCCATGGAATCTTAACTCAATCACAAAGTTCTCATAATTACCACACAAAAGAAGTTAGAGTAGCACTAAACCAGGTGGAAGGGATGAGGAGGATGAGAGGGAAGGTCCCAAGAGTGTCCCCAACCAAGGAAACCCCATGCCACACAATTCCCTTCCCCATAGGCAACCCAACTTTGACCTTTGTCACTATCCCAGCCTCCACAATCCACCTCAACCAAACTTGGCCACACTTGCCAACCTGGTTTGGTTTCACCCAACCATTTGGCAGCAACTGTCAACGGGAGTTGTGTGTTGGCCCCGTCCACGCTTGGGCGGAGCCGACTTCGTGGTGGGGTGTACGGAAAGTACAGCCGACTTGCAGCAGTGGGCGACGCCGACTTGGGCGAGCTGGTCCACGGGGCTGGTCGACTTGCACGGGGCCACTACAATGCCGCCAACTTGGGAAGCCGACGGCCGACTTCAACTGTTGGTCGGCGATGTGGCACGTTGACCTGGAAGTCGGCGCCGGCTTGCCAGGTCACCGACTTGCCAGGTTACCGGCTTGCCAGGTCACCGACTTGCCAGGTGACCGACTTGCCAGGTCACCGACTTGCAAGGTCATCGACTTGCAAGGTCATCGACTTGCAAGGTCACCGACTTGCAAGGTCACCGACTTGGGAGGTTGCCGACTTCAAGAGGTCAGTCTGGAAGTCGGCGCTGACGTAGAAGGGGCGTCGACTTGGTGACGCCGACTTTGGGTAGCCGACCTGGGTGGTCGGCTGACAACTGCACTGGTCGACGTGGAGCTGGTCGACTAGGAGTGACGTTGACCTGGAGCTGGTCGACCAGAGGAGTGGTCGACCTGGTGAGGTCGACTTGGTGTGGTCCTCGACTTGGGAGGTCGATGAGCACATACAGGATCAGCTAGTCGACATGGTTGCCCGGCTGGCCAGGATACCTGGGTGACGAGGTTCTGCGAAGGAGTGCGATGGTCGCCCACGCGAAGTTGGCGAGTCCGACCGCGGTGGTAGTATCCCGAGGTCAACGTGGCGGATCAGGTGGAGCCGTCAGCACGAAGATGAATTGGTGCGTGCACTGTTCAGGTGACGAGGCTTAGCCCTGCAATCATCAACGAGCACCTGCGAAGTAGGTGCGCTGCTGTTCTACGGGAGCAACGCTGGCACGCCGTCAACCTGCAGCGTTGGCACGCTGTCGACTTTGCACTGCTGGAGCGTGGTCGACCAAGTCGTGCTGGAACGCAGTCGACCATGCTGTGCTGGCAGTCGACCGATCTGAATGCTAGCTCTGATGTAGTCTTGCCATGCCAACTTCATTGTACCATTGTTGTCAACTTTCTCTTGTGAAACCCTTGCCAATTCTCCCCGTGAACTAGCAAGCTGTGTGTGCACTAGGAAAACGACTAAGGGCCAACGAACGCACACATTACACAAGCACCCGTGTCTAGCCCGTAGTCTAGCTCCCGTTGTAGTTGTTATCTCCTCAGCAACTACAGTAGAAAAGACGAATTTCCCAACCCCCAAAAGTCTGTACCCCATATTGAGTCAACCCCAGAACTTCCCATAGTTGCCACAATCAAATATGAAAAGCATACGAACTCCAACGTTCGTAACTTTCTTGTTCGTGCTCCGATTGAAGCGATACTTGGTTCGTCGGAAAGCTCTTGAGCAGAGGAGTCACTTCAGATATTTGCTCAAGCCAAATAACATTCACACACACACACAGAAATTTCAAACCACACAAAACAAAAATTCTTGCACACGCTCACACCACGCATGCAACGCACGAACATATGATGGGAGGCAGACAGACGTGAATGCAGATGATAGCATCACATACCAAACTCCCCCTCTGGCTGCCTACCATCATCCCACATGCCATAGCTCAAACATGCACCCTCGATGCACACTCATCCCAGCAAGCTTCATGCCCTTCCAATGCTCAGATTCAGCCAGGCGCTTGGTGAGGATGTCAGCCGCCTGCTGATGGGTCTTACAATCTCCAGTCGCACCTCCTTGTCCAGGAGCCTCCTCACCCAGTGCCACTTAGGCCTGATGTGCTTTGTCAGCCCATGAAGGCAGGGATTCTTGGCAAGCTTCACTGCCGATTCATTGTCACAGAACATGATTGTCGGTTCCCTCTGACCAACTCCAATCTCCTCCAACAAACGCCTCAGCCACACCACCTCCTTAACCCCATGATGTAGGGCCATGTACTCTGTCTCACACAAGGACTGCCCCACCTCATTCTGCTTCTTGCTGCGCCAGCTCACTGCACCACCTCCAAACAGGCACACATTGCCCCCAATGCTGGTGCCATCCGCCTTCACAGAGTTGAAGCTGGCGTCGGTGTAGCAAGTCAAGAGCATCTCCCCTTTGCTCAAATCAGCTGCACCCCTTTGCAGCCTCTGTCTCACAGCACTGTACTCCAAGCCCACTGATGCCGTAGCACTCACATAGCGGACCGACCTCTTGGCTGCTTCCAGCTGCTCATGACTGGGGCGTGCAACCACACTTGCAAGCCTGGATGTAGCAAAGGCAATGTGAGGCCGCGTGTGGTTAGCCGCATAATTGAGTGCCCCCACCATGGAATGAAACAGTTTCTTGTCACTCTCACCCACCACCTCCTCGTCAGCACAGGACTCCACTATGAACCCTGAAGGCAGTGGGGTGGCTGGCTTCCCTCCATTTTGCAGCCCATACTTCTCGGCCAGCCCCTCACAGTACTTCCTCTGGTGCAACCTCAACACTCCCTTGTCAAGGTCCCTCTCCACATGCATCCCTAGGTAGTACTTCACATCTCCCATCTTGGAACACTTAGAACTGCATCTCTAGCATCTCCTCCACACGCTCAATCATTGCAGATGACTCAGAGAAGAGCAGGATGTCATCCACATACACCAGGAGCATGAGAAACTGCTCCTTCTCTTGCAGCAGGAACAGGCTGTGGTCACACTCACTCTTCTTGAACCCCCCAGCCAGCAGTGTCTCCTCTAGCTTGTGGTACTATGCACGAGGAGCCTGCTTCAGGCCATAGATGGCCTTCTTCAGCCTGCACACCCTGCCACTCCCATCATTCAAACCCTCAAGCTGTAACATGTAGAGCTCCTCCAAAATGATCCCATTGAGGAAGGCGGTGGAGATGTCCATCTGCTTCACCCGCCATCCACGGTTTGCTACCATTGCCAGTGACACTTTCAATGTTGCGCCTTTCCCCACAGGAGCAAAGATCTCATAAAAATCCTTCCCCTTTGTCTGCTGAAACCCCTTAGCCACAAGCCTTGACTTGTAGCGGGTCAGCTCCCCATCTGGTCCGTACTTATGCCTGAAGATCAGCTTGGAAGTAATGGCCTTCTTCCCAGGTGGCAGCTCACACAGCTCCCACGTCTCGTTCTCCAGCAGAGAGTCATACTCCTCCTTCACACTCTGCTTCCATTTTTCAGCATCCGGCCCGCTCAATGCTTCAGCTAGCGTCTTGGGCTCAGGAACGGCTGCCCAGTAGCAGTGTGCTATCTCATCCTCATCACACTGCTCAACCACACTCCCAGCCCTTATCACCTTTGGCTTGCCAAAGCTCGGATAGGTCAGCTGGTTAGGAGGGCGCACATCCCTCCTAGGACGGTCAGCTGGACGTGCGGCACCTTGTGGAGCACCTTGCTGCTGCTGCTGCTCCTCCACCTCAGGTTCTCCCCCATCCTCAGTCACCCCAGAAATCTCCTCCTCAGAGATAGTGACCTGTACTTGCCTCGAAGGCCGCTGCACCTCATCGGCCTCAATGATCAGCGGTGTAGTAGGAAGCTTCTGCTGCTGCTGCTTCCACTCCTTGTAATACAAGGACTCAAGGAACTTCACATCCCTCGACACATTCAGCTGCTGGCTGGTCAAATCCCATATCAACCATCCCTTGTGATCCTTAGCAAGCCCCAAGTGCACACCCCATCTCCCAGAAGCTTCCAGCTTTCCCCTCTTCTCCTTAGGCACATGAAACACCACCATGCAGCCGTAGGCTCTCAGCATGTTGACTGCTGGTGCACTTCCATACCACTTGGTGTAGGGGACCCACTACTTGTCCCCCACAGTCGCCAGCACCCTGTTCTTCACAAGGGCGACCTGCCGCAGTGCAGTCACCCAAAACGGATCCAGTAGCCCTGCACGCCCAAGGAGAGTGCGAGCACCTTCTTGTAGGGTCCGGTTGAACCACTCAGCCACACCATTCTGCTGAGGGTTGTAGGGCACCGTGAGCTGATGCTGGATCCTCTTCTTCTTCAGCACTGCCTCAAAATCAGCGCCAATGAATTCTCCCCTGTTATCAGTCCGGATCACCTTCACCTTATGTCCGCTCTCCCTTTGAGCTCTCGGCATCCACTCCTTGAGAACAGCCGCTGCCACCTCCCCCTTAGTCTTCAGAGGGTACACCCACACCGCACGCGTGTGGTCATCCACAATGGTCAAGAAGTAGCGGCTGCCCGAGAGAGAAGGGGCCCTCGTGGGGCCCACCACGTCCATGTGCACAAGTGCAAGTGGAGCCTTGGCTGGTCCCGTGCTGCTGCTGAAGGGGAACTTGGTGAATTTAGTCTCAAGGCATGTAGGGCAGCTCCTAATCTCCTTTGCTGCCCCCTTCACCTCCAGCCCCTTCAAGTACCCTTCCTTTACCAATTTCTGCAGCATAGGAATGTTCACATGGCACAGCCTCTCATGCCACGTCTCCTAATCAGCCTCACCACTCCCAGATGAAGCCTTTGCCCATGCAGCTGTCGCATCCACACCAGCAAGCACCTCACAATGTGGCTGCTGTAGCTGCTGCACCTTCTTGACTGCATCCAGAGCCCCAGCAGTTGGTGCAGTCTCCTCTCCTCCCGCAGTTACTTTAGCCGCTGCCGCTGCATTTGCCGTGGTTTCCCCTTCCAAGGGATTATGGGCAGCTGCCATAGGTCCTTGATGCAGCTGCTCTTCTCCTCCAAGTTGCACAGCAGCAACTTCCCAAGCTTTGCACGGCAGCTGGTTGGGCCGAAAGTCACTTTGGCCTTGCTTTTCTGCAGCCGGCGCACGGAAAGAAGGTTAGCGGACAAACCTTCAACCAACAGCACATTCCCAAGCCTCACAAGCTCTCCATTGGCTCCCATCACCTTGGCATTCCCAACACCAATCACAGGGAGCAAAGCACCTGAAGCGGCAGCCACAAAACTTGATCTTCCCATGAGGTTTTACCTCATCAAACAAATTTGCCCGTGGGGTCATATGACTCGTGCAACCTGAATCGATCACCTAGTGAGTGAGGGGGTGCATCACAACCTTCCCAACTAAACCCACATCACCCCCACTCCCTTGCACATCCTCAACCATGAGGAACATCCCAAGGTCGGCTTTACCTTGTGCACCTGAACCTTGCACAGCGCCACCTTGTGCACGTTCACCACTTGGCGGCTTCATGTCTAGGGGCGCCCATCCCTCAGGCCGGCTGAAACACTTGAACCACGGGTGTCCAGCCTTCTTGCAGTACCAGCACGCTCCCTCCATTTGGGTGCTCCCCCTGCCTCCAAAGCTCCCATGCCCCTCATTGTGGTCACCTCGGCCTCTCCCTCTGCCAAAGCCTCTCCCACGGCCTCGGCCTCTCCCTCCCCCTCTTCCTCTGCTGCCTCCTGCAACTCCATACCCCTCAGCAGTTTTGTTGGCAGCACCACCTCCCGTGTGGGGCCTGCGAAAGTCCTCCTGCAGAATCTGCTGCCGTAGCCACTCAGGCGTCCATTTGTCCTGCTGAACGTTGAGGGTGGGGATAAGGTTGTCCCACGAGTTGTCGAGCACCGAGATGATCTTGGTGCACTGTTGCATCTGCGACACTTCGCTGCCCGCCGGTGCCATCCTCGCATAGGTGTCCTTGATCTTGTAAAGGACCGGTTTCACATCATCTCCCGGTTTCATGGAGAGGGCACCCAACTCCTTCTCCAACACAATCACCATGGGCAGCGTGTTGGGCTGAATCACGTCGCGTAACAGCTTCCATGCCTTTGGTCCGGAATCATCCAACTCCACCAAATCCTTGATGTGCTGGAACATGTCGTTGTTGACGGATTGGAGGATGAGGTCGTACAGCACCGCGCTCTTCTCAATCCACCGATCGCGGGCATCTCCTTCCTCGGGCATCTTCCCTCTCCCATAGCCAATTTGAGCAGCTTGTAGCGCTTGAAGGTGCTCCGCATCCGCCCGCTCCATTCCTCATAGTTGGAGTCACCCAAAGCTTCAATTTTCGATGGTGGCGGCTCACTCCTCTTCTCAACTGCATCTCCACTCCCTTGATTCATCTCCTCTGCTCCCAATCAGAGGTTTCAGCTCCCCCCTTTGCTGGTCACAATGTAGATCTACACAATCTTCACAAGTGTCGGCGCCAACAAAATTTCGGCAGAGTTTCCCCTTAGCGGAAGTCACATCCAACCTCCAGAAATCCACTTAGGCACGCCCACAAGCCATGGTGGGTCTAGGAGGGTCTTCACACTTCAGTATACTCCCCACAAGGTCCTTAATTAGCTCTGATACCACTTGTTAGAGACTAAGGACGGAGTCTACGAAGATTAGGTGCCTAAAAATCTCAAAATCGTTGGCTTAGAATTCTGGACAGAAAAGTCGCGCCCACAAGAAACGCCGTCGACGAAACTTTCACGGTCAAAACTTCACCAAACTCAGAAATAATATAGCTCTACTTCGCGGCTACAATTCTCAAGTTGAATCATATGAAAAGATGAAGTATTTCTTGAGTTATCAATTTCGGGGCACTAGGGGATATGCTGCCATAGAATCTTAACTGAATCACAAAGTTCTCACATAAGTTCACAATTACTACACAAGAGAGTTAGAGTAGCACTAAACCAGGTGGAAGGAATGAGTTAATGAGAGGGAAGGTCCCAAGAGAGTCCCCAACCAAGGAAACCCCATGCTACACAATTCCCTTCCCCATAGGCAACCCAACTTTGACCTTTGTCACTATCCCAACCTCCACTATCCACCTCAACCCAACTTGGCCACACTTGCCAAACTGGTTTGGTTTCACCCAACCATTTGGCAGAAACTACAGTAGAAAAGACGAATTTCCCAACCCCCAAAAGTCTGTACCCCATATTGAGTCAACCCCACAACTTCCCACAGTTGCCACAATCAAATATGAAAGGCATACGAACTCCAACGTTCGTAATTTTCTTGTTCGTGCTCCGATTGAAGCGATACTTGGTTCGTCGGAAAGCTATTGAGCAGAGGAGTCACGTCAGATATCTGCTCAAGCCAAATAACATTCACACATACTCAGAAAATTCAAACCGCACAAAACACAAATTCTTGCACACACTCACACCACGCATGCAACACACGAATATATGATGGGAGGCAGACAGACGTGAATGTAGATGATAGCATCACATAACATCTCCAACCCTGTTCAGTTGTCCCTCTTGCTATCTCTTGTGTCTGCAGCCTCTCTAACTTACTCTCTCATTTAGTTAATGTCTCTACAGGAGCAAAGATCTCATCAAAATCCTTCCCCTTTGTCTGCTGAAACCCCTTAGCCACAAGCCTTGACTTGTAGCGGGTCAGCTCCCCATCTGGTCCGTACTTATGCCTGAAGATCAGCTTGGAAGAAATGGCCTTCTTCCCAGGTGGCAGCTCACACAGCTTCCATGTCTCGTTGTCCAGCAGAGAGTCATACTCCTCCTTCACACTCTGCTTCCATTTTTCAGCATCCGGCCCGCTCAATGCTTCAGCTAGCGTCTTGGGCTCAGGAACGGCTACCCACTAGCAGTGTGCTATCTCTGCGGAGATAACTGCAGCAACGGGAGCTAGGCTACGGGCTAGGCACGTGTGCTCGTGTGATCTCTGCGTTCTCTGTTCCTTAGTCGTTTTCCTTGTGCACACACTACTTGCTAGTTCACGGGGAAAATTGGCAAGAGTTTCACTAGGAAAAGTTCAGAACAATGGTACAATGAAGTTGGCAATGCAAGACTACATCAGGGCTAGCATTCAGGTCGGCCAACTGCCAGCGCAGCTTGGTCGACCGCGTTCCAGCACGGCTTGGTCGACCGAACTCCAGCAAGGCAAGGTCGACGGCGTGCCAGCGTTGCTCACGCAGGACAGCAGTGCACCCGCTTCGCAGGTGTGCGTAGCCGATTGGCGTGCAGAGTCCCGTCACCTGCACAGCGCACACTCCATGTCAACCTTGAGCTGACGACTGCCTCTGGCCCGCCACGACGACCTCGGGATACCACCACTGAGGTCGTGCTCGCCAACTTCGCCTGGGCGACCGTCGCACTCCTTCGCAGCACTTCGTCACCCAGGTAACCTGGTCGACCAGGCTACCACGTCGACCAGCAGCTCCCGTACGTGCCCGTCGACCTCCCAAGTCGACGACCACCTCCACGTCGACCTCACTAGGTCGACGACACCATCGGTCGACCTCCTCCAGGTCGACATCCCCTCTGGTCGACCAGCTCCACGTCGACCAGCACAGTCGTCGGCCGACCACCCACGTCGGCCACCCGAAGCTGGCGTCACAAAGTTGACGCCCAGCTATTCGACACCCAACTGCTCAGCGTCCTGAGTCGAGGTCGACGTCGGCCCCTCCTTCGTCGACCACCAGGTCCAGTCGACCACTAACAGGTCGACTAGCAGTCCGTTAGCCGATTGCCGAAGTCGGCTTCAACGTCCTCTTCAGGTCGACTCCCAAGTCGACCTCCCTGAAGTCGGCGCCACCCTGAAGTCGGCGCCCGTGCAGTGGTCCCCCGTGCAGGTCGACCTCCTCGTCGACCAGCTCACCCACTGCTGCAGGTCGGCTGCTCCCCTCACACCCGACCACGAAGTCGGCTCCGCCCAAGCGAGGACGGGGCCAATACCCAACTCCCGTTGACACTCCCCTGCCGCGTTCACGCTTGGCCCCCCCAAGTCCACTCGGCAGTACTCCTCGGATAATAGCTCGTCGACGTGCACCCAACACATAGCACGTCGTCCACCGCACCAGCCATGCAAAAAGGCATGGCACCTACTGCTGCACGTCATTGTCGCCGTCGCCCACATTGTCCAAGCGCACTTGGCCGATTGCAACGGAGCACCGGTTGAAGGCCGGATAGTGCAGCGCCTTCGTCAGGAAGTCGGCCGGCTGTTCAGCGGTCGGGATGTACTGCAGCGAGAACTTCCCGCGCCTCACCATGTGCTGTAGCCAGGCCTGCCGCCGTTCCATGTGCTTGAGGTTGCCCGTTAACCCCATGCCCTCGGCGACCGTGATGGCCGACTTGTTGTCCACGCGCAGGACAGTCGGCTTCCCGGCGTCCAGTTGCCGGAACTCGGCGAGGAGGAAGCGAAGGCGACGTCCCTCCTTGCCAGCTTCAGTGGCCGCCACGTACTCCGACTCGGTCGACGACAGCGTCGCGCACTTGATGCGCTGGCTCGACCAGGAGACTGCAGCCCCTCCGTAGACGAACACGTAGCCGCTCGTGCTCATCCTGTTCTGCTTGTCACCGGCGTCGTCGGCGTCCACGTAGCCGACCAGCTCCAGCGACTGAGGTCCACCGCCGAACTCTAGGGCGGTGTCACGTGTGTTGGCGAGGTAGGCGAGGCAGCGGTCGACCTCGCGCCAGTGCTGGTCGCTCCTCACCGTGAGGCCGCTCCCCAGCTTGCTACAGGCGAAGGCGACGTCCGGCCTCGTCGTCGTCGCCGCGAACTGCAGCGAGCCGACCTTCTGCCGGTACTCCTCCTCCTGCCGTTCCTGCGCCTCCTCGTCATCGAAGGTGAGCTCGGCATAGGCACCGACCGAGACCGGCGTCTTCGGGGTGCGCCCGGTCTGCTCCTCGTCGAGGAAGCGCCTACGCAACTTGTCAGCGTAGCCCTGCTGGTGCAGCCACAGCTTCCCCGCCGACCTATCGCGTACGATCTCGAGCCCGAGGTACTTCTGCACCGGCGAGATCTCGCGCAGCTCGAAGGCGGCTTCCAGCAGCTCCTTCAGCTCCTTCAGCATCGCGGCGCTGCTGCTGGCGGCAAGCAGGTCGTCGACGTAGACCAGGACCCAGCAGGCCATTCCACCCTCGCCGACTTTGAAGTAAAGAGCCTCGTCGACTTGACTCTTCTTCCACCCGGCGCCGACCAGCACATCATTGAGCGCCAAGTACCACAACAGCGGCGACTGCTTCAGCCCGTACAGGCTCTTCAGCAGCTTACACACCCGGCCGGTTCCGTCGTTGAAGTAGTCCGGCTGAGACATGTACAGCACCCGATCGAGCTTGCTCTGCAGGAAGGCGTTCTTCATGTCGAGCTGCATCAGGTTGAGGTCGAGGACAGCGACGATGCTGAGGAAAATCCTTAGCGTGACGTAGCTGCTCACCGGCGCGAACGTCTCGTCGTAGTCGGCGCCGTACACCTGTGTGAAGCCCTTCACGACCAGCCTCGCCTTCTCTCGCTCGACCGTGTCGTCGATGTGGTACTTCGTCGTCAACACCCACCGGTTCTTCATGACGTTCACCTCCGGCGGGCGTTGGACCAGCTCCCAAGTGCCCATGTTGATGAGGCTACGAATCTCCTCCTCCATGGCGGCCTTCACCGCCGGGCCCTTCCAGCTCGCCAGCGCCTCCTTCACCGTCATCGTCGAGATGTCCCAACGGTGCTCGGGGTCAGCTAGCATGTCAGGGTCGAGCTCCGGAAACCCCTCATCCTCCTCGGCGTCGTCGTACAGCAGGTCGTCGTCATCGTCCACGTCGTACACCGTGGTGAAGGCAGCGGGGACGAAGAAGTCAGGCGGCCTCCGAAGTCGGCCTGAACGTCGCGGTCCTTGCTGGACCTCCTCGGCGTCCCCTCCATTGTCACTGTCGTCGCTGCCCTCGGCGTCCTGCTGCTCCTCCACTGTGCTCGGCTTCCCAGCCGACTTCTCCCTTGCCGACGTCCCAGTCGCCGACTGCTCCGTGGTCGGCTTCCCGACAGCCTGTTCCTTTGTCGGTTGCTGCTCCCCAACCTGCTCCTCCCCTGTCGACTTCAATCCCTCGTCGATTCGCCGCTCGTCACGTCGGCCACCGGCGATGCACTTGGCCGGCGCCGAAGGCGGCGTCCCACTACTCCCCTCATCGCCGGAGGCCGACACCGAGGTCAGCCCACGCAGGTCGGCCACGAGGGGTGGGGCAGGGGTCAGAGGGTGAGGGGTAGGGGTGTGGACGTCCTCGACGTCCTCAGCAGCAAGCTCACCGACCTCGGCAAGCAGCGGCAGCGTCGCCGACGAGGTGTCAGAGGGCGGCAAGCGGCCGGACACCGGCCCATGCTCCGTCTTCCACTCGGCCAGGGACAGCTCCTCATAGAACACCACGTCCGACGTGGTGACCACCCGGTCAGTGGCGACGTCAAGAAGCTCCCAGCCCTTGCTCGCCTCTGACACACCAAGGTGTAGGCCCCACTTGGCCTTCGGCTGCAGCTTCCCACCACGCTGCTGCTCAGGGACAAGGAACTGCGCCATGCAGCCCCACACCCGCGCCAGCGACAACTCGGGCTTCTTCCCTGTCAGCAGCTGGTACGGCGTCGTCCCCGGCGGCAGCGTCGACCTCTCAAGGCAGTTGCGGACCCAGACGGCCTGCCGCAGAGCGAGGTGCCACCAGTGGTGCTGCACACCCATGTGCAGCAGCATTGTCCGCACCGACTCCACTACCGTCCTCATCTCCCGTTCCGCCATGCCGTTCTGCTGCGGGGTGTATGGGCAGGTCAGGTCGTGGACGATCCCCTTGTCGTTCACGAAGTCGGTGAACTGCTTCCCGAGAAACTCCCCTCCCCGGTCAGAACGCAGCATCAGCACCGACTTCTTCGTCTGCCGCTCAGCCACCGCCAGCCACTGTACGAACGCCTGCAACGCATCGGACTTCTTGGCGACCGTCTTAACCCACACATAGCGGGTCTTGCGGTCCTTCAGCAGCAAGAAGTACAGGCTACCATCCTTGGCAGCCACGCGGAACGGCCCGCACAGGTCGATGTGCATGACAGCCAGCACGTCGTCGACGTCGGAGCCTTGGTTGGGGAAGGTGTGCTGCGCCAGTTTCCCGCCGACGCACGAGACACACGGGGAGTCGGCGTCCATCGCCGACTTGAGGTCCAGCCCAATGGCGACCTCGTTCTTCGCCGAGCTCTGTATGGTGTCCATGCCGACATGCGCAAGCCTCGCATGCATCCGGTCCGGCGTCGACTTCGTCTTCGAGACGATCGCCCGCAGGGCCACCACCTCCGTCGTGGGTGGTGTCGACCTCGTCGCGCAGGGACGCAGATCGGTGCAGAGGACTCGCCCAGAGTACGTCGCTCGACCGAGCACCTCCCCTGCTGCTGAGACGAGCAACATGCCGTCTCCGTCCTCCTGCAGCTTCACGCCATGCTCCTTCAGCAGGCCGGCCGACAGCAGGTTGGCTCGCACACCCGGGACGTACAACACGTCGGGGATGAGCACCTGCTTCCCGGCCTCTCCTTGCAGAGCGACAGTGCCGCGGCCCTGGACATCCTGCAGCGCCCCATTGAAGCCGCGCACATGCCTGATGGCGCCGCTCGGCTGCAGGTCGACGAAGACCTCCTTCGTCCCCATCAGGTGGTAAGAGCAACCGCTGTCGAGCAGGACCACCGCCGGGTTCGCCTGCACAGCTGCCGCTACCGCCTGGAAATCCTCTCCAGCTTCCGGCGCCAGAGAGATGGTCGGCTCCACGACGCCGACCAGCGAGCACGACGCCGTCTTGTCGTCTCGCCCCTTTCCGCCTGCAACGGAGTCGGCGTCCTTCGCCGAAGTCGATGTCTTGGTCGACTGCTTCTCCTTGCGCGGCTGGTTTCCTCCACGACGAGGACGACGGCTGCCAGACCTCCCACGGCCTCCCTTAGCATCGTCGTCGTCGGAGTCGCTGCGGTTGGGACACTCGAAGGAGAGATGGTCGGGGTCGCCGCACAGCCAGCACTCCCGACGTCGACCTCCTCCTCCCCGACCACTGTCCTTGGTCGACTTCTTCTTGTCGACCTCCTTGGCCGGCTTCCAGCCACTGCTACCACCACCGCCGCCGAACTGCCCGCGCTGTCCCAGTCGGCCTCCTTGGTTCGCTGAGGTGACCAAGTTCGCCTGCGCCAAGAGCTCCTGCGACCGCTCAGCCTCCTGCATCGCCTCGTCCTGCAGGATATACGAGGTCAGGTTGTCCTCGTTGAGCGTCGCCCTCGTGCTCGGCGCCATGGACAGCCGCTTCAGCAGGTTGTAGCTGCTAGAGAGACCCTGCATGACATGGGTGATGTACGACGCCGTGGAGTACTGCGCGCCGGCCATCCTAATGGTGGCGAGAATTCGCCGTGCCCGGTTGCAGTAGTCGGTCGCAGTCTCATCGTCACCCATACGCAGGTGCGTCAGCTGTCCCTCCAGCTGGGCGATGAACAGGTCGTCGGTGACCTGGTACGTCGACTCAATGAAGTGCCACGCCCGGTGGCCGGCGTCGACGTACTCCCGGCACCACTTCAAGGCGATCTGCACGCCCGGCGAGCAGCACCGCGAGATGACTGTGAAGGTCAACAGCTGCACGGCGCGAAACTCCGCTCGCAAGTCGGGGTGGTGTTCCCCCGGTGTCGCCACGGTCCCTCGGGCGAAGCCGATCAGTCCGGCCATCTCCAGCTGGGGCTCGATGGCTTCCTTCCAGGTGAGAATGTCGGGTCGACCGACCAGCGGAGGGGTGACCGAGATCCTGTCCGGCGTAAACTTGAAGTAGCCGTAGCTCGGCGCAATCCCGCCCGCCGTCACCTGGGTCGCCGACATCGGCGACAGCCCACCTCGACGCCCACCAGCGTCGCCATGCGAGGAGCCTGCAGCCGCCGAAGACTGCATCCCTCGAGTCTGAACGCCGCCGGCTTCACCGGCATGTATCACACCTCTTTGCCGCGACGTGCCTCCAGCACTGCTGCCGACTTGACCACCACCGGCGTTGACGCCCATGTCGACGCCGCCTTCGTTGTTCACCGGACGAGGAGAGGCAGGTCGAGACGGGTGCTCCGTCGCCCACGTGGAGCGGAGTCCAGCCTCGACGACCGCCCAGGGCAAGTCGCCATACTCGTTGGCCTCATGCTTCCTCCTCGCGTTCTCCAACCGTGCCTCCAGGGTGTCCACCACCCCCGAGTCACCTACGGCTCCTACCATAGTGACTACTGCACAGTTGCCGGCCTGTAGCTACGCAATAGGTAAGTGGTATCTACGTCGACCTGACTGAAAAGGTAAGTCGTGTGCCTTCCACGCTCACCGCACCATGCGGAGATAACTGCAGCAACGGGAGCTAGGCTACGGGCTAGGCACGTGTGCTCGTGTGATCTCTGCGTTCTCTGTTCCTTAGTCGTTTTCCTTGTGCACACACTACTTGCTAGTTCACGGGGAAAATTGGCAAGAGTTTCACTAGGAAAAGTTCAGAACAATGGTACAATGAAGTTGGCAATGCAAGACTACATCAGGGCTAGCATTCAGGTCGGCCAACTGCCAGCGCAGCTTGGTCGACCGCGTTCCAGCACGGCTTGGTCGACCGAACTCCAGCAAGGCAAGGTCGACGGCGTGCCAGCGTTGCTCACGCAGGACAGCAGTGCACCCGCTTCGCAGGTGTGCGTAGCCGATTGGCGTGCAGAGTCCCGTCACCTGCACAGCGCACACTCCACGTCAACCTTGAGCTGACGACTGCCTCTGGCCCGCCACGACGACCTCGGGATACCACCACTGAGGTCGTGCTCGCCAACTTCGCCTGGGCGACCGTCGCACTCCTTCGCAGCACTTCGTCACCCAGGTAACCTGGTCGACCAGGCTACCACGTCGACCAGCAGCTCCCGTACGTGCCCGTCGACCTCCCAAGTCGACGACCACCTCCACGTCGACCTCACTAGGTCGACGACACCATCGGTTGACCTCCTCCAGGTCGACATCCCCTCTGGTCGACCAGCTCCACGTCGACCAGCACAGTCGTCGGCCGACCACCCACGTCGGCCACCCGAAGCTGGCGTCACAAAGTTGACGCCCAGCTATTCGACACCCAACTGCTCAGCGTCCTGAGTCGAGGTCGACGTCGGCCCCTCCTTCGTCGACCACCAGGTCCAGTCGACCACTAACAGGTCGACTAGCAGTCCGTTAGCCGATTGCCGAAGTCGGCTTCAACGTCCTCTTCAGGTCGACTCCCAAGTCGACCTCCCTGAAGTCGGCGCCACCCTGAAGTCGGCGCCCGTGCAGTGGTCCCCCGTGCAGGTCGACCTCCTCGTCGACCAGCTCACCCACTGCTGCAGGTCGGCTGCTCCCCTCACACCCGACCACGAAGTCGGCTCCGCCCAAGCGAGGACGGGGCCAATACCCAACTCCCGTTGACAATCTCATCCTCATCACACTGCTAAGCCACACTCCCAGCCCTTACCACCTTTGGCTTGCCAAAGCTCAGATAGGTTAGCCGGTTAGGAGGGCGCACATCCCTCCTAGGACGGTCAGCCGGACGTGCGGCACCTTGTGGAGCACCTTGCTCCTGCTGCTGCTGCTTCTCCACCTCAGGTTCTCCCCCATCCCCAGTCACCCCAGAGATCTCCTCCTCTGAGACAGTGACCTGCACTTGTCTCGAAGGCTGTTGCACCTCATCGGCCTCAATGATCAGCGGTATAGTAGAAAGCTTCTGCTGCTGCTGCTTCCACTCCTTAGAGTACAAGGATTCAAGGAACTTCACATCCCTTAACACAGTCAGCTGCTGGCTGGTCAAATCCCATATCAACCAGCCCTTGTGATCCTTAGCAAGCCCCAAGTGCACACCCCACCTCCCAGAAGCTTCTAGCTTTCCCCTCTTCTCCTTAGGCACATGAAACACCACCATGCACCCAAAGGCTCTCAGCATGTTGACTGCTGGTGCACTTCCATACCACTTGGTGTAGGGGACCCACTGCTTGTCCCCCACAGTCGATAGCACCCTGTTCTTCACAAGGGCGACCTGCCGCAGTGCAGTCACCCAAAACGGATCTGGCAGCCCTGCACGCCCAAGGAGAGTGTGAGCACCTTCCTGCAGGGTCCGGTTGAACCGCTCAGCCACGCCGTTCTGCTGAGGGTTGTAGGGCACCGTAAGCTGATGCTGGATCCCCTTCTTCTTTAGCACCGCCTCAAAATCAGCGCCAATGAATTCTTCCCCATTGTCGGTGCGGATCACCTTCACCTTGTGTCCACTCTCCCTTTGAGCTCTCGGCATCCACTCCTTAAGAACAGCTGCTGCCACCTCCCCCTTAGTCTTCAAAGGGTACACCCACACCGCACGCGTGTGGTCGTGCACAATCGTCAAGAAGTAGTAGCTGCCCGAGAGAGAAAGGGGCCTCGTGGGGCCCACCATATCCATGTGTACTAGTGCAAGTGGTGCCTTGGCTGGTCTTGTGCTACTGCTGAAGGGAAACTTCGTGAATTTGGTCTCAAAGCAGGTGGGGCAGCTCCCAATCTCCTTTGCTCCCCCCTTCACCTCCAGCCCCTTCAAGTACCCTTCCTTTACCAATTTCTGCAGCATAGGAATGTTCATGTGACACAACCTCTCGTGCCACGTCTCCCAATCGGCATCACCATTCCCAGATGAAGCCTTTGCCCATGCAACGGTTGCATCCACATCAGCAAGCACCTCACCATGTGGCTGCTGTGGCTGCTGCACCTTCTTGACTGCGTCCAGGGCCCCAGCAGTTGGTATAGTCTTCTCTCCCCCTGCAGCTACCTTAGCCGTTGCTGCGGCTGCTGTCGTTGCTGGTGGTTTCCCATTCCAAGGGATGATGGGCAGCTGCCACAGGTCCTTGATGCAGCTGCTCTTCTCGTCCAAGTCCCATAGCAGCAACTTTCCAAGCTTTGCACGGCAGCTAGTTGGGCCGAAAGTCACTTTGGCCTTGCTCTTCTGCAGCCGGCGCACTGAGAGGAGGTTAGCAGATAAACCTTCAACCAACAGGACATTCCCAAGTCCCACAAGCCCCCCATTGGCTCCCATCACCTTGGCATTCCCAACACCAATCACAGGGAGCAAAGCACCTGAAGCGGCAGCCACAAACTTGATCTTGCCAGGGGGCTTTACCTGATCAAGCAGATCTGCCCGTGGAGTCATATTGACTCGTGCAACCTGAATCGATCACCCAGTGAGTGAGGGGGTGCATCACAACCTTCCCAACTGAACCCACATCACCCCCACTCCCTTGCACATCCTCAACCATGAGGAACATCCCAAGGTCGGCTTTACCTTGTGCACCATCACCTTGTGCACCTGAACCTTGCACATTGCCACCTCGTGCACGTTCACCACTTGGCGGCTTCATGCCTGGGGGCGCCTATCCCTCAGGCCGGCTGAAACACTTGAACCACGGGTGTCCAGCCTTCTTGCAGTACCAGCACGCTCCCTCCATTCGGATGCTCCCCCTGCCTCCAGAGCTCCCATGCCCCTCATTGTAGTCACCTCGGCCTCTCCCTCTGCCAAAGCCTCTCCCACGGCCTCGGACTCTCCCTCCCCCTCTTCCTCTGCCGCCTCCTGCAACTCCATACCCCTCAGCAGTTTTGTTGGTAGCACCACCTCCCGTGTGGTGCCTGCGGAAGTCCTCCTGCAGAATCTACTGCCGTAGCCACTCAGGCGTCCATTTGTCCTGCTGAACGTTGAGGGTGGGGATGAGGTTGTCCCACAAGTTGTCGAGCACAGAGATGATCTTGGTGCACTGTTGCATCTGCGACACTTCGCTGCCCGCCGATGCCATCCTCGCATAGGTGTCCTTGATCGTGTCAAGGACCGGTTTCACATCATCTCCCGGTTTTATGGAGAGGGCAGCCAACTCCTTCTCCAACACAATCACCATCGTCAGCATGTTGGGATGAATCACGTCGCGTAGCAGCTTCCATGCCTTCGGTCCGGAATCATCCAACTCCACCAAATCCTTGACGTGCTGGAACATGTCGTTGTTGACTGATTGGAGGATGAGGTCGTACAGCACCGCGCTCTTCTCAATCCACCGATCGCGGGCATCTCCTTCCTCGGGCATCTTCTCCTCTCCCATAGCCAATTTGAGCAGCTTGTAGCGCTTGAAGGTGCTCCGCATCCGCCCGCTTCATTCGTCATGGTTGGAGCCATCCAAAGCTTCAATCTTGGATGGTGGGGGCTCACTCTTCTTCTCAGCTGCATCTCCTCTTTTCCCAATCAGAGGTTTCAGCTCCCCCCTTTGCTGGTCACAATGTAGATCCACACAATCTTCACAAGTGTCGGTGCCAACGAAATTTTGGCAGAGTTTCCCTTTAGCGGAAGTCACATCTAACCTCCAGAACTCCACTTAGGCACGCCCACAGGCCATGGTGGGTCTAGGAGGGTCTTCACACTTCAGTAGACTCCCTACAAGGTCCTTAATCAGCTTTGATACCACTTGTTAGAGACTAAGGACGGAGTCTACGTAGATTAGGTGCCTAAAATTCTCAAAATCGTTGGCCTAGAATTCTGGACAGAAAAGTCGCGCTCACAAGAAACGCCGTCGACGAAAAGTTCACGGTCAAAACTTCACCAAACTCCCAATTTGAATCATACGAAAAAATGAAGTATTTCTTGAGTTATCAATTTCGGCGCACTAGGGGGTATGCTGCCATGGAATCTTAACTCAATCACAAAGTTCTCATAATTACCACACAAAAGAAGTTAGAGTAGCACTAAACCAGGTGGAAGGGATAAGGAGGATGTGAGACAAGGTCCCAAGAGTGTCCCCAACCAAGGAAACCCCATGCCACACAATTCCCTTCCCCATAGGCAACCAAACTTTGACCTTTGTCACTATCCCAACCTCCACAATCCACCTCAACCCAACTTGGACACACTTGCCAACCTGGTTTGGTTTCACCCAACCATTTGAAAGCAAACTACAGTAGAAAAGACGAATTTCCCAACCCCCAAAAATATGTACCCCATATTGAGTCAACCCCACAACTTCCCACAGTTGCCACAATCAAATATGAAAAGCATACGAACTCCAACATTCGTAACTTTCTTGTTCATGCTCCGATTGAAGCAATACTTGGTTCGTCGGAAAGCTCTTGAGCAGAGGAGTCACTTCAGATATCTGCTCAAGCCAAATAACATTCACACACACTCAGAAATTAAAACCACACAAAACAAAAATTCTTGCACACGCTCACACCACGCATGCAACGCGCGAACATATGATGGGAGGCAGACAGACGTGAATGCAGATGATAGCATCACTTAACATATCCAACATTTGTTTGTTCACAAATAAAATCAGAAACAGACCTAGAAGGTACGTTGGAACACGGGCAACTAGAACAGGCAAAAAGAATCACGTGCTCCGACGCATTTCTCCAAACATATGGCGATTACGTCGCATTTCTAGCACGTGGCGGCAAAAATCGTCGGTTATAGGGGTGTCCAATATTTGTTTGTGCACGAATCGAATCCAAAACAGTACTAGAAGGTACGTTGGAACACGGGCCACTAGAATAGGCAAAACGAATCAGCTGGTCCGACGCATTTTTCCAAACATATGGCGATAACGTCGCATTTCTAGCACGTGGCGGCAAAAATCGTCGGTTTTAAGGGTGTCCAAGATTTGTAAGTGCACAAATAGAATCCAGACAGTCATAGAAGGTTTGTTAAAATACGGGCCACTACAATAGGCAAAAAGATTCAGGTGGTCCGACGCATTTTTCCAATCATATGACGATTACGTTGCATTTCTAGTACGTGGCGGCAACACTAATCGGTTTTAGGGGTGTCCAACATTCGTTTGTGCACGAATCGAATCCAAAACAGTCCTAGAAGGTAGGTTGGAACACAGGCCACTAGAATAGGCGAAACGAATCAGGTGGTCCGACGCATTTTTCGAAACATATGGCGATTACGTCGCACTTCTAGCACGTGGCGGCAAATATCGTCGGTTTAAGGGGTGTCCAACATTCGATAGTGCACCAATCGAATCCGAAACAGTCCTAGAAGGTAGCTTGGAAAACGGGCCACTAGAATAGGCGAAAAGAATCAGGTGGTCCGACCCAATCATATGGCGATTACGTCTTATTTCTTGCACGTGGCGGCAAAAATCGTCGGTTTTTGGTGCGTCCAACATTCGTTAGTGCATAAAACGAATCTGAAACAGTCATAGAAGGTTCGTTTGAACACAGACCACTACAATAGGCGAAAAGAATCAGGTGGTCCGACGCATTTTTCCAATCATATGGTGATTACGTCCCATTTCTAGCACGTGGCAGCAAAAGTCGTCGGTTTTAGGGGTGTCCAACATCTGTTAGTGCACGAATCGAATCCGAAATAGTCATAGAAGGTTTGTTGGAACACAGGCCACTACAATAGGCGAAAAGAATCAGGTGGTCCGACACATTTTTCCAATCATATGGCGATTACGTCGCATTTCTAGCACGTGGCGGCAAAAATCGTCAATCTGAGGGGTGTCCAACACTCGTTAGTGCACGAATCGAATCCAAAACAGTCATAGAAGGTTCGTTGGAACACGGGCCACTAGAATAGGTGAAAAGAATCAGGTGGTCAGACGCATTTTTCCAATCATATGGCAATTACGTCACATTTCTAGCACGTGGCGGCAACAATCGTCGGTCTTAGGGGTGTCCAACATTCGTTTGTGCACGAATCGAATCCAAAACAGTCCTTGAACGTATGATAGAACATGGGCCACTAGAAGAGGGGAAAAGAATCAGGTGGTCCGACGATTTTTTCCAAACATATGGCGATTACGTCGCATTTCTTGCACGGGGCGGCAAATATCGCCGGTTAATGGGGTGTCCAACATTCATTAGTGCACAAATCGAATCCGAAACAGTCGTAGAAGGTATGTTGGAACACGGGCCACTAGAATAGGTGAAAAGAATCAGGTGGTGTGACGATTTTTTCCAAACATGTGGCGATTACATCGCATTTCTAGCACGTGGCCGCAAAAAGCGTCGGTTTTAGGGCTGTCCAACATTTGTTTATGCACGAATCGAATCCAAAATAGTCCTTGAAGGTACGTTGGAACACGGGCCACTAGAATTGGCGAAAAGAATCAGGTGGTCCGACACATTTTTTCAAAACATATGCGATTACGTCGCATTTCTTGCACGTGGCGGCAAAAATCGTCGGTTTCAGGGGTATCCAACATTCGTTAGTGCACAAATCGAATCCAAAACAGTCATAGAAGGTTTGTTTGAACACGGGCCAATACAATAGGCGAAAAGAATCAGGTGGTCCGACACATTTTTTCAATCATATGGCAATAACATTGTTTTTCTAGCCTGTGGCGGCAACAATCGTCGGTTTTAGTTGTGTCCAACATTCGTTAGTGCACAGATCGAATCCGAAACAGTCCTAGAAGGTACGTTAAAATATGGGCCACTAGAATAGGCGAAAAGGTTCAGGTGGTTCGACGCATTTTTCCGAACATATGGCGATTACGTTGCATTTTTAGCACGTAGCGGCAAACATTCGTCAGTTTTATGGGTGTCTAACATTTGTTAGTGCACGAATCGAATCCGAAACACTCCTAGAAGGTACGTTGGAACAAGGGCAACTAGAATAGGCGAAAAGAATCAAGTGGTCCGACGCATTATTCCAAACATATGGCGATTAAGTCGCATTTTTAGCAGGTGGCGGCAAAAATCGTCGGTTTTAGGGGTATCCAACATTCGTTTGTGCACGAATCGAAACGGAAACAATCCAAGAAAGTACGTTGGAACATGGGCAACTGGAATAGGCAAAAAAAATCACGAGCTCCGACACATTTTTCCAAACATATGGGGATTACGTCGCATTTCTAGCATGTGGCAGCAAAAATTGTCGGTTATAGGGGGGTCCAACATTCGTTTGTGCACGAATCAAACTTGAAACACTCCTAGAAGGTATGTTGGAATATGGGCTACTAGAATAGGTGAAAAGAATCAGGTGGTCCAGCGCATTTTTCCAGCATATGGTGATTACGTCGAATTTCTTGCATGAGGCGGCAAATATCGTAGGTTTAAGGGGTGTCCAACATTCGTTAGTTTACGAAGTGAATCCGAAACAGTTATAGAGGGCTCATTGGAACACGGGCCACTAGAATAGGCAAAAAGAATCAGGTGGTACCACACATTTTTCCAAACATATGGCGATTACGTTGCATTTCTAGCACGTGGCGGCAAAAATCGTTGGTTTTAAGGGTGTCCAACATTCGTAAGTGCATGAATCGAATTCGAAACAGTCATAAAAGGTTCATTGGAACACGGGCCAGTAGAATAGGGGAAAAGAATCAGGTGGTCCGACGCATTTTTCCAATCATATGACGATTACGTCGCATTTCTAGCACGTGGCGGCAACAATCGTCTGTTTTCGGGGTTTCCAACATTCGTTTGTGCACGAATCGAATCCAAAACAGTCATAGAAGGTATTTTGGAACACGGGCCACTAGAATAGGCGAAAAGAATCAGGTGGTCCGACGCATGTTTCCAAACATATGGCGATTACGTCTCATTTCTTGCACGTGGCGGCAAACATCGTCGGTTTAAGGGGTATCCTACATTCGTTAGTGCACGAATCGAATTCGTTAGTGCACGAATCGAATCCAAAACAGTCCTAGAAGCTACGTTGGAACAAGGGCGACTAGAATAGGCGAAAAGAATCAGGTGGTCCGACGCATTTTTCCAAACATATGGCGATTACTGTCAACGTGAGTTGTATGTTGGCCCCGTCCACGCTTGGGCGGAGCCGACATCGTGGTCGGGTGTTAGGGGAGCAGCCGACATGCAGCAGTGGGTGAGCTGGTTGACGAGGATGTCGGCCTGCACGGGGACCACTGCATGGGGGCCGACTTCAGGGCGGCGCCGACTTTGGGGAGGTCGACTTAGGAGTCGACCTGTGAAGGACGTCAACTTGGTGACGTCGACTTGGGAAGCCGACTTCGGTGGTCGGCTGGTGTGCTGGTCGATCTACGGGTGGTCGACTGGACCCGGTGGTCGACGAAGGAGGGGTCGACGTCGAGCAGTCGGGCGTCGAGCAGTCGGGCGTCGAGCAGTCAGGACGTCGAGTGACGCGGTCATCGACCGAGGGGCGTGGTCGACCTGGTGAGGTCGGCAACGAGGTGGTCGTCGACTTGGGAGGTCGACGGACACGTACGGGAGTTGCTGGTCGATGTGGTTGCCCGGTCGACCAGGTTACCTGGGTGACGAAGTGCTGCGGAGGAGTGCGACGGTTGCCCAGGCGAAGTTGGCGAGACCGACCTCGGTGGTGGTATCCCGAGGACGACGTGGCGGATCAGAGGCAGCCGTCAGCTCGAGGCTGACGTGGTGTGTGTGCTGTACAGGTGATGAGGCTCAGCATACCAATCATCTGCACGCACCTGCAAAGCGGGTGCACTGCTGGCACACCGTCGACTTGAAGCGTTGGCAAGCTGTCGACTTTGCACAGCTGGACGTGGTCGACCAAGTCGTGCTGGAACGCGGTCGACCATGCTGTGCTGGCAGTCTACCGATCTTAATGCTAGCTCTGATGTAGTCTTGCATTGCCAACTTCATTGTACCATTGTTGTGATCTTTTCTTAGTGAAACTCTTGCCAAATTGTCCCGTGAATTAGCAAGTAGTGTGAGCACTAGGAAAGCGTCTAAGGACCAACGAACGCAGAGATCACACGAGCACACGTGCCCAACCAGTAGTCTAGCTCCCGTTGTAGTAGTTATCTCCGCATGGTGCGGTGAGCGTGGACGGCACATGACTTACCTTTCAGTCAGGTCGACGTAGATACCACTTACCTATTTCGTAGTTCCAGGCCGGGAACTGTGCGGTAGTCACTATGGTAGGAGCCGTAGGTGACGCGGGGGTGGCGGACACCCTGGAGGCACGGTTGGAGAACGCGAGGAGGAAGCATGAGGCCAATGAGTATGGTGACTTGCCCTGGGCGGTCGTCGAGGCTGGACTCCGCTCCACGTGGGCGACGGAGCACCCATCTCGACCTGCCTCTCCTTGCCCGGTGAACAACGAAGGCGGCGTCGACGTGGGCGTCAACGCCGGTGGTGGTCAAGTCGGCAGCACTGCTGGAGGCACGTCGAGGCAGAGAGGTGTGATACACGCCGGTGAAGTCGGCGGCGTTCAGGCGCGAGGGTTGCAGTCATCGGCGACTGCAGGCTCTTCGCAGGGTGACGTTGGAGGTCGACGGAGTGGGCTGTCGCCAATGTCGGCGTCTCAGGTGACGGCAAGTGGGATTGCGCCGAGCTACGGCTACTTCAAGTTCACGCCGGACAGGATCTTAGTCACCCCCCCACTGGTTGGTCGACCCGACATTCTCACTTGGAAGGAAGCTATCGAGCCCCAGCTGGAGATGGCCGGGCTGATCGGCTTCGCACGAGGGACCGTGGCGACGCCTGGGGAGCACCACCCCGACTTGCGGGCGGAGTTTCGCGCCGTGCAGCTGCTGACCTTTACAGTCATCTCACGGTGCTGCTCGCCGGGCGTGCAGATCGCCTTAAAGTGGTGCCGGGAGTACATCGACGCCGGCCACCGGGCGTGGCACTTCATCGAGTCGACGTACCAGGTCACCGACGACCTGTTCATCGCCCAGCTGGAGGGACAGCTGACGCACCTGCGTATGGGTGACGATGAGACAGCGACCGACTACTGCAACCGGGCCCGGCGAATTCTCGCCACCATCAGGATGGCCGGCGCGCAGTACTCCACGACGTCGTACATCACCCATGTCATGCAGGGACTCTCGAGCAGCTACAACCTCCTGAAGCGGCTATCCATGGCGCCGAGCACGAGGGCGACGCTCAACGAGGACAACTTGACCTCGTACATCCTGCAGGACGAGGCGATGCAGGAGGCTGAGCGGTCGTAGGAACTCTTGGCGCAGGCCAACTTCGTTGCCCCGGCGAAGCTAGGAGGCCGACCAGGAGAGCGCGGACAGTCCAGTGGCGGCGGGAGCAGTGGCAGGAAGCTTGCCAAGGAGGTCGACAAGAAGAAGTCGACCAAGAACAGCGGTCGAGGAGGAGGAGGTCGACGACGGGAGTGCTGGCTGTGCGGCGACCCCGACCACCTCTCCTTCGAGTGCCCCGACCGCAGTGACTCCGATGACGACGACGCCAAGGGAGGCCGCGGGAGGTCTGACAGTCGTCGTCCTCGTCGAGGAGGAAACAAGCCGCGCAAGGAGAAGCAGTCGACGACGTCGACCTCGGCGAAGGACGCCGACTCCTCTGTTGGCGGCAAGGCGCGGGACGACAAGACGGCGTCGTGCTCGCTGGTCGGCGTCGTGGAGCCGACCGTCTCGCTGGCGCAAGAGGCCGGGGAGGACTTCCAGGCGGTGGCGGCAGCTGTGCAGGCGAACCCGGAGGTGGTCCTGCTCGACAGCGGTTGTTCCCACCACCTGATGGGGACGAAGGAAGCCTTTGTCGACCTGCAGCCGAGCGGCTTCATCAAGCACGTGCGCGGCTTCAATGGGGCGCTGCAGGATGTTCAGGGCCGCGGCACCGTCGCCCTGCAAGGGGAAGCCGGGAAGCAGGTGCTCATCCCCGACGTGCTGTACGTCCCGGGTGTGCGGGCGAACTTGCTGTCGTCCGGCCAGCTGAAGGAGCACGGTGTGAAGCTGCAAGAGGACGGCGACGGGATGCTGCTTGTCTCGGCAACGGGAGAGGTGCTCGGACGGGCGACGTACTCCGGGCGTGTCCTGTGTACCGACTTGCGTCCCTGCCCAACGAGGTCGACGTCGACCACGCCAGAGGTTGTGGCCCTGCGGGCGATCATCTCGAAGACGAAGTCGACGCCGGACCGAATGCATGCGAGGCTTGCACATGTCGGCATGGACACCATACGGAGCTCGGCGAAGAACGAGGTCGCCATTGGGCTGGACCTCAAGTCGGCGACGGGCGCCGACTCCCCGTGTGTCTCGTGCGTCGGCGGGAAGCTGGCGCGGTACACCTTCCCCGACCAAGGCTCCGACGCCGACGACGTGCTGGGCGTCGTGCACATCGACCTGTGCGGGCCATTCCGCGTGGCTGCCAAGGATGGCAGCCTGTACTTCTTGTTGCTGAAGGACCGCAAGACCCGCTATGTGTGGGTGAAGCCGGTCGCCAAGAAGTCAGATGCGTTGCCGGTGTTCGTGCAGTGGCTGGCGGTGGTTGAGCGGCAGACAAAGAAGTTGGTGTTGATGCTGCGCTCTGACCGGGGAAGGGAGTTCCTCGGCAAGCAGTTCACCAACTTCGTGAACGGCAAAGGGATCGTCCACGACCTGACCTGCCCATACATCCTGCAGCAGAACGGCATGGCGGAGCGGGAGATGTGGACGGTGGTGGAGTCGGTGCGGACAATGCTGCTGCACATGGGCGTGCAGCACCACTGGTGGCACCTCGCTCTCCGGCAGGCCGTCTGGGTCCGCAACTGCCTTGAGAGGTCGACGCTGCCGCCGGGGACGACGCCGTACCAACTGCTGACCGGGAAGAAGCCCGACTTGTCGCTGGCGCGGGTGTGGGGCTGCATGGCGCAGTTCTTAGTCCCCGAGCAGCAGCGTGGTGGGAAGCTACAGCCGAAGGCCCGGTGGGGTCTACACCTTGGCGTGTCGGTGGCGAGCAAAGGCTGGGAGCTCCTCGACGTCGACACCGACCGGGTGGTCACCACGTCGGACGTGGTGTTCTACGAGGAGATGTCGCTGGCCGAGTGGAAAACGGCATACGGGTCGGTGTCCGGCCGCTCGTTGCCCACTCCGCCATCCGACACCTCGTCGGTGACGCTGCCACTGCTTGCCGAGGTCGGTAAGCTTCCTATCACGGACGTTGAGGACGTCCGCTCCCCTACGCCTCCCCCTCCGGTCCCTGCCCCTCCCCTCGTGGCCGATCTGCGCGGGCTGATCTCGGTGTCGGCCTCCGGCGATGAGGGGAGTAGTGGGACTCCGTCGTCGGCCAAGTGCATCGCCGGTGGCCGACGTGACGAACGGCAGGTCGACGAGGGATTGCAGTCGACGTCGACAGGGGAGGAGCAGGCCGAGAAGCAGGTTGAAGACCAGCGGCCGACAAAGGAGCAGGCAGCAGTGACGCCGACCAAGCAGCAGTCGCTGACTGGTCAGTCGGCAGGGGAGCCGACCATAGGGGAGAAGTCGGCTGGGACGCTGGCTGAGGAGCAGCAGGACGCCGAGGGCAGCGACAACAGCAGCGATGGAGGGGACGCCGAGGAGGTCCAGCCAGGACCACGACGTTCAGGCCGACTTCGGAGGCCGCCTGACTTCTTCGTCACGGCTGCCTTCACCACGGTGTACGACGTGGAGAATGAGGCCGACGACCTGCTGTATGACGATGTTGAGGAGGATGAGGAGGCTCCAGAGCTCGACCCCGACATGCTAGCCGACCCCGAGCACCGTTGGGACATCTCGACGATGACGGTAAAGGAGGCGTTGGCGAGCTGGAAGGGCCCGGCGGTGAAGGCCGCCATGGAGGAGGAGATTCGTAGCCTCCTCGACATGGGAACGTGGGAGTTGGTCGAACGTCCGCCGGGGGTGAACGTCATGAAGAACCGGTGGGTGTTGACGACGAAGTACCACGTCGACGACACCGTCGAGCGCGAGAAGGCGAGGCTGGTTGTGAAGGGCTTCACACAGGTGTACGGCGCCGACTACGACGAGACGTTCGCGCCGGTGGGCAGCTACGTCACGCTGAGGATCTTCCTCAGCATCGTCGCCGTCCGCAACCTCAACCTGATGCAGCTCGACATGAAGAACGCCTTCTTGCAGAGCAAGCTCGACAGGGTGCTCTACATGTCCCAGCCGGACTACTTCAATGACGGGACCGGCCGGGTGTGCAAGCTGCTGAAGAGCCTGTACGGGCTAAAGCAGTCGCCGCTGCTGTGGTACTTGGCGCTCAACGACGTGCTGGTCGGCGCCGGGTGGAAGAAGAGCCAGGTCGACGAGGGTCTCTACTGCAAGGTCGGAGAAGACGGAGTGGCCTGCTGGGTGCTGGTCTACGTCGACGACCTACTCGCCGCCAGCAGTAGCGCCGCGATGTTGAAGGAGTTGAAGGAGCTGCTGGAAGCCGCCTTCGAGCTGCGTGAGATCTCGCCGGTGCAGAAGTACCTCGGGCTGGAGATCGTCCGCGACAGGTCGGCGGGGAAGCTATGGCTGCACCAGCAGGGCTACGCTGACAAGCTGCGTAGGCGCTTCATCGACGAGGAGCAGACCGGGCGCACCCCGAAGACGCCGGTCTCGGTCGATGCCTACGCCGAGCTCACGTTCGATGACGAGGAGGCACAGGAGCGACAGGAGGAGGAGTACCGGCAGAAGGTCGGCTCGCTGCAGTTCGCAGCGACGACGACGAGGCCGAACATCGCCTTCGCCTGCAGCAAGCTGGGGAGCGGCCTCACGGTGAGGAGCGACCAGCACTGGCGCGAGGTCGACCGCTGCCTTGCCTACCTCGCCAATACGCGTGACACCGCCCTGGAGTTCGGCGGTGGACTGGAGTCGCTGGAGCTGGTCGGCTACGTGGACGCCGACGACGCCGGTGACAAACAGAACAGGACGAGCACGAGTGGCTACGTGTTCGTCTATGGAGGGGCTGCAGTCTCCTGGTCGAGCCAGCGCATCAAGTGTGCGACGTTGTCGTTGACTGAGTCGGAGTACGTGGCGGCCACCGAAGCCGGCAAGGAGGGACGCCGACTTCGCTTCCTCCTTGCAGAATTCCGGCAGCTGGATGCCGGGAAGCCGACCGCCCTTCGGGTGGACAACAAGTCGGCTATCACAGTCGCCGGGGGCATGGGGTTGATGGGCAACCTCAAGCATATGGAGCGGCGACAGGCCTGGCTGCAGCACATGGTGAAGCGCGGGAAGTTCTCGCTGAGGTACATCCCGACCACTGAGCAGCCGGCCGACTTCCTGACGAAGGCGCTGCACTATCCGGCCTTCAACCGGTGCTCCGTCGCAATCGGCCAGGTGCGCTTGGCCGACGTGGGTGACGGCGACAACGACGTGCAGCAGTAGGTGCCATGCCCTCTTGCATGGCTGGTGCGGTGGACGACGTGCTGTGTGTTGGGTGCACGTCGACGAGCTATTCTCCGAGGAGTACTGCCGAGTGGACTTGGGGGGACCAAGCGTGAACGCGGCAGGGGAGTGTCAACGAGAGTTGTATGTTGGCCCCGTCCACGCTTGGGCGGAGCCGACATCGTGGTCGGGTGTTAGGGGAGCAGCCGACCTGCAGCAGTGGGTGAGTTGGTTGACGAGGATGTCAACCTGCACGGGGACCACTGCACGGGGGCCGACTTCAGGGCGGCGCCGACTTTGGGGAGGTCGACTTAGGAGTCAACCTGTGAAGGACGTCAACTTGGTGACGTCAACTTGGGAAGCCGACTTCGGTGGTCGGCTGGTGTGCTGGTCGATCTGCGGGTGGTCGACTGGACCCGGTGGTCGACGAACGAGGGGTCGACGTCGAGCAATCGGGCATCGAGCAGTCGGGCGTCGAGCAGTCAGGACGTCGAGTGACGCGGTCATCGACCGAGGGGCGTGGTCGACCTGGTGAGGTCGGCAACGAGGTGGTCGTCGACTTGGGAGGTCGACGGACACATACGGGAGTTGCTGGTCGATGTGGTTGCCCGGTCGACCAGGTTACCTGGGTGACGAAGTGCTGCGGAGGAGTGCGACGGTCGCCCAGGCGAAGTTGGCGAGACCGACCTCGGTGGTGGTATCTCGAGGACGACGTGGCGGATCAGAGGCAGCCGTCAGCTCGAGGCTGACGTGGTGTGTGTGCTGTACAGGTGATGAGGCTCAGCATACCAATCATCTGCACGCACCTGCAAAGCGGGTGCACTGCTGGCACACCGTCGACCTGAAGCGTTGGCAAGCTGTCGACTTTGCACAGCTGGACGTGATCGACCAAGTCGTGCTGGAACGCGGTCGACCATGCTGTGCTGGCAGTCTACCAACCTGAATGCTACCTCTGATGTAGTCTTGCATTGCCAACTTCATTGTACCATTGTTGTGATCTTTTCTTAGTGAAACTCTTGCCAAATTGTCCCGTGAATTAGCAAGTAGTGTGAGCACTAGCAAAACGTCTAAGGACCAACGAACGCAGAGATCACACGAGCACACGTGCCCAACCAGTAGTCTAGCTCCCGTTGTAGTAGTTATCTCCGCAATTACGTCGCCTTTCTAGCACGTGGCGGCAAAAATCACCGGTTTAAGGGGTTTCCAATATTCGTTTGTGCACGAATCGAATCCAAAACAGTCCTAGAAGCTACGTTGGAATACGGGCGAGTAGAATAGGTGAAAAGAACCAGGTGGTCTGACGCATTTTTCCAAACATATGGCGATTACATCGCATTTCTAGCACGTGGCGGCAAGAATCGTCGGTTTTAATGGTGTCCAACATTCGTAAGTGCACGAATTGAATCCGAAACAGTCATAGAAGGTTCGTTGGAACATGGGCCAGTAGAATAGGCGAAAAGAATCAGGTGGTCCGATGCATTTTTCCAATCATATGGCGATTATGTCGCATTTCTTGCACGTGGTGGCAACAATCGTCTGTTTTAGGGGTTTCCAACATTCGTTAGTGCACAAATCGAATCCAAAACAGTCATAGAAGGTATTTTGGAACATGGGCCACTAGAATAGGTGAAAAGAATCAGGTGGTCCGACGCATCTTTCCAAACATATGGCGATTACGTCTAGCATGTGGCGGCAAAAATCGTCGGTTTTAGGGTTGTCCAACATTTGTTAGTGCACGAGTTGAATCCGAAACAGTCATAGAAGGTATTTTGGAACACGGGCCACCAGAATAGGTGAAAAGAATCAGGTGGTCTGACGCATTTTTCCAAACATATGGCGATTACGTCGCATTTGTTGCACGTGGCGGCAAAAATCGTCGGTTTTAGGGGTGTCGAACATTTGTTAGTGCATGAATCAAATCCAAAACAGTTCTAGAAGGTATTTTGGAACACGGGCCACTACAATAGGTGAAAAGAATCAGGTGATCCAACGCATTTTTCCAAACATATGGCGATTACGTCGCATTTCTAGCACGTGGCGGCAAAAGTCGTCGGTTTTAGGGGTGTCCAACATTCGTTTGTGCACGAATCAATTCGGAAATAGTCCTAGAAGGTACGTTGGAACACGGGCCACTAGAATAGGTGAAAGGAATCAGGTGGTCCGATACATTTTTCTTAACATATGGCGATTACGTTGCATTTCGAGCACGTGGTGGCAAAAATCGCCAGTTTTAGGGGAGTCCAACATTCGTTTGTGCACGAATTGAATAGGAAACAGTCCTAGAAGGTACGCTGGAACATGTGCCATTAGAATAGGTGAAAAGAATCAGGTGGTTTGACGCATTTTCCCAAACATTGGCGATTACGTCGCATTTCTAGCACGTGGTGGCGAAAGTAGTCGGTTTCAGGGGTGTCCAACATTCGTGTGTAAACCAATTGGATCCAAAACAGTCCTAGAAGGTACGTTGGAACACGGCCCACTAGATTAGGCGAAAAGAATCAGGTTGTCCGACGCATGTTTCCAAACATATGGCGATTACGTCGCATTTCTAGCACGTGGCGGCAACAATCATCAGTCTGAGGGGTGTCCAGCATTCGTTTGTGCACGTATCGAATCCAAAACACTCCTAGAAGGTATGATGGAACACGGGCCACTAGAATAGGCGAAAAGAATCAGGTGTTCCGACGATTTTTTCAAAACATATGGCGATTACGTCGCATTTCTTGCACGTGGCGGCAAATATCGCCGGTTTAAGGGGTGTCCAACATTCGTTAGTGCACGAATCGAATCCAAACAGTCCAAGAAGGTATGTTGGAACACGGGCCACTAGAATAGGCGAAAAGAATCAGAAGGTCTGACGGATTTTTCCAAACATATGGCGATTACGTCGCATTTCTACCACGTGGCGGCAAAAATCGTCGGTTTCAGGGGTGTCAAACATTCGTTAGTGCACAAATTGAATCTGAAGCAGTCCTAGAAGGTATGTTGGAACACGGGCCACTAGAATAGGTGAGAAGAATCAGGTGGTCCGACGCATTTTTCCAACATATGGTGATTACGTCGCATTTCTTGCACGTGGCGGCAAAAATCGTCGGTTTTAGGGGTGTCCAACATTCGTTAGTGCACGAGTTGAATCCGAAACAGTCATAGAAGGTATTTTGGAACACGGGCCACTAGAATAGGCGAAAAGAATCAGGTGGTCTGACGCATTTTTCCAAATATATGGCGATTACGTCTCATTTGTTGCACGTGGCGGCAAACATCGTCGGTTTTAGGGGTGTCCAACCTTCGTTAGTGCATGAATCGAATCCAAAATAGTCCTAGAAGCTACGTTGGAACACGGGCAACTAGAATAGGCGAAACGAATCAGGTGGTCCGACGATTTTTCAAAACATATGGCGATTACGTCGCATTTCTAGCACGTGGCGGCAAAAATCGCCGGTTTAAGGGGTTTACAATATTCGTTTGTGCATGAATCGAATCCAAAATATCTTGGAAGCTACGTTGGAACACGGGCCAGTAGAATAGGCGAAAAGAATCAGCTGTTCCGACGCATTTTTCCAAACATATGGCGATTACGTCGCATTTCTAGTACGTGGCGGCAAAAATCGTCGGTTTTAAGGGTGTCCAACATTCGTAAGTGCACGAATCGAATCCGAAACAGTCATAAAAGGTTCGTTGGAACACGGGCTAGTAGAATAGGGGAAAAAAATCAGGTGGTCCGACGCATTTCTCCAAACATATGGCGATTACGTCTCAATTCTTGCACGTGGCGGCAAACATCGTCGATTTTAGGGGTTTCCAACATTCGTTAGTGCACGAATCGAATTCGTTAGTGCACAAATCGAATCCAGAACATTCCAAGAAGGTAAGTTGGAACACGGGCCACTAGAATAGGCGAAAAGAATCAGGGGTTCCGACGCATTTTTCCAAACATATGGCGATTACGTCGCATTTCTAGCACGTGGAGGCAAAAATCGCCGGTTTAAGGGGTTTCCAACATTCGTTTGTGCACAAATCGAATCCAAAACAGGCTTAGAAGCTACGTTGAAACATGGGCCAGTAGAATAGGCGAAAAGAATCAGGTGGTCCGACGCATTTTTCCAAACATATGGCGATTACGTCGCATTTCTAGCACGTGGCGGCAACAATCGTCGGTTTTAAGGGTGTCCAACATTCGTAAGTGCACGAATCAAATCCGAAACAGTCATAAAAGGCTAGTTGGAACACGGGCCAGTACAATGGGCGAAAAGAATCAGGTGGTCCGACGCATTTTTCCAAACATATGGCGATTACGTCGCATTTCTAGCACGTGGCGGCAACAATCGTCTGTTTTAAGGGTTTCCAACATTCGTAAGTGCACGAATCGAATCCAAAACAGTCAAAGAAGGTATTTTGGAACACAGGCCTGTAGAATAGGCGAAAAGAATCAGGTGGTCCGACGCATTTTTCCAAACATATGGCGATTACGTCGCATTTTTTGCACGTGGCAGCAACAATCGTCTGTTTTAGGGGTTTCCAACATTCGTTAGTGCACAAATCGAATCCAAAACAGTCATAGAAGGTATTTTGGAACATGGGCCACTAGAATAGGCGAAAAGAATCAGGTGGTCCGACGCATTTTTCCAAACATAAGGCGATTACGTCGCATTTCTTGCACGTGGCGGCAAACATCGTCGGTTTTAGGGGTGTCCAACCTTTGTGAGTGCACGAATCAAATCCAAAACAGTCTTGGAAGGCATTTTAGAACACAGGCCACTACAGTAGGCGAAAAGAATCAGGTGATCCAACGCATTTTTCCAAACATATGGCGATTAGGTCGCATTTCTAGCACGTGGCCGCAAAAGTCGTCGGTTTTAGGGGTGTCCAACATTCGTTTGTGCACGAATCGATTCGGAAACAGTCCTAGAAGGTACATTGGAACACGGGCCACTGGAATAGGCGAAAGGAATTAGGTGGTCCGATGCGTTTTTCTGAACATATGGCAATTACGTCGCATTTCCACCACGTGGCGGAAACAATCGTCGGTTTTCGGGGTGTCCAACATTCGTTAGTGCACAAATGGAACGCAAAACAGTCCTAGAAGGTACGTTGGAACACGGGCCACTAGAATAGGCGAAAAGAATCAGGTGGTCCGACGCATTTTCCCAAACATATGGCGATTACGTCGCATTTCGAGCATGTGGCGGCAAAAATCGTCAGTTGTAGGGGAGTCCAACATTCGTTAGTGCACGAATTGAATCCGAAACAGTCGTAGAAGGTACGCTGGAACATGTGCCACTAGAATAGGCGAAAAGAATCAGGTGGTCTGACGCATTTTTCCAAACATTGGCGATTACGTCGCATTTCTAGAACGTGGTGGCAAAAGTAGTCGGTTTCAGGGGTGTCCAACATTCGTTTGTGAACGAATTGGATCCAAAACAGTCCTAGAAGGTACGTTGGAACAAGGCCCACTACATTAGGCGAAAAGAATCAGGTTGTCCAACGCATTTTTCCAAACATATGGCGATTACGTCGCATTTCTAGCACGTGGCGGCAAATATCGCCGGTTTAAGGGGTGTCCAACATTCGTTAGTGCACGAATCCAATCCAAAACAGTCCTAGAAGTATGTTGGAACACGGGCCACTAGAATAGGTGAAAAGAATCAGGTGGTCTGCCGGATTTTTCCAAACATATGGCGATTACGTCGCATTTCTTGCACGTGGCGGCAAAAATCGTCGGTTTTAGGGGTGTCCAACATTCGTTAGTGCACGAATTGAATCTGAAACAGTCCTAGAAGGTATGTTGGAACACGGGCCACTAGAATAGGTGAAAAGAATCCGGTGGTCCGACGCATTTTTCCAACATATGGTGATTACGTCGCATTTCTTGCACGTGGCGGCAAAAATCGTCGGTTTTAGGGGTGTCCAACATTCGTTAGTGCACGAGTTGAATTCGAAACAGTCATAGAAGGTATTTTGGAACACGGGCCACTAGAATAGGTGAAAAGAATCAGGTGGTCTAACGCATTTTTCCAAACATATGGCGATTACGTCTCATTTGTTGCACGTGGCGGCAAACATTGTCGGTTTTAGGGGTGTCCAACATTCGTTAGTGCACGAATCGAATCCAAAATAGTCCTAGAACCTATGTTGGAACACGGGCCACTAGAATAGGCGAAAAGAATCAGGTGGTTCGACGATTTGTCCAAACATATGGCGATTACGTCGCATTTCTAGCACGTGGCGGTAAAAATCGCCGGTTTAAGGGGTTTACAACATTCGTTTGTGCATCAATTGAATCCAAAACAGTCCTAGAAGCTACATTGGAAGACGGGCCAGTAGAATAGGCGAAAAGAATCAGCTGGTCCGACACATTTCTCCAAACATATGGCGATTACGTCTCATTTGTTGCATGTGGCGGCAAACATCGTCGGTTTTAGGGGTGTCCAACATTCGTTAGTGCACGAATCGAATTCGTTAGTGCACGAATCGAATTCGTTAGTGCACGAATCGAATCCAAAACAGTCCTAGAAGGTACGTTGGAACACGGGCCACTAGAATAGGCGAAAAGAATCAGGGGGTCCGACGCATTTTTCCAAACATATGGCGATTACGTCGCATTTCTAGCACATGGCGGCAAGAATCGCCGGTTTATGGGGTTTCCAACATTCGTTTGTGCACGAATCGAATCCAAAACAGTCCTAGAAGCTACGTTGGAACATGGGCCAGTAGAATAGGCAAAAAGAATCAGGTGGTCCGACGCATTTTTCCAAACATATGGCGATTACGTCGCATTTCTAGCTCGTGGCGGCAACAATCGTCTGTTTTAAGGGTTTCCAACATTCGTAAGTGCACGAATCGAATCCAAAACAGTCATAGAAGGTATTTTGGAACACGGGCCAGTAGAATAGGCGAAAAGAATCAGGTGGTCCGACGCATTTTTCCAAACATATGGCGATTACGTCGCATTTCTTGCACGTGGCGGCAACAATCGTCTGTTTTAGGGGTTCCCAACATTTGTTAGTGCACGAATCGAATCCAAAACAGTCATAGAAGGTATTTTGGAACACGTTCCAATAGAATAGGCGAAAAGAAAATCAGGTGGTCCGACGCATTTTTCCAAACATATGTCGATTACGTCGCATTTCTACCACGTGGCGGCAAAAATCGTCGGTTTTAGGGGTGTCCAAAATTCGTTAGTGCATGAATCAAATCCAAAACAGTCCTGGATGCTACGTTGGAACACAGGCCACTACAATAGGCGAAAAGAATCAGGTGATCCAACGCATTTTTCCAAACATATGGCGATTACGTCGCATTTCTAGCACGTGGCGGCAAAAGTTGTCGGTTTTAGGGGTGTCCAACATTCGTTTGTGCACGAATTGATTCGGAAACAGTCCTAGAAGGTACGTTGGAACACGGGCCACTGGAATAGGTGAAAGGAATCAGGTGGTTCGATGCATTTTTCCAAACATATGGCAATTACGTCGCATTTCCACCACGTGGCGGAAAAAATCGTCGGTTTTCGGGGTGTCCAACATTCGTTAGTGCACAAATGGAACGCAAAACAGTCCTAGAAGGTACGTTGGAACACGGGCCACTAGAATAGGCGAAAAGAATCTGGTGGTCCGACGCATTTTCCCAAACATATGGCGATTACGTTGCATTTCGAGCACGTTGCGCCAAAAATCGCCGGTTTTAGGGGAGTCCAACATTCGTTTGTGCACGAATTGAATCCGAAACAGTCCTAGAAGGTACGTTGGAACATGTGCCACTAGAATAGGCCAAAATAATCAGGTGGTCTGACGCATTTTTCCAAATATATGGAGATTACGTCGCATTTCTAGCACGTGGTGGCAAAAGTAGTCGGTTTCAGGGGTGTCCAACATTCGTTTGTGAACGAATTGGATCCAAAACAGTCCTAGAAGGTACGTTGGAACACGGCCCACTAGATTAGGCGAAAAGAATCAGGTTGTCCGACGCATTTTTCCAAACATATGGCGATTACGTCTAGCATGTGGCGGCAAAAATCGTCGGTTTTAGGGTTGTCCAACATTTGTTTGTGCACGAATCAAATCCAAAACAGTCATAGAAGGTACGTTGGAGCATGGGCCACTAGAATAGGCAAAAACAAATCGGTGGTCTGACGCTTTTTTTCAAACAAATGGCGATTACGTCGCATTTTTAGCACGTGGCGGCAAAAATCGTCGGGTTTATTAGTATCCAACATTCGTTTTTGTAAGAATCAAATCAAAAACAGTCCTAGAAGGTACGTTGGAATACAAGCCACTAGAATAGGCGAAAGGAATCAGGTGGTCCGACGCATTTTTCAAAGCATATGGCGATTCCGTCGCATTTCTAGCACGTGGCGGCAAAAATCCTCGGTTTTAGGGGTGTCCAACATTGGTTAGTACATGAATCGGACCTGAAACAGTCCTAGAAGGTAGGTTGGAACACGGGCCACTAGAATAGGTGAAAAGAATTAGGTGGTCCGACGCTTTTTTCCAAACATATGGCGATTACGTCGCATTTCTAGCACGTGGCGGCAAAAATTGTCGGTTTTAGGGGTGTTCAACATTCGTTTGTGCACGAATCGAATCTGAAACAGTCCTAGAAGGTACGTTGGAACACGGGCTACTAGAATAGGCGAAAAGAATCACGTGGTCCGACACATTTTTCCAAGCATTTGGCGATTACGTCGCATTTTTAGCACGTGGCGGCAAAAATCGTCGGTTTTAGGGGTGTCCAACATTCGTTTCTGCACGAATCGAATCTAAAACAGTCCTAGAAGGTACGTTGGAACACGTGCCACTAGAATAGGCGAAAAAAATCTGGTGTTCCAACGCATTTTTCTGATAAGAAACGAGGAATGAAGAAGAGGGGAGGTTCACTATCAAACATTGGGATACATATAGCAAACCCTAAAAGGGTTGTACTCACTATAGAGTACCCCACTTCAGACTAGAGAAACATAATATTCTGACACACCCCCATAGACAAAGTGGGGTGTAATCAGCACAACAAGGAAATCAGAAAAAGCTCAGGGCGGATCACAATGTCACCACACATTCTGAGCACAAGTACAAGAAGCAACAGTTTAAAGTTCACAAATATAAGCAAAGCTAGAGGCTATCGCAGAGGGCAAGTGTGGAGGAGGAGGGACTATGAGAGGAGAGGAGGTAGAGGGCGGCAGCTGAAGCTGCTGGCACACGGCGCAACTGGAGCAACTAGCACACGGGCAACTGGAGCAACTGGCACACTGGCAACTGGAGCAACTGGCACACGAGCTACTGGAGTAACTGGCTCCGTGGCTAACTCTGAGCGGCAGGAGCAACGGACTCACGGGCGACTGGAGCAACGGGCTCAAGGGCGACTGGCGCAACGGGCTCACGGACGACTGGTGCAACAGTCTCACGGGCGACTGGAGCTACGCCTTCACGGCGGCCACCCCCTTTAACCTCCCCAAACTATCCCACCTCCATTTCACACACCTCCAGACCACACACCCGCCACCCCCTACTCGCCACCCCCAAACCCTAACACAGGGCACGGCGGGATGGCGGGTAGGGAGGTTACGGGGGGGAGGGTTCTAGAAGCTTGCCTGGTCCAAGAGTTTGCCTGCTCCAAAAGCTTGCCTGGTCCCGGACCTTGCCTAGTCCAACAGCTTGCGTGGTCCAGGAGCTTGCATGGTCCAGAAGCTTGCCTTGTCAAGAAGCGTGCCTGGTCCAGGAGTGTGCCTGGTCAAGAAGCTTGCCTAGTCCAGGAGCTTGCCTGCTCTAGGAGCTTGACTACTCTAGGAGCTTGCCTGGTCCAAGAGCGTGCCTGGTCCAGGAGCTTGCCTTGTCCAGGAGCTTGCCTTGTCCACGAGCCTACCTGGTTCAGGAGCTTGCATGGTCCAGTAGCTGGCCCGGTCTAGGAGCTTGCCTGGTCCAGGAGCTTGCCTGGTCCATGAGCTTGCGTGGTCCAGGAGCTTGCATGGTCCACGAGCTTGCCTGGTCTTGGAGCCAGCCTAGTCTAGGAGAAGCTTGCCTCGTCTAGGAGCTTGCCTGGTCCAAGAGCTTGCATGGTCCACCAGCGTGCTGGGTCGAGAAGCTTGCCTGGTCCAGAAGCTTGCCTGGTCCAGAAGCTTGCCTGGTCCAGGAGCTTGCCTTGTTCAAGAGCTTGCTTGGTCTTGGAGCTTGTTTGGTCAAGGAGCGTGCGTGGTCCATGAGCTGGCCTGATCCAGGAGCTTGCCTGGTCAAACATCGTGCCTGGTCCAGGAGCTTCCCTCGTCTAGGAGCTAGCGTGTGGAACTTGCCTGGTCCAAGAGCGTGCCTGGTCCAGGAGCTTGCATGGTCCAGGAGCTTGCCTGGTCCAGGAGCGTGCCTGGTCCAGAAGCTTGCCTTATCCAGGAGCTTGCCTGGTCCAGGAGCTTGCCTGGTCCATGAGATTGCATGGTCCAGGAGCTTGCCTAGTCTAGGAGCTTTCCTTGTCCAGGATCTTGCCTAGTCCAGGATCTTGCTTGGTCCAGGAGCTTGTCTGGTCTAGGATCTTGCCTGGTGCACGAGCTTGCTTGGTCTAGGAGCTTGGCTGGTCCAAGAGCTTGCCTGGTCCAAGAGCGTGCTTGGTCCAGGAGCTTGCTTGGTCCATTAGCATGCCTGGTCCAGAAGCTTGCCTTGTCTAGGACCGTGCCTGGTCTAGGAGCTTGCCTGGTCCTGGAGCTTGCCTTCTATAAGAGCTTGCCTGATCCAGGAGCGTGCCTGGTCCAGGAGCTTGCCTGGTCCAGGAGCTTGCGTGTGGAGCTTGCCCAGTCCAAGAGCGTGCCTGGTCCATGAGCTTGCTTGGTCCAGAAGCTTGCCTTGTCCAAGAGCTTGCCTGGTCTAGGAGCTTGCCTGGTCCTAGAGTATGCCTGGTCTAGGAGCTTGCTTGGACCAAGGGCTTGCATGGTCGAGGAGCTTGCCTAGCCCAGGAGCTTGCTTGGTCCAGAAGCTTGCCTGGTCTAAGAGCTTGCCTGGTCGAGGAGCTTGCCTGGTCCAGGAGCGTGCCTGGTCCAGGAGCTTGCCCTGTCCAGGAGCGTGCCTGGTCCAGGAGCTTGCATTGTCCAAGAGCTTGCCTGGTCCAGGAGCTTGCATGGTCCAGGAGCTTGCCTGGTACATGAGCTTGGATGGTCCAGGAGCTTGCATGCTCCAGCAGCTTGCCTAGTCTAAGAGCTTGCCTTGTCCACGAGCTCGCCTGGTCCAAGAGCTTGCTTGGTCAGGGAGCTTGCCTGGTCCAGGCGATTGCCTGGTCTTGGAGCTTGCCTGGTCCAGGAGATTGCGTGGTCTAGGAGCGTGCCTGATCTAGGGGCATGCCTAGTCAAGGAGCTTGCCTGGTCTAGGGGCATGCCTAGTCAAGGAGCTTGCCTGGTCCAGGAGCTTGCGTGGTTCAGAAGCTTGCTTGGTCCAGGAGCTTGCCTGGTCCAGGATCTTGCCTTGTCCAGGAGCTTGCCTTGTCCACGAGCTTGCCTGGTCCATAAGCTTGGCTGGTCCAAGAGCGTGCCAGGTCCAGGAGCTTGCCTTGTCCAGGAGCGTGCCTGGTCCAGAAGTTTGCCTGGTCCAGAACTTGCATGGTCGAGGAGCTTGCATGGTTTAGGAGCTTGCCTGGTCCAAGAGCTTGCATGGAATAGCAGCGTGCCTGGTCCAGGAGCTTGCCTGGTCCAAAAGCTTGCCTGGTCCAGGAGCTTGCCTTGTTCAGGAGCTTGCATGGTCAAGGAGCTTGTCTGCTCAAGAAGCTTGCATGGTCCAGGAGCTTGCCTGGTCGAGGAGCTTGCCTAGTCTAGGAGCTTGTCTGGTCAAGAAGCTTGAATCGTCTAGGAGCTTGCCTGGTCGGAAGCTTGCCTGGTCCAGGAGCTTGCCTTGTCCAGGAGCGTGCCTGGTCCACGTGCTTGCATTGTCCATAAGCTTGCCTGGTCCAGGAGCTTGCATAGTCCAGGAGCTTGCCTGATCCATGAGCTTGCATGGTCCAGGAGCTTGCCTTGTCAAGGAACTTGCCTGCTATAGGAGCTTGCCTTGTCCACGAGCTTGCCTTGTCTAAGAGCTTGCCTGTTTCAGGAGCTTGCCAGGTTAAGGAGCTTGCTTGGTCAGGGAGCTTGCCTGGTCCAGGAGATTGCCTGCTTCAGGAGCTTGCCTGGTCTAGGAGCTTGTATGGTCCAGGAGCGTGCTTGATCCACGAGCTTGCCTGGTCCAGGAGCTTGCCGGGTCCAGGATCTTGCCTAGTCCAGGAGCTTGCCTTGTCTAAGAGCTTGCCTGTTTCAGGAGCTTGCCAGGTTAGGGAGCTTGCTTGGTCAGGGAGCTTGCGTGGTCCAGGAGATTGCCTGGTTCAGGAGCTTGCCTGGTCCAGGAGCTTGCGTGGTCCAGGAGCGTGCGTGATCCACGAGCTTGCCTGGTCCAGGAGCGTGCTTGGTCTAGGAGCTTGCCTGGTCCTGAAGCTTGCTTGGTCATGAAGCTTGCCTGGTCCATGAGCTTGCCTGGTCCAGGATCTTGCCTGGTCCAGGAGCTTGCCTTGTCCACAAGCTTGCCTGGTCCAAGAGCTTGGCAGGTCCAAGAGCATGCTTGGTTCAAGAGTTTGCGTTGTCCACAAGCGTGCCTGGTCCAGGAGCTTGCCTGGTCAATGAGCTTGCCTGGTAAAGGAGCTTGCATGGTTCAAGAGCTTGCTTGGTCCAGGAGCCTGCCTAGTATAGGAGTTTGCCTCGTGTAGAAGCTTGCCTGGTCCACGAGCTTGCCTGGTCCAAGAGCTTGCATAGAACAGCAGCGTGCCTGGTCCAGGAGCTTGCCTGGTCCATAAGCTTGCCTGGTTCAGGAGCTTTCCTGGTCCAGAAGCTTGTCTGGTAAAGAAGCTTGCGTGGTCCGGAAGCTTGCCTGGTCGAGGAGATCGCCTGGTCCAGAAGCATGCCCGGTCTAGGAGTGTGCCTGGTTTAGGAGCTTGCTTGGTCCATAAACTTGCATGGTCCAAGAGCTTGCCTGGTCCAAGAGCTTGCCTGCTCCAGGAGCTTGCCTGGTCTAAGAGCTTGCCTGGTCCAGGATCTTGCCTGGTCCAGGTGCGTTTCTGGTCCAGGAGCTTGCATTTTCCAGGAGCGTGTCTGGTCCAGATGCTTGCCTGGTCTAGGAGCGTGCTTGGTCCGAGAGCTTGCCTGGTCCAGGAGCTTGTCTGGTCTAGGTGCTTTCTTGTGGAGCTTGCCTGGTCCAGAAGCATGCGTGGTCAAGGAGATTGCCTGGTCCAGGAGCTTGCCTTGTCCAGGAGCATGCCTGGTCCACGAGCTTGCCTGGTCCAAGAGGTTGCATGGACTAGGAGCTTGCTTGGTCCAGGAGCTTGCTTGGTCCATGAGCTTGCATGGTCTAGGAGCTTGCCTGGTCTTGGAGCTTGCCTGGTCCAGGAGCTTACCTAGTATAGCAGCTTGCCTGGTCCAAGAGCCTGCCTGGTCCAAGAGCGTGCCTAGTCCAGGAGCTTGCCTGGTCCAGGAGCTTGCCTGTATAAGAGCTTGCCTGGAACAGGAGCTTGCCTCCTCCAGGAGCTTGCTTGGTCTAAGAGCTTGCCTCGTCCAGGAGCTTGCCTGGTCCATGAGCTTGCATGGTCTAGGAGCGTGCCTGGTCGAGGAGCTTGCCTGGTCTAGGAGCTTGCCTTGTCCAGGAGCGTGCCTGGTCCAGGAGCTTGCCTGGTCCAAGAGCTTGCCTGGTCCCGGACCTTGCCAGGTCCATGAGCTTGCAAGATCCAGGAGGTTGCCTGGTCCAGGAGCTTTCCTGCTCCAACAGCTTGCGTGGTCCATTAGCTTGCCTGGTCCAGAAGCTTGCCTGGTCCAAGAGTTTGCCTGGTCCTGAAGCTTGCCTGGTCTAGGAGCTTGCCAAGTCTAAGAGCTTGCATGGTCCAGCAGCGTGCGTGGTCTACGAGCTTGCCTTGTCTAGAAGCTTGCCTGGTCTAGGAGCTTGCCTGGTTCAGGAGATTGCCTGGTCCAGGAGCTTGTCTAGGGTTTAGGGTTTAGGGTTCTAGAAGCTTGCCTGGTCCAAGAGTTTGCCTGCTCCAAAAGCTTGCCTGGTCCCGGACCTTGCCTAGTCCAACAGCTTGCGTGGTCCAGGAGCTTGCATGGTCCAGAAGCTTGCCTTGTCAAGAAGCGTGCCTGGTCCAGGAGTGTGCCTTGTCAAGAAGCTTGCCTAGTCCAGGAGCTTGCCTGCTCTAGGAGCTTGACTACTCTAGGAGCTTGCCTGGTCCAAGAGCGTGCCTGGTCCAGGAGCTTGCCTTGTCCAGGAGCTTGCCTTGTCCACGAGCCTACCTGGTTCAGGAGCTTGCATGGTCCAGTAGCTGGCCCGGTCTAGGAGCTTGCCTGGTCCAGGAGCTTGCCTGGTCCATGAGCTTGCGTGGTCCAGGAGCTTGCATGGTCCACGAGCTTGCCTGGTCTTGGAGCCAGCCTAGTCTAGGAGAAGCTTGCCTCGTCTAGGAGCTTGCCTGGTCCAAGAGCTTGCATGGTCCACCAGCGTGCTGGGTCGAGAAGCTTGCCTGGTCCAGAAGCTTGCCTGGTCCAGAAGCTTGCCTGGTCCAGGAGCTTGCCTTGTTCAAGAGCTTGCTTGGTCTTGGAGCTTGTTTGGTCAAGGAGCGTGCGTGGTCCATGAGCTGGCCTGATCCAGGAGCTTGCCTGGTCAAACATCGTGCCTGGTCCAGGAGCTTCCCTCGTCTAGGAGCTAGCGTGTGGAACTTGCCTGGTCCAAGAGCGTGCCTGGTCCAGGAGCTTGCATGGTCCAGGAGCTTGCCTGGTCCAGGAGCGTGCCTGGTCCAGAAGCTTGCCTTATCCAGGAGCTTGCCTGGTACAGGAGCTTGCCTGGTCCATGAGATTGCATGGTCCAGGAGCTTGCCTAGTCTAGGAGCTTTCCTTGTCCAGGATCTTGCCTAGTCCAGGATCTTGCTTGGTCCAGGAGCTTGTCTGGTCTAGGATCTTGCCTGGTGCACGAGCTTGCTTGGTCTAGGAGCTTGGCTGGTCCAAGAGCATGCCTGGTCCAAGAGCGTGCTTGGTCCAGGAGCTTGCTTGGTCCATTAGCATGCCTGGTCCAGAAGCTTGCCTTGTCTAGGACCGTGCCTGGTCTAGGAGCTTGCCTGGTCCTGGAGCTTGCGTGGTCCAGGAGCTTGCCTGTAGAGCTTTCCTGGTCCAAGAGCTTGCCTGGTCTTGTAGCTTTCCTGGTCAAGGAGCTTTCCTTGTCCAGGAGCTTTTCGGGTCCAGAAGCTTGCGTGGTCCAGGAGCTTGCTTGGTCTAGGAGCTTGCATGGTCCACAAGCGTGCCTAGTCCAGGAACGTGCCTAGTCCAGGAGCTTGGCTGGTTCAGGAGCTTGCGTGCTCCAGGAGCTTGAGTGGTCCAGGAGGCTGCATGATCCACAAGCTTGCCTGGTCCAGGAGCGAGCCTGGTCCAGGAGCTTGCCTGGTCCAAGAGCTTGCCTGGTCCAGAAGCTTGCATGGTCTAGGAGCTTGCCTTGTCCAGGATCTTGCCTTGTCCAGGAGCTTGCCTGGGCCACGAGCTTGCCTGGTCCATGAGCTTGGCTGTTCCAAGAGCGTGTCTGGTCTAGGAGCTTGCATTTTCCAGGAGCGTGCCTGGTCCAAGAGCTTGCCTGGTCCAAGAGCTTGCCTGGTCCAGGAGCTTGCCTGGTCCAGGAGCTTGCATGGTTCATGAGCTTGCTTGGTCCAGGAGCCTTTCTAGTCCAAGAGCTTTCCTGGTCCAAGAGCTTGCATGGAACAGCAGCGTGCCTGGTCTAGGAGCTTGCCTGGTCCAAAAGCTTGCTTGGTCCAGGAGCTTGCCCCGTTCAGGAGCTTGCTTGGTCCAAGAGCTTGTCTGGTCAAGAAGCTTGCGCGGTCCCGGAGCTTGCCTGGTCCACGAGCTTGCCTGGTCCGCACCGTGCATGGTCCAGGAGTGTGCGTGGTCCAGGAGCTTGCCTGGTCCAAGAGATTGCCTGTGGAGCTTGCCTCGTCCAAGAGCGTGCCTCGTCCACGAGCTTGCCTGTTCCAGGAGCTTGCCTTGTCCAGGAGCGTGCCTGGTCTAGGAGCTTGCCTGGTCCATGAGCTTGCGTGTTCGAGGAGCTTGCCTGGCTCAGGAGCTTGCCTACTCCATGAGCTTGCCTGGTCCAGGAGCTTGCCTTGTCTAAGAGCTTGCCTGGTCGAGGAGTTTTCCTGGTCCAGGAGTGCGCCTGGTCCAGGAGCATGCCTGGTCTAGGAGCTTGCGTTGTCCAGGAGCGTGCCTATTCTAGGAGCTTGCATTGTCTAGGAGCTTGCCTAGTCCAGGAGCTTTCCTGGTCCAGGAGTTTGCCTGGTCCATGAGCTTGCATGATCCAAGAGCTTGCCTAGTCAAGGAGCTTGCCTAGTCCACGAGCTTGCCTGGTCTAAGAGCTTGCCTGGTCTAGGAGCCTGCCTAGTCCAAGAGCTTGACTATTCCAGGAGCTTGCCTGGTCTTGGAGCTTGCCTGGTCCAAGAGTGTGCCTTGTCCAGGAGCTTGCCTGGTCCAAGAGCTTGCCTGTCTAAGAGCTTGCCTGATACAGGAGCTTGCCTCGTCCAGGAGCTTGCCTCGTCTAGGAGCTTGCGTGGTCTAGGAGCTTGCCTAGTCCATGAGCTTGCATGGTCCAGGAGCGTGCCTAGTCCAGGAGCTTGCGTGGTCCAGGAGCTTGCCTTGTCTAGCAGCGTGCCTAGTCCAAGAGCTTGCATGGTCTACGAGCTTGCCTGGTCCAAGAGCTTGCTTGACCCAGGAGCTTGCCTAGTCCCGGAGCTCGCATGGTCCAGGAGTCTAGCTGGTCGAGGAGCTTGCCTGGTCCACAAGTTGCCTGCTCCAGGAACTTGCCTTGTCCAAGAGCTTGCATGGTCCAGCAACATGCCTGGTCTAGGAGCTTGCGTGGTCCAGAACCTTGCCTGGTCCAGGAGCTTGCCTTGTTCAAGAGCTTGCCTTGTCCAGGAGCTTGTCTGGTCCAAAAGCTTGCGTGGTCCAGGAGCTTGCCTGGTCCAGGAGCTGGCCTGGTCCAGGAGCTTGCCTGGTCGAGAAGCGTGCTTGATCCAGGAGTGTGCCTTGTCAAGGAGCTTGCCTTGTCCACGAGCTTGCCCGCTCCAAGAGCTTGCCTAGTCCTGGAGCTTCCACGGTCTAAGAGCTTGCCTAGTCTATGAGCTTCCTTGGTCAAGGAGCGAGCCTGGTCCAGGAGCTTGCCTTGTCCAGGAGCTTGCCTTGTCCATGAGCATGCCTTGTCGAGGAGCTTGCATGGTCCAGGAGCTTGCGCGGTCCAAGAGCTTGCCTGGTCCAGGAGCTTGCCTGGTTCATGAGCTTGTATGGTCCAAGTGCTTGAATGGTCCAGGAGCTTGCTTGCTCCAGGAGCTTGCCTGGTCTAAGAGCTTGCCTGGTCTAAGAGCTTGCCTGGTCTACGAGCTTGTCTCGTCCAGGAGCTTGCATGGTCAAGAAGCTTGCCTGGTCCAGAAGCCTGCATAGTCTGGGAGCTTGCCTGGTCCAGAAGCTTGCCGGGTCCAAGAGCTGGCCTGGTCCAAGAGCTTGCATGGTCCACCACCGTGCCTGGTGCAGGAGCTTGCCTAGTCCAGAAGCTTGCCTAGTCAAGGAGCTTGCCTGGTCAAGGAGCTTGTTTGGTTCAGGAGCTTGCCTAGTCCAGGAGCTTGCCTGGTCGAGGAGCTTGCCTTGTCCAGGAGCGTGCCTGGTCCAAGAGCTTGCATGGTCCAGGAGCTTGCCCGGTCCAAGAGCTTGCCTAGTCCAGGAGCTTGCCTGGTCCATAAGCTTGTATGGTCCAGGAGCTTGAATGGTCCAGGAGCTTGCTTGCTCCAAGAGCTTGCTTGGTCTAAGAGCTTGCTTGGTCTAAGAGCTTGCCTGGTCTAAGAGCTTGTCTGGTCCAGGAGCTTGCATGGTCCTGGAGCTTGCGTGGTCCAAGAGCCTGCCTAGTCCAGGAGCTTGCCTGGTCCAGAAGCTTGCCAGGTCCAAGGGCTTGCATGGTCCACCAGCGTGCCTGGTCCAGGAGCTTGCTTGGTCCAGAAGCTTGCCTCGTCAAGGAGCTTGCCTAGTTTAGGAGCTTGCCTGGTTCAGGTGCTTGTCTAGTCAAGGAGCTTGCGTGGTCCAGGAGCTTGCATGGTCAAGGAGCTTGCCTGGTCCAGAAGCGTGCCTGGTCCAGGAGTGTGCCTGGTCCAAGAGCTTGCCTCGTCCAGAAGCTTGTTAGTGGAGCTTGCCTGGTCCACGAGCGAGCCTGGTCCAGGAGCTTGCATGGTCGAGGAGCTTGCCTTGTCCAAGAACGTGCCTGGTCTAGGAGCTAGCCTGGTCCACGAGCTTGCCTTGGCGAGGATCTTGCATGGTCCATGAGCTTGCCTGGCCTAAGAGCTTGTCTGGTCCAGGAGCTTGCCTGGTTCAAGAGCGTGCCTGGTCCAAGAGCTTGCGTGGTCCTTTAGCATGCCTGTTGAAGGAGCTTGCCCGGTCTAGGAGCGTGCCAGGTGTAGTAGCTTGCCTGGTCCAGGAGCTTGCCTAGTCCAGGAGCTTGCCTATGGTCTAGGTGTGGAGCTTGCCAAGTTCAGGAGCTTGCTTGGTTCAGGAGCTTGCCTTGTCCGAGAGCTTGCCTGGTCAAGGAGCTTGCCTGGTCCAGGAGCTTGCCTGGTCCAGGAGCTTGCCTGTCCAGAAGCATGTCTAGTCCATGAGCTTGCCTGGTCCAGGAGCTTGCTTGGTCAAGGAGCTTGCCTGGTTTAGGAGCTTGCCTGGTCTAGGAGCGTGGCTTGTCCAGGAGCGTGCCTGGTCCAGGAGCTTGCCTGGTCCAGGAGCGTGCGTGGTCTATGAGCATGCTTGGTCAAAGAGTGTGCCTTGTCTAGGAGCGTGCATAGTCTTGAAGCTTGCCTCGTCCAGGAGCTTGCCTGGTCGAGGAACTTGCCTGGTCCAGAAGCTTGCCTGGTCGAGGAGCTTGCTTGGTTCAAGAGCTTGCCTGTTCCAAGAGCTTGTGTAGCCCAGGAGCTTACCTCGTCCAGAAGCTTGCTTGGTCAAGGAGCTTGCCTGGTCCAGCAGCTTGCCTGTTCCAGGAGCTTGCCCGGTCTAGGAGCTGGCCTGGTCCACGAGCTTGTCTGGTCTAGGAGCTTGCCTGGTCCAGGAACTTGCCTGGTCCAGGAGCTTGCCTGGTCCAGGATCTTGCCTAGTTGAAGAGCTTGCCTGGTCCAGGAGCGTGCCTCGTCCAGGAGCTTTCCTGGTCTAGGACCTTTCCTTGTCCAGGAGCTTCCATGGTCCTGGAGTTTGCCTTTTTTAGGAGCTTGCGTGGTCTAGGAGCTTGCGTGGTCCAGAAGCTTGCGTGGTCCAGGAGCTTGCATGTCCAGGAGCGTGTTTGGTCCATGAGTTTGCCTGGTCCAGGAGAGTGCCTGGACCAGAAGCTTGCCTGGTCCAGAAGCTTGCGTGGTCCAGGAGGTTGCCTGGTCCAGGAGCTTGCCTGGTCAAGAAGCTTGCCTAGTCCAGGAGCTTGCGAGGTCCAGAAGCTTGCCCCGTCCGGGAGCTTGCCTTGTCAAGGAGCTCGCCTGGTCCAGGAGCTTGCCTAGTCCAGGTGCTTGCCTGTCCAGGAGCGTGCTTGGTCCATGAGCTTTTCTAGTCCAAGAGCTTGCCTCGTCAAGGAGCTTGCCTAGTCTAGGAGCTTGCCTGGTCCAGGAGCTTGCGTGTCCAGAAGCTTGCCTGGTCCATGTGTTTGTCTGGACCAGAAGCGTGCCTGGTCCATGAGTTTGTCTGGACCAGGAGCGTGCCTGGTCCAGAAGCTTGCCTGGTCCAAAAGCTTCCCTCTTCCAGGAGCTTGCCTGGTCCAAGAGCTTGCCTTGTCCACAAGCTTGCCTGGTCTAGGAGCTTGCCTGGTCCAGGAGCTTGCCAAGTCCAGGAGTTGTCCTGGTCTAGGAGCTTGCATGGTCCAGGAATGTGCCTGGTCCATGAGTTTGCCTGGTCCAATAGCGTGACTGGTCCAAGAGTGTGCCTGGTCCAAAAGCTTGCCTGGTCCAGGATCTTGGCTGGTCCAGGAGATTGCCTGTTCAAGGAGCTTGCCTGGTCCAAGAACTTGCCTGTTCGAGGAGCTTGCCTGGTCCAAGAGCTTGCATGGTCCAGGTGCTTGCGTTGTCCAGGAGCATGCTTGGTCCAGGAGCTTGCCTACTCAAGGAGCTTGCCTGGTCCAGGAACTTGCCTGGTCCAGAAGCTTGCCTAGTCCAGAAGCTTGCCTGGTCCAGGAACTTTCCTGGTCCAGGAGCTTGCCTCGTCCGGGAGCTTGCCTCGTCAAGGAGCTTGATTGGTCAAAGAGCTTACCTAGTCCAGGAGCTTGCCTGTCCAGGAGCTTGCTTGGTCCAGAAGCTTGTTCTGATCTAGGAGCTTGCGTGGTTTAGGAGCTTGCCTTGTCCAGGAGTTTGCCTGGTCCAAGAGCTTGCCTGGTCCAGAGGCGTGCCTGGTCCATGAGCTTCCATGGTCCAGGAGCGTGCCTGGTCCATTAACGTGCTTGGTCAAGAAGCTTGTTTTGTCCAGGAGCTTGGCTGCTCTAGGAGCTTGCCTTTTCTAGGAGCTTGCCTAGTCCAGGAGCTTGCCTAGTCCAGAAGCTTGCCTAGTCTAGGAGCTTGCTTGGTCCAGGAGCTTGCCTGGTCCAGAAGCTTGCCTCGACCAGGAGCTTGCATGTCCAGGAGCGTGCCTGGTCCATGAGTTTGCCTGGTCCAGGAGCGTGCTTGGTCTAGAATCTTGCCTGGTCCAGAAGCTTGCCTGGTCCAGGAGCTTGCCTCGTCCACAAGCTTGCCTAGTCCAGGAGCTTGCGAGGTCCAGGAGCTTGCCTGGTCTAGGAGCTTGCATGGTCCATGAACGAGCCTAGTCCATGAGTTTGCCAGTTCTAGGAGCTTGCCTGGTCCAGGAGCTTGCCTGGTCCAGAAGCTCGCCTATTCCAGGAGCTTGGCTGGTCCAGGAGATTGCCTGTTCAAGGAGCTTGCCTCGGCCCGGAGCGTGCCTGTTCAAGGAGCTTGCCTCGTCCAAGAGGTTGCTTGGTCCAGGAGCTTGGATAGTCCATGAGCTTGCCTGAACCTTGCACGCTCCTGGACTAGGCAAGCTGTTGGACCACGCAAGCTCTTGGACGAGGCAAGCTCCTGGACCAAGCAAGCTCCTGGACCAGGCAAGCTCCTGGACCAGGCAAGCTCTTGGACCAAGCAAGCTCCTGGACCAGGCAAGCTCTTGGACCAGGCAAGCTCTTGGACCAGGCAAGCTCTTGGACCAGGCAAGCTCTTGGACTAGGCAAGCTCTAGGACGAGGCATGCTCCTTGACCAGGCAAGCTCTTGGAACTGGCAAGCTCTTGTACCAGGCAAGCTCCTGGGCCAGGCAAGCTCCTGGACCAAGCACGCTCTTGGACTAGACAAGATCCTGGACTAGGCAAAATCCTGGACCAGGCAAGCTCCTGGACTAGGCAAGCTCCTGGACCAGGCAAGCTCGTGGACCAGAAAAGCTCATGTACCAGAAAAGCTCCTGGACTAGGCAAGTTCCTGGACCAGGCAACCTCTTCAACTAGGCAAGCTCCTGGACCAGGCAAGCTCCTCGACAATGCAAGCTCTTGGACCAGGCATGCTCCTGGACCAGGCAAGCTCTTGGACTTTGCAAGCTCTTGGACCACGCAAGCTCCTGGACCAGGCGAGCTCCTGGACCAGGTTAGCTCCTGGACCAGGCAAGCTCCTTGATGAGGCAATCTCCTAGACAAGGCACGCTCTTGGACCAGACAAGATCCTAGACCAGGCAAGATTCTGGACCAGGCAAGCTGTGGACCAGGAAACTCCTGGACCAGGCAAGCTCATGGACAAGGAAAGCTCCTGGACCAAGCAAGCTCCTGGACCAGGCAAGCTCTTCGACCAGGCAAGCTCCTGGACCAAGCAAGCTCGTGGACCAGGCAAGCTCCTGGACGAGGCAAGCTCCTGGACCAGGCAAGCTCTTGGACGAGGCAAGCTCCTGGACCAAGCAGGCTCCTTGACCAAGCAAGCTCGTAGACAAGGCAAGCTCCAGGACCAGGCAAGCTCATGGACCAGGCACGCTCCTGCACCAGGCAAGCTCCTTGACCAGGCAAGCTCCTGGACCAGACAAGCTCCTGGACAAGGCACGCTCCTGGACCAGGCAAGCCCCTAGACCAGGCAAGCCTTTGGACTAGGCACGCTCTTGGACCAGGCTCACTCCTGGATCAGGCACGCTCCTGGACCAGGCCAGCTTCAGGACCAGGCAAGATCCTTGACGAGGCAAGCTCTTGAACCAGGCAAGCTCCTGGACCGGGCGAGCCCCTGGACTAGGCACGCTCCTAGACCAGGCACACTCCTGGACCAGGCACGATCCTAGACCAGGCCAGCTTCACGAGCAGGCAAGCTCCTTGACGAGGCAAGCTCCTAGACGAGGCAAGCTCTTGGACAAGGGATTCTTGTAAAGCAGGCAAGCTCTTTGACCAGGCAAGCTCTTGGACCGGGAAAGCTCCTGGACCACGCAAGATCTTGGACTAGGCAAGCTTCTGGACCAGGGAAGCTCCTGGACCACGCAAGCTCCTTGACCAGGCACGCTCCTAGACCAGGCCATCTCCTCGACCAAGCAAGCTCCTGGACCAGGCAAGCTCCTTGACCAGGCAAGCTCATGGACCAGGCAAGCTCGTGGACCAGGCAAGCTTTTCGACCATACAAGCTCCTCGACCAGGCAAGCTTCTGAACCTTGCACGCTCCTGGACTAGGCAAGGTGCTGGACCAGGCAAGCTCCTAGACCAAGCAAGCTCCTGGACCAAGCAAGCTCCTGGACCTGGCAAGCTCTTGGACCATGCAAGCTCTTGGACCAAGCAAGCTCCTGGACCAGGCAAGCTCTTGGACCAGGCATGCTCTTCGACCACGTAAGCTCCTAGACCAGGCAATCTCCTGGACCATGCAAGCTCCTAGCTAGGCACGCTCCTGGACGAGACAAGATCCTGGACCAGCAAGCTCCTTGACCAGGCAAGGTCCTGGAATAGGCAAGCTCTTGGACCAGGCAAGCTCGAGGACGAGGCAAGCTCCTGGACTAGGCAAGCCCCAGGACCAGGCAAGTTGCTGAACTTGGCAAGTTCCTGGACCAGCAAGCTCCTGCAGGCAAGCTCCTGGACCTTGCAAGCTCTTGGACCACGCAAGCTCCTAAACCAGGCAAGCTCTTCTACCAGGCAAGCTCTTGGACCAGGCAAGCTCCTGGACCAGGCAAGCTCCTGGACTATGCAAGCTCCTGGACCACGCAAGCTCTTGGACCTGGCATGCTCCTTGACCAGGCACACTCCTGGACTAGGCCAGCTCCTCAACGAGGCAAGCTCCTGGACCAGGCAAGCTCCTGGACCAGGCAAGCTCCTGGACCAGGCATGCTCCTGGACCAAGCAAACTAGTGGACCAGGCAAGCTCATGGACCAGGCAAGCTCTTGGACCAGTCAAGCTCCTGGACCAGGCAAGCTTCTCAACCTCGCACGCTCCTGGACCAGTCAAGCTTGTGAACCTCGCACGCTCCTGGACGAGGCAAGCTACTGGACAAGGGAAGCTCCTAGACCAGGCATGCTCTTGGACCAGGCATGCTCCAGACCGCTTTCCATCACCCCACTTAATTCTCCCGTTTTCCATCGCCTCGCCCCATTCTCCCTCCTTACATCACCCTGTCAGATTTATATGACATAGCTATTGTAGGCTATAGTGGGGTAGCACATATGGAGTACAGCTTTCTAGGGTTTGCATTTTGTACCCAACTTTCATTTAGTCACATTCATTCTCGTTTCAGTCTTCTCATGGTATCGAGCAGGTTCCCTCGTGGGAACTGTTCCTAGGGCCCACCGATTTGATTTTTTTTTTTCCTGCCCGAAGCGCGCTCAGCCCTTGCCCGAGTCGCGCTCCCTTTCTCGACCCTGTGTCGCGCTGCCCTTGCCAGCCCTATTCCGCCGCCCTAGCGGCCCCGTCGCTTACCCAGCGGCCCTGACGCCGCCTTTCCCGACCCGGCCCCGCCCTTGTCGGCCCCGTCACCTACCTGCGGCGCCGGCCCCGTCGCCTACCTGCGGCCCCGGCCCCATCGCCTACCTGCGGCCCCGGCCCCGTCCCCTACCTGCAACCCCGGCCCCGTCGCCTACCTGCGGCCCCGGCCCCGTTGCCTACTTGCGGCCCCGTCGCCTACCTGCGGCCCTGCCCTTGCTTGCCCCGTCGCTTACCTGCGGCCCCGGCGCTCCCCTTCCCGGCCTTGGCGCCACCTTTCCCGACCCGGCCTGGCCTCTGCGGGCCCCGTCGTGTAGACCCGCGGCCCCGGCACCGCCCTTCTCGGCCCTGATCCGCCGCCCTGCGGCCCCGTCGCCTACCCCGCGGCCCCGGCGCTGCCCTTCGCGGCCCTGAGCCGCCCTTCTCGGCCCCGGCGCTGCCCTTCCCGACCCCGGCCCAGCCTCTGCTCGCCCCGTCGCCTACCCCTGCGGCCCCGAGCCGCCCTTCCCGGCCCCGGCCCCGCCGTCACGCGGCCCCGCCGTCACCACTGAGCCGCTAGCGCCACCCGAGCCGCCCGAGCCGCCGCACCACCTGAGCCGTCCGAGCCGCTGGGGCGCTGCACGCCGAGCTGCAGTTGCCGCCGAGCCGCCGTACCGCCGAGCCGCCCGAGCCGCTCGAGCCGCCGAGTCGTCGAACCGCCCGAGCTGCCCGAGCCGCCGAGTCGCCGAGCCGCCTGAGCTGCAGTTCCTGCCGAGCCGCCGAGCCGTCGAGCCGCCAAGCCGCCCCTGTCCGTTAAGAGCAGCGCCTCTACCACTGCACTCCCCTTACCCCACTGTTCGCGCTACTAGTCTACTGTTGTCATGGCTACCCCTAGTGCCCTCGCTTTGGACGCTGAGGGTCGGGCCATTGACTTTGACGTGTGGGTAGATGACCTGCAGCTTTTCCTACGCTGCGATAGGGCGGACGGTCTCTCCCTCTTTGACCTCACCTCTGGTGCCTCTCCTGCCCCTGCTGCTGATGTTGACGCCACTGCTCGCTCACAGTGGGCCACGCGCGATGCTGCTGCTCGCCTTGTTGTGCGCCGCCACTTACAGACCACTGAGCGTGCACACTTTAGCCAGTACAAGAGTGCTCAGACCTTGTACGACGGTGTAGTTGCACGCTACTCTTCCCCTGCCACTGCTGCAATGAGCCGCCTCAAGCTACCGTACCTCTTCCTTGACCTTGCTGCCTTTCCCACAGTCGCTGACCTCATTACGCACCTCCGCACTAGTGACACTCGCTACCGCGCTGCGCTTCCTGCTGAGTTCTGCGCCAAGAACCCCCCCCCCCCCCCCCCATGTACATCACCCTCTACTGCATAGTCACCCGGCTCCCTGACTCTCTTTGCGTAGTTCGGGACCACTTCCTCTCAGTTTGCCCTACCACTCTCACCGTTGACCTCTTCGAGAAGGCCCTCCTAGCAGCAGAGAAGAGCATAGTCGCTGTACGAGCCTCCCGTGGTGACCCTCGCACCCCCGTCTTTGAGGGGTGTTCCCCCTCCCCCCTTTTGCCCTCTGTTGCCTCTGCTGATGCGGCCGACCTTGTTGGGCTTGAGTCGGTCGGTGCGGCGTCTACCCCTCGCGGGAGACGCCGCCCTGGCAAGGGCAAGGGGGGCAGGGGCGCTGGAGGGGCTAGCGGGGGCGGTGGAAGCAGCGGTGGAGGCGGCGGAGGGAGTGGGGGTGGCGGTGGGAGTGGTGGCGGGGGTGGTGGTGGTGGTGGCGGCAGTGGAGGCGGAGGCAGCGGCAGCGGTGGCGGTGGGAGCGGAGGTAGCGGAGGTGGCGGCGGTGGAGGAGGCGGTGGCGGAGGAGGTGGAGCTGGTCGGGGTGGCGCTATGCAGCGGGTCGGCTCCGGTGGTGGTTCGCGCCAGCAGCAGCAGCGCACTCGGGACATCCACCCCCCTCAACAGCTCCGTGAGTGGTACGCTGCACGTCAGCGGGGTTGGGGTACTGGTCTGTGGACCTACGTCCTACGTACCGGGGACCGCGCGGGTGAGCAGTGTGGGGGTGCGCACCCCACCCAGCGCTGCTTTGGCCACGTGACGGACGCTTGGCGTCACCAGTTCCCGGAGGCCACTAAGATCCCCCGCTGGGGTGAGCTGTCTAGGGCGGGAGTAGCTATCTTTGACCTTGACTTTGATGCTATTCTTGCTGTCATGTATGCTATGACTATTAGTGATGAGGGTGACTGTTACCGGTGTTTTTCGCCTGACCCGGGTGACGAGAAGTGAGAATGGATGAATGAACTATGAAAGAGTTGGGTACAAGTACTAACCCTAATTGGGTTGTACCCCTTAAAGGCTACCCCACTATAGCCTACACAAATTTATAAGCTATAATGTTCTGACACACCCCCATAGGCAAAGTGGGGGAGAAGAAGCGGTCACAAGACCAGTCAAGCAAAGCAAAGCAAGCTCAGGGTGGATCACAAAGTCACCACACAGTCCGAGCACAAGAGTAGAGCCACAAAGCCAGTTCACATGCAAGAACATATATATAAAGGTAACACAAGCAAGAGCAGGTATAGAAAGAATACAGTACAAACAAGATCAAGAAGTGAGCAAGTGAGGCCAGGTAGGCACAAGACCTAGCACAGTACAAAAACGCTGATGATCACAAGGCCGAAGGGCCTTGGTGAAGATATCAGCAGTGTTGGTCTCAGAGGCCACGTAAGCAAGGCGCAGCTGACCGCGCTGCTGCAGCTCACGAGACAAGAAGTAGCGGAGAGCAATGTGCTTCGTTCTGTGCTCCAGTCTGTGCTCTCGACACAAGGCCAGCATGGCCTTGTTGTCTACGTACAGATTTGGAGGAGAACGAGGCTGCTCTCCTAGGTGAGTCAGAAGGTAGGTGAGCCAGCGTAGCTCCTGTGCAGCCATGGCCCCTACGTAGATCTCAGCCTGCCACCTGGAGCCAAGAACAGAGGACGAGCGAGTAGACCGCCACGAAACAGAACCGGAGCCAAGGCTGAAGGTGTAACCCTGTGACGACCGCTCCGTAGCCTGGTCGTCAGCCCAAGAAGCGTCAGCGTGACCTGTGAGGACTACTCGACGTCGCCCTCCAAGCACTAGCCCCATGCCTGACGTACTGCACAGGTAGCGCAACACCCTCTTCGCTGCAGCCAGGTGCTCTGGTCTGTGTCTCCCAGGAGCAACATAGCGTGCCAAGATGCTAAGAGGGTATGCAAGGTCAGGTCGTGTGCAGGTCATCCGGTACATGAGGCAGCCAACAAGTTCTGGGTACGGGCCACTCGACTCTACGGACTCATCCGAAGGCAGAGCTGAGAGCGAGTGGCGAGTAGACAGAGGAGTGGCCTGAGGCGAGGAGTACGTGAAGCCGAAGCGCTGAAGGACCTGCTGCACCATGTATGACTGAGTCAGGGTAATGGTGCGCTGTGCTCTGTCCCGGGTGATCTGCAAGCCAATGTAGCTGCGCAGTTCCCCCAGGTCTATGCACGTGTGTCTCTTCTGCACCTCGGACTTCACGTGAGCGAGTCTAGCAGTGTCAGCAGTGGCAAAGATCAAGTCGTCGACGCACACGAGGATGTAGAATGGCGGCAGGGAGGTGTCGGTGCGTAGAAACAGCGACGGGTTGGCTGTAGAAGGAGCAAACCCAAGAGCCGCAAGTGTAGTCCTCAGTGTGTCGTGCCACTCACGGGGTGCCTGACGTCGACCATAGACTGTCCGCCGGAGGCTCCACTGGGTACCAGGAGGAAACAACCCAGTGGAGCCAGGAGGGCGGCGCAGCCAGATCTCCTCGTGCAGGCTGCCCTGCAAGAAAGCTGTGCTGAAGTCAAGAGAGTGAAGCTCGTAGTCGCGCTGAGCGGCTATGTGCAGCAGCACCCGAAGAGTGGTCATCTTCGGGGTGGGAGAGAAGGTCTGAAAGTAGACAACTCCCTGCCGCTGACTGAAGCCTCGAGCCACGTAACGCGCCTTGAAGACAGGCGGAGAGCCCGGCGGCCGCTTCACCCTGAAGATCCACATGCCACTGACGATGTTCGCCCCAAGTGGGGGAACCGCGTCAACGTAGGTGCCTGTGGACTTCCAGGAAGCCATCTCTATGTCCATGGCCGACTGCCACTGAGAGGAGTAGGGACCCTAGATCGCTTCAGCGTACGATCGAGGAGTCGGGATGTCTGGTGCATCCGGGTCTCCCTCAGGGGCAATCAGCGAGGACGCAAGATGGGGCAAAGCAGCCGCAAAGCACTGGAACTCCTCCTGCTTGTCCTCAAGGACGTCCGTGCTAAGAGCACACTCACCCTCGACGGACGGAGGACAGACGGACTCAGACGCAGCAATAAGATTGGCAGCGTAGTCTAGACGGCAGCGAGCAGCGAAGTCGACAAGCTCAGCAACTAGAGCAGACGCAGCAGTAAACTCAAAGGTAGGGTCACTGACAACAGTAGCAAGAAGGCGCGTGACCGAAGGACTAGCAGCACAAAGGGAGTCGGACTCCCGGTCAGCAAGCGAAGGAAGAGAGGACTCTAGAGGAGAAGGCAAAGGGACACGCAGAGGAGTAGTGGACGGACGCAGTGCCATCTGGTGTGTGCCGGGGACTGCAGGAGGACGCGGACGCGCAGTACGACCACTAGTGCGAGTAGCACGAACAGGCGATGCAAGACGAGACGCAGGCTCACGACGCTCAGCAAGACCTCCAGTAGGACCAGTGTAGGGAGAAGGAGCAGGTAGCGGGGAGGCGGGCTGTAACTGGGACTGCGACTGGACAGGCTGCGGACACTCTAAGGGAGGAGCAGGACCAGTAGAGGGAGGGAGACCAAGAACCTGCTCCAGGAGGGGAACGAGGTACGGCCTCGGCCGCGCAGCGCCCCTAGAACCAGCAAGGACGGCACCAGGACCCCCAGGGGCAGCACCAGCGCCAGCAGAATCTCCAGCTCCAACAGCGCCAACTCCAGGACCCTCAGAAGCACCTGCGCCAGCAGCACCGCCAGCGCCAACACCCCCAGCAGCTCCAACTCCAGTAGAAACGTTAGCACAAGCTGCCTCAGCAGCACCTCCAGACGCACCAGCACCAGTAGAAACACCGGCGCCAACAACCCCAGCAGCTCCACCTCCAGCAGCACCAGGACCAACAGCAGCTCCAGTAGGACCAAGTCCAGTAGCTCCAGCAGCACCCCCAGACTCAGCAGCACGTCTCCAGCGGCGGGCGAACCACTCGCGCAGCTCCTGTGGAGAGAGCGGCTCCCGCCTCGACGAAGCACCACCGGCGGCCACACGAGCAGACCCAGCACCCCCAGGCTCAGCACCCCCAGGCTCAGCACCCCCAGTCTCAGCACCCCCAGACTCCGCAACCCCAAGCTCAGCACCCCCAGTCTCAGCACCCCCAGTCTCAGCACCCCCAGACCCAGCACCCGCAGACCCGGCACCCGCAGGCTCAGCACCTCTAGCAGCACCAGAGTCGACAGCAACCTCGACAGGCTCGACTGCGTCTACCTGGCACACACCTTAAGGGGCAGGACCCTAAGGAGGGAGGGGGTCTACCTGAGTAACACCTGGCGCAAGGAAGAGCGGCGGCGGGGGGAGGGGCGCAGTGCGGTAGGTTGAGCTGATGCGCGGCGTACTGAACCGCAAACGGCCACTGAAAACGGGGGGCAGCTGCATGCATCATGGACGTACGAGCGACGTCCATGACCATGCCAATGCGGCGCTCAGCAATCCCATTTTGCTGTGGAGAGGCCGGAAGCGTGAAGGTCTGGCGGATGCCCTGTGCACGACAGAAGGCTCCAAGACGGGCAGAGGAAAACTCACCGCCTCTGTCCGAGTTCAGACGCAGAACAGGAAAGTCGGAGCCGAAACTCTCTCTTAGTTGGAGACGAGCTGCCCGGATCCAGTAGATCAACACCTCAGTGACGTCACCCTTGCTGCGCAGGGGGAAGACTGTGGTGTAACGCGAGTAGTCGTCAACCACCAGCAGAAAGTACCGCTCTCGTCCCTGCCCACTAACGCGGGCTGGGCCCCACACGTCCATGTGGAGAGTCTGCAGCGGAGCCTCTGTCGGAGGATACTCGGAGGAGTGAGGGGCGGCGCGCTGTCGCCCCTCGACGCAGGGGACGCAGGTAGGGCCAGGCCCCAGAGGAAGGGGAGGGAGAGACCGAGGAAGACCAAAGACAAGGACACGGGAGGCCATGCCTCGGAGACGAGGCAAGGAAGGGTGACCAAGGCGGTGGTCCCAAAGGAGAGTCTGGTGGGACAGCAGACGACACGAGCAGGGGGCAGACTCAGGACCAGACCTGGACGCCGCAGCAAACACCTGACTCGACGCAGCTACTTGGGCAGGCTCAGCAGTAGGAGGAGACTCAGTAGTAAGGGTGTACAGGCTCGACCCTGGCCGACGGCTGAACGTGGCCAGGTGTCGACCTGTCCGAGCACACGTGCAGTGGGTCACTCGCTGACTCGCAGGAGTGAACTGGTCAACCCCTCGATCCTGTAGGTCCGCTCCACTCACCAAGTTCGTAGAGAACGAGGGGAGGTAAAGACCAGACAGGGTTCCAGAGGGGGCTGCACGGCACGGAAGGACAGTGGAGAAGCTGGCAAGGACAGGACCCCCAGAGGGGTCTGCCATGGAGACTGCAACCGGCCGACTAAGTGGCGTAAGAGTGGTGCAGTCTCGAAAGAAGGAGCGGGACGCACCCGAGTCCAGGGTGAAGGTGTGGAGGGCCTGAGCGGAAGCAGAACCTGAGAGAGCAGACTCACCAGCACCTGGGGCTGCAGACGCACTAGCACCATGAGCAGCAGTCTCACCAGCACCTAGTGCAGCAGCCTCAATGCCCGGGTCATGAGTACACACAGGTATCAGGCACCCTCAACACTATCAGCAACAGCATACATGGCAGCAAGAATAGCATCAAAGTCAAAATCAAAGATAGCAACCCCAGCGAGGGATCTCTGACGCGTCAGGGAACTGGCGACGCCATGCGTCCGTCAGGCAACCAAAGCTGCGCTGGGCGGAGTGCGGACCTCCGCACTGCTCACAAGTGCGGTCGCTGGTACGGAGAACGTAGGAGTAGGGACCAAAACCCCCACCTCGCTGGTGTGCAGTGTACCACTCACGAAGCTGCTGAGGGGACATGGTCACACCGCTCCGCTGCTGCTGCTGGCGCGGACCACCACCAGAGCCACCCCTCGGTGTAGAGTCGCAACTCGCACCACCACCGCCGCCGCCGCCGCCACCGCCGCCACCGCCGCCTCCGCCGCCTCTCCCGCCTCCTCCACCTCCGCCTCCTCCACTACCTCCGCCGCCTCCGCTCCCTCCGCCACCTCCACCGCCTCCGCCGCCTCCACTGCTGCCGCCGCCACCACCACCCCCGGCACCACTCCCACGACCACCCCCACTCCCTCCAACGCCTCCACCACCACCTCCACCGCCCCCTCCACCCCCTCCAGAGCCCTTGCCCCCCTTGCCCTTGCCGGTGCGGCGTCTCCCGCTCGGGGCAGACGCAGCGCCGACCGACTCGAAACCAACGAGGTCGGCCGCAGCAGCAGAGGCGACAGAGGGCAAGAGGGGTGAGGGAGAACACCCCTCAAAGACGGGGGTGCGAGGGTCACCACGAGAGGCTCCTACAGCGACTATGCTCTTCTCTATTGCTAGGAGGGCCTTCTCGAAGAGGTCAACGGTGAGAGTGGTGGGGCAAGTAGAGAGGAAGTGGTCCCTGACTACGCGAAGAGAGTCAGGGAGCCGGGTGACTATGTAGTATAGGGTGATGTACATGGGGGGGGGGGGGGGTCTTGGCGCAGAAATCTGCAGGAAGCGCAGCACGGTAGCGAGTGTCAAGAGTGCGGAGGTGCGTAATGAGGTCAGCGACAGTGCGAAAGGCAGCAAGGTCTGGGAAGAGGAAGGGAAGCATGAGGCGGCTCAGTGCAGCAGTGGCAGGGGAAGAGTAGCGTGCAACTACAGCGTCGTACAAGGTCTGAGCACTCTTGTACTGGCTAAAGTGCGCACGCTCAGTGGTCGGTAAGTGGCGGCGAACAGCAAGGCGAGCAGCAGCATCACGTGTGGCCCAGTGAGAGCGAACAGTGGCGTCAGTATCAGCAGCAGGGGCAGGGGAGGCACCAGAAGTGAGGTCAAACAGGGAGAGGCCGTCTGCCCTATCGCACTGCAGAAAAAGCTGTAGATCATCTACCCAGACCTCAAAGTCCACTGCCCGACCCTCAGCGTCAAAAGTAAGGATGCTAGGGGAAGCCATAATAGCAATAGGCAGGCAGTGAGCGCAGTGAGGTAGAGAGTGAGCTATTACCAGGTAGGTGGGGCGATCGGGCTGCTCGGCGGCTCGGCTGCAGGGCGGCTCGGCTGTACGGGCGGCTCGGATGTATGGGCGACTCGGCTGGTGGGCGGCTCGGCTGCTGGGCAGCTCGGCTGCTGGGCGGCGTGGCTGTCGGGCGGCTCGGTTGTCGGGCGGCTCGGCTGCTGGGCGGCTCGGCTGCCTGGCGGCTCGGTTGCTGGGCGACTCGGGCGGTTGGGACGGGGCCGTAGCAGGGGCCTGAGTGGGGCCGCAGTGGGGCCGAAGTGGGGCTGACGGGGCCTTAGTGGGGCCGCAGTGGGGCCGAAGTGGGGCCGACGGGGCCTTAGCGGGGCCGTAGTGGGGCCGACGGGGCCGTAGCAGGGCTGTAGCGGGGCCGCAACGGGGCCTAAGAGGGGCAGACGGGGCCGAAGTGGGGCCGTAGCGGGGCCAACAGGGCCGACGGGGCCGTAGTGGGGCCGAAGTGGGGCCGATGGGGCCGTAGCTGAGGCTGTAGCGGGGCCGATATGGCCTTAGCGAGGCTGTAGCGGGGCCGTAACGGGGCCGAAGTGGGGGCCGACGGGGCCTAAGTGGGGCCGCAACGGGGCCGACGGGGCCGTAGCGAGGCCGCAACGGGGCCGAAGTGGGGGCCGACGGGGCCTAAGCGGGGCCGCAGCGGGGCCGACGAGGCCTAAGCGGGGCCGAAGGTGGGCTAAGCGGGGCCGACGGGGCCGTAGCGGGGCTGTAGCGGGGCCGCAACGGGGCCGAAGTGGGGCCGACGGGGCCTAAGCGGGGCCGCAACGGGGCCGACGGGGCCTAAGCGGGGCCAATCAGGGCCGTAGCGGGGCCTAAGCGGGGCTATAGCAGGGCCAACGGGGCCTAAGCGGGGCCGACGGGGCCTAAGCGGGGCCGACAGTGGGCTAAGCGGGGCCGACGGGGCCGTAGCGGGGCTGTAGCGGGGCCGCAACGGGGCCAAAGTGGGGCCGACGGGGCCTAACCAGGGGCCGCAACGGGGCCGACGGGGCCTAAGCGGGGCCAATCAAGGCCGTAGCGGGGCCTAAGCGGGGCTATAGCGGGGCCGACGGGGCCTAAGCGGGGCCGACGGTGGGCTAAGCGGGGCCGACGGGGCCGAAGTGAGGGGCCGACGGGGCCTAAGCGGGGCTGCAACGAGGCCCGTAGCGAGGCCTAAGTGGGGTCGACAGGGCCTAAGCAGGGCCAATGGGGCCGTAGCGGGGCCAACGGTGGGCGGCTCGAGGGGCAGTAAGGGCGGCCAAAAGGCGTCTCGGGGCGCTACTCAGGTTAGGAGGTAAGGGCGCTCCGGGCAGAGGAGAAAAAAAAAAAAAAAAACGTGGTGGGCCCTAGGCAGTATTCCCACTCGGGAACATGCTCGATACCATGACGAGAAGTGAGAATGGATGAATGAACTATGAAAAAGTTGGGTACAAGTACTCACCCTAATTGGGTTGTACCCCATATAGGCTACCCCACTATAGCCTATACAAATGTATAAGCTATAATGTTCTGACACCAGGCATTGAGACTGCTGCTCTAGGTACTCGTAAGACTGCTGCTCTAGGTGCTAGGGAGCCTGCTGCTCTAGATGCCAGTGCGTCTGCTTCCTCAGGTGCTGGTGAGTTTGCGCTCTCAGGTACCGCGTCGGCTTCGGCCTCCCTCACCTTCACTCTTGACTCAGGGGCTTCTCGCTCCTTCTTTCGAAACCGCACCACACTCACACCGCATGGTCGGCCAGTTGCAGTCTCTCTTGCAGACCCCTCTAGGGGTCCTGTCCTTTCTCACTTCTCCACTGTCCTCCCGTGTTCGGCGGCCCCCTCTGGCACCTTGTCTGGTCTTTACCTCCCCTCGTTCTCTACGAACTTGGTGAGTGGTGCTGACCTACAGGATGCGGGGTTCACCAGTTCACTCCTGCGAGTCAGCGGGTGACCCACTGCACGGACGCTCGCACAGGCCGACACCTGGCCACGTTTACACGTCGGGCGGGGTCGAGCATGTACACACTGACCACTGAGTCTCCTCCTGTCACTGCGTCTGGTCAGGTAGCTGCGTCGGGTCAGGTGTTTGCTGCAGCGTCCAGGTCTGGTCCTGAGTCTGCCCCCTGCTCGTGTCGCCTCCTATCTTACGAGACTCTCCTCTGGCACCACCGCCTTGGTCACCCCTCCTTGCCTCATCTCCGAGGCATGGCCTCCCGTGTCCTTGTCTCTGGTCTTCCCCGGTCCCTCCCTCCCCTCCCTCCAAGGCCTGGCCCTACCTGCGTCCCCTGTGTCGAGGGGTGGCAGCGGGCTGCCCCTCACTCCTCCGAGTTTCCTCCAACAGAGGCCCTGCTGCAGACGCTTCACATGGACGTGTGGGGCCCGGCCCGCGTCCGTGGACAGGGTCACGAGCGCTACTTCCTGCTGGTAGTTGACGACTACTCGCGTTACACCACAGTCTTCCCCTTGCGCAGCAAGAGTGATGTCACTGAGGTGTTGATCGACTGGATCCGCGCAGCTCGTCTCCAGCTCAGGCATAGCTTCGGCTCGGACTTTCCTGTTTTGCGTCTGCACTCTGACCGAGGCGGAGAGTTCTCCTCTGGCCTTCTGCGAGCCTACTGTCGAGCACGAGGCATCCGCCAGACCTTTACGCTTCCGGACTCTCCACAGCAAAATGGGATTGCTGAGCGTCGCATTGGCATGGTCATGGACGTCGCCCGTACGTCCATGATGCATGCGGCTGCCCCTCATTTTCTGTGGCCGTTTGCGGTTCGGTACGCGGTGCATCAGATCAACCTTCACCCCAGGGTCTCCATGCCGGAGACCTCTCCAGCTTTGCTGTGGACGGGGAAGGTTGGCGATGCGTCTGCGTTTCGGGTCTGGGGATCTCGGGCGTTTGTCCGTGACTTGTCTGCGGACAAGCTGTCCCCTCGTGCTGCTCCTTACGTCTTCCTTGGCTCCCCCCCTGACGCGCCAGGGTGGCAGTTCTACCACCCCACCTCTCGCCGTGTTCTGTCCTCCCAGGACGTCACGTTTGACGAGTCAGTCCCCTACTACCGCCTCTTCCCCTACCGCACCCCGTCCCTCCCCCCGCCACCGCTCTTCCTTGTGCCAGGTCCCCCCCTGGTAGACCCCCTTCCCCCTCAGGGTCCTGCCCCTTCAGGTGTGTCCCAGGTAGACGCAGTCGAGCTTGTCGAGGTTACTGGTGACTCTAGTGCTGCTGCGGGTGCTGAGCCTGGGGGTGCTGCCTCTTGGGGTGCTGAGCGTGTGGGTGCTACGCCTGGGGGTGCTGAGCCTACGGGTGCTACTACTGGGGGTGCTGGGCCTGGGGGTGCTGAGCCTGGGGGTGCTACGCCTGGGGGTGCTGAGCCTGGGGGTGCCACGTCTGGAGGTGCTGAGCCTGGGGGTGAGGAGCCTGCAGGAGCTGGGCCTACTTGTGTGGCGTCTGGCGGTGCTGGGCCTGGAGTTTCTCCGGGTGCTTCGTCTCGGCGGGAGCCACTCTTTCCACAGGAGCTGCGCGAGTGGTTTGCCCGGCGCTGGAGGCGTGCTGCTGGAGCTGGAGTTTCTTCGGCAGCTGAGGGTGCTGGTGCCGCGGGTCCCGGAGGTGCTCGTACTGGGAGTACTGGAGCTGCTGGGCCTGCGGGTACGACTGGAGCTGGAGCTGCTGAGGGTGTTGGCACTGAGGCTACTGCTGTCGGTCTTGGAGGCGGTCCTACTGGGGGTGCTACTGGTGCTGCTGGGGGTACTGGAGCTGGAGGTGCTGTTGGCGCTGGTGCTGCCGCTGGGGGTGCTGGTGCTGTCCCTGCTGTGTACGGAGTCGCCGCGCGGCCTCGGCCGTACTTCGTTCCGCTCCTTCAGCAGGTTCTTGGTCTCCCGCCTTCCCCTGGTCCTCCTCCTCCCTTAGAGTGTCCACAGCCTGTCCCGTCCCGGTTACAGTTACAGCCGGCCTCCCCACTGCCTGCTCCTTCTCCCTACACTGGTCCTACTGGAGGTATTGCTGAGCGTCGTGAGCCTGCGTCTCGCCCTGCGTCGCCTGTCTGTGCTGCTCGCACTAGTGGTCGCGGTTCGCGTCAGCGTCCTCCTCCTGTCCCTGGCACGCATTAATTGTCTCTGCGTGCGTGCACTGCTCCTCTACGTGCCCCTTTGCCTTCTCCTCCTGAGTCCTGTCTTCCTGCTCTTGCCGACCCGGAGTCGGACTCTCTTCGTGCTGCCAGTCCTACTGTCATGCGTCTCCTTGCTATTGTCGTCACTGACCCTTCCTTTGAGCCCACTGCTGCGTCTGCCCTAGTTGCTGAGCTTGTCAAACATTATATATGTAGTTGTGTTTGTTTAGGCTACAGTGGGTTAGCCTATAGGGGGTACACAATTCTAGGGTTAGGTACTTGTACTGTTTTCACTGCTAGTTCATTTCATTCCTGTTCAGTTATTCCAACATGGTATAGAGCAGGTCCTTCCTAGGACTGATTTTTTTAAGGGCCCACCACTACCTACCTACCTACCTACCTACCTACTTGCGCCCTAGGGCGCCTCGGTTTTGTCACGCCCCTAAAGGCCCCGAACGGCCCACCGCGATCGCCCTGCCCTAACTGAGCCGCCCTAACTGCTTCTCCTACTGCTACTGCTGCTACTTCTACTGTTCCTATGGCTAGCCCACAGGTTCTAGTTTTCGATGCTGAGGGCCGCCCAGTGAAGTTTGACACCTGGCTAGATGACCTGCACCTCTACCTACAGCTCACAGCCAAGGATGACATCTCACTGTACGACCACGCCCTAGGCCATGTCACTGCCCCTGCTGCTACTGCTGACAGCACTGCTCGCTCACAGTGGCAGACTCGTGATGCCCACGCTCGCTTCGCTATTCGCAACTCCCTGCCGATAGACGAACGCGAGCACTTTGGCCAGCACAAGACTGCACAGCCACTGTACACAGCTGTAGTTGCTCGCTACTCCTCACCTGCCTCTGCCGCACTAGGCCGTCTCTCCCTCCCCTACATGTTTCCCGACCTGGCCTCGTTCCACACAGTCGCTGACCTCATCACGCACCTCCGTACTAGTGAGGCCCGCTTCCGTGCCGCCATGCCCGCTGAGTTCCTTGCCACGCACCCCCCTCCACTCTGGCTCACTCTCTACCACCTAGTCACCCGCCTCCCTGACACACTTCGTGCTGTCAGGGACCACTTCCTAGCTCGCTGCCCCACTGAGCTCACCATTGCCCTCCTCGAGAAGGAACTGCTTGCAGCTGAGACTAGCATAGTCGCTGTAGGTGCCTCTCGTGGCGACCCCCGTACCCCGTTCTTTGAGGGGTGTTCTCCTTCCCCCCTTCTTCCCTCTGTCGCCTCTGCTGCTGCTGTCGACCTTCTTGGTACTGAGAAGGTCGGCACTGCGTCTGCTTCGAGCGAGCGCCGCAGCGGCAAGGGCAAAGGGGGCAAGGGTGGTGGTGGTGACGGCGGGGGAGGCGGCGGTGGGGGCGGTGGAGGCGGCGGGGGTGGTGGCACGACTGGAGGGACTAGTGGCAGCGGTGGGGGTGGTGGCGGCAGCGGCGGGGGAGGTGGCAGGGGCGGAGGCGGTGGTTGGGGTGGCGGTGGACGAGGCGGCGGCAGGGGTTGGGGTGGTCGAGGAGGTGGCGGCAGTGGTGGTTGTCGTGGAGGCGCTGGCGGTGGCAAGCGCCAGCAGCACACTCCTTCGCCCCAGGAGGTCCGTGAGTGGTACTCTCTGCACGGGGGTGGGGGTGGCCTTAGCTGCACGTACGTCATTCGCACTGGTGACTGCACTGGTCAGCAGTGTGGACGACCGCACGCCACACAGCGCTGCTTCGCTCGTCTTGACGACGCTTGGCTTTTTCAGTTCCCTCAGGCCACGGAGCTGCCCTGCTGGATTGATCTCCTGAAGAAGGGGATTGATATCTATGCTCTAGACTTTGATGCTATTCTATCTGCTATGTATGTGATGTCTACTAGTGGAGAGGGAGCTGAGTACTTGTGTGTGCCGCCCGACCCTGGCATTAGGGCTAGTGCGTCTGCCGCTCCAGGTACTCGCTTGTCGGCTACCCCAGGTGCTGGTGAGGCAGCTGCTCTAGGTGCTTGTGTGTTTGCCCCCTTTGGTACTGAGTCGACTGCAGCACTGCACACCTTCACACTGGACTCAGGTGCTTCTCGGTGCTTCTTTCGTGACCGCACTGCCCTTGAGCCGCTTGCTCGGCCAGTTGCTGTCTCCCTTGCTGACCCCTCTGGGGGTCCGGTCATTGCGACCTCTTCCACTGTCCTTCCCTGTCCTGCGGTCCCGTCGGGCACACTGTTAGGTCTTCACCTCCCCTCGTTCTCTACGAACTTGGTGGCAAGATGTGCGCTCCAGGACGGGGGTGTTCACCAGTTCACCCCTGCCTACGAGCGCGTGACACACTATACGTGTGCTCGTACGGGCCGTCACTTGGCTACCTTCACTCGGCAGCCGGGGTCGGACCTGTACACACTGACTACTGAGTCCCCTCAGGTTGCTGCGTCTGTGTCTGCGTCCGCGTCAGGTCAGCTGTCGGCCCCCTTCTCGTGTCGCTCTCTTGCACACGAGACTTTCCTCAGGCACCACCGCCTTGGCCACCCGTCTGTGCAGCGGCTTCGTGCCATGCACTCCCGGTACCTTGTCTCTGGCCTGCCCAGGGTCCTTCCTCCCCTCCCACCCTCACCTACTCCTACCTGTCTCCCCTGTGTCGAGGGACAGCAGCGAGCCGCTCCTCACTCCTCCTCGTTTCCCCCGACGACTGCTCCCTTGCAGACGCTCCACATGGACGTGTGGGGCCCAGCCCGCGTCCGTGGTCAGGGTCAGGAGAGGTACTTCCTGATAGTTGTTGACGACTACTCGCGCTACACCTCGGTCTTCCCCTTGCGCACCAAGGGTGAGGTCCCTGATGTCTTGATCCCTTGGATCCGCAGAGTCCGTCTCCAGCTCAGCGAGCGTTTTCACGCGGACTTTCCTGTCCTGCGCTTGCACTCTGACAGAGGTGGTGAGTTCTCCTCCGACCTCTTGGCAGCCCACTGTGCTGAGCACGGCATTGAGTAGTTGTTCACACTTCCGTCCTCTCCACAGCAGAATGGGGTTGCGGAGCGCCGCATTGGCCTGGTCATGGAGGTCGCCCGTACCTCCTTGATCCATGCGACTGCCCCCCACTTTCTGTGGCCGTTTGCGGTCCGGTACGCTGCGCATCAGCTCAACCTCTGGCCCCGTGTCTCCTTGACGGAGACCTCGCCCACGCTGCTGTGGACGGGTGAGGTTGGCGATGCGTCGCGTTTCCGGGTTTGGGGATCTCGAGCTTTTGTCCGCGATACGTCTGCGGACAAGCTCTCCTCCCGTGCTATTCCCTGCGTCTTCCTCGGCTTTGTCCCAGACGCGCCTGGTTGGCACTTTTACCACGCCACATCGCGCCGAGTCTTGCCCTCTCAGGACGTCACTTTTGACGAGTCCGTCCCCTACTACCGCCTCTTCCCCTACCGCACTGCCCCGCTCCCCCCCCCCCCCCCGCCTCTCTTCCTCGCGCCAGGTGCTGCTGTTGTAGACCCCCTCCCCCCTCAGGGTGCCGCTCCCTCAGGTGTGTCTCAGGTAGACCCGGTTGAGCCTGTTGAGGTCGCTGTCAACTCTCGTCCTGCTGGGGGTGCTGAGCCTGGGGGTGCTGAGCCTGGGGGGGTGGAGCCTGGGGGTGCTGAGCCTGGGGGTGTGGAGCCTGGGGGTGCTGAGCCTGGGGGTGTGGAGCCTGGGGGTGCTGAGCTTGAGGGTACTGGGCCTGGGAGTGTGGAGCCTGGGGGTGCTGAGCCTGGGGGTGCTGAGCTTCGGGGTGCTGAGCCGCAGAGTCAGGAGTCTGGGGGTTCTGAGTCTGGAGGTACTGAGCCTGGGAGTCCTACACCTGGAGGAGCCCTCTCCTTGGAGCAGCTGCGTGAGTGGTACTTATAGTACTGCAGCCTCAGGAGAGGCACCTCTGGAGCCGGGCGTGCTACTGAGACTGGTGCTAGTACTTCTCCTAGTCGGGAGCTACCCTCCCGTGAGCGGATCCGTGAGTGGTACGAGCGGCGCTGCACTCTTCGGAGTGGCGCGCCTCGTGTCACGGACCCCGCTGCCGTTAGAGCTGCTGCTGGTGCTGCGGACCCGGGCGTTGGAGCTGCTACTGGTGCTGCGGACCCGAGTGTTGGAGCTGCTGCTGGTGCTGCGGACCAGGGCGTTGGAGCTGCTGCTGGTGCTTCAGACCCGGGCGTTGGAGCTGCTGCTGGTGCTGCGGACCCGGGTGTTGGAGCTGCTGCTGGTGCTGCGGACCCGGGTGTTGGAGTTGCTGCTCGTGCTGAGGACCTTGGTGCGGGTGTCTCTGCTGGTTCTGGTGCCGCTGCACGGCCGTGGTCGTACTTTGTTCCGCTCCTTCAGGAGGTTCTTGGTCCTATCACTCCTCTGTGTCCTCCTTCCTCCTTAGGGTGTCCTCCGTCTCCCCAGCTGCTGTCGGAGCTGCCGTCTGCCTCCTCTCTCCCTGGTCCTGCTCCTTACACTGGTCCAACTGGAGGTCTTACTGAGCGTCGTGAGCCTGAGTCTCGTCCTGCGTCGCCTGAGCCTCGTCGTGCGTCGCCTGTCCGTACTGCTCTCTCTAGTAGTCGTGTCCCGCGTCAGCGTCTTCCTGCTGTCCCATGCACTCACTGGATGGCGCTTCGTCCGTCCACTGCTCCACAGCATGTCCCACTGCCGTCTCCTCCTGCTTCCTCTCTTCCTGCTCTTGCTGACCCAGGGTCAGACTCCCTTCGTACTGCGAGTACTACTGTCACGCGTCTCCTGGCTACTGTTGTCACTGACCCTTCCTTTGAGTCCGCTGCTACGTCTGCCTTAGTTGCTGAGCTTGTCGACTTTGCTGCCACCTGTCGTCTAGACTACGCCGCTAGCCTAGTTGCTAAGTCTGAGTCTGTCTGTCCTTCGTCCGTCGGGGGTGAGCGTGCTCTTGGCACTGGCGTCCTTCAGGACAGGCAGGAGGAGTTTGAGTGCTTTGCTGCCGCTTTGCCCCATCTCGTGTCCATGCTTGTTGCCCTTGAGGGAGACCCGGATGCACCAGACATCCCGACCCCACGCTCTTACGCGGAGGCGATGGCTGGTCCCTACTCCTCTCAGTGGCAGTTGGCCATGGACACAGAGATGGCTTCCTGGAAGTCCACAGGCACCTACGTCGACGAGGTTCCCCCACCTGGGGCGAACATCGTCAGTGGCATGTGGATTTTCAGGGTGAAGCGGCCGCCGGGCTCTCCGCCTGTCTTCAAGGCGCGTTACGTTGCACGAGGCTTCAGTCAGCGAGAGGGAGTTGACTTCTTCCAGACCTTCTCCCCGACCCCGAAGATGACCACTCTTCGGGTTCTGCTGCACGTCGCCGCTCACCGGGACTACGAGCTCCACTCGCTTGACTTCAGCACTGCTTTCCTGCAGGGCAGCCTGAACGAGGAGATCTTGCTGCGCCGTCCACCTGGCTTCACTGGGTCGTTCCCTCCTGGTACCCAGTGGAGCCTCCGACGGCCAGTCTACGGTCTCCGCCAGGCGCCACGTAAGTGGCACGACACACTGAGGACTACACTTGCGGCTCTTGGGTTCGCGCCTTCTATTGCTGACTCGTCGCTGTTTCTACGCACCGACACCTCACTGCCGCCCTTCTACGTCCTTGTGTACGTCGACGACTTGGTCTTTGCCACTGCTGACACTACGGCACTCGCCCACGTGAAGTCGGAGCTGCAAAAGAGACACACGTGCACAGAACTGGGTGAACTGACAAGCTATCTTGGCTTGCGGATCACTCGGGACAGAGCACGCCGCACCATCACCTTGACTCAGTCACACATGGTGCACCAGGTCCTTCAGCACTTCCGCTTCACGTACTCCTCGCCTCAGCCCACTCCTCTGCCTACCAGTCACTCGCTCTCAGCTCTGCCTTCGAATGAGTCCGTAGAGTCGAGTGGCCCGTATCCAGAGCTTGTGGGTTGCCTCATGTACCTGATGACCTGCACTCGACCTGACCTTGCATACCTTCTGAGCATTCTTGCACGCTATGTCGCTCCCGGCCGTCACAGAAAGGAACACATGGATGCAGCTAAGAGGGTGTTGCGCTACTTGTGCAGTACGTTGGGCATGGGGCTAGTGCTTGGAGGGCGAGTCCCAGTTGTTCTCACTGGGCACTCAGACGCTTCTTGGGCAGACGACCAGGCTACTCAGCGGTCGTCTCAGGGTTACTCCTTCAGTCTTGGCTTTGGTTCAGTTTCTTTGCGTTCTACTCGCTCTTCTTCTGTTCTCAGCTCCAGTTGTGAGGCTGAGATTTACACCACAGCCATGGCGGCCCAGGAGCTACGCTGGCTCACCTACTTGCTGACCGACCTTGGAGAGCAGCCTCGTTCTCCTCCATTGCTGTACGTCGACAACAAGGCAGCCATTGCCTTTTGTCAGGAGCACAGACTGGAGCACAGAACGAAGCACATTGCTCTGCGTTACTTCCTTGCTCGAGAGCTGCTGCAGCGTGGTCAGCTTCGTCTGCGTTACGTGGCCTCTGAGGCCAACACTGCTGATGTGTTCACCAAGGCGCTTCAGCCTTGTGACCATCAGCGCTTTTGCACTCTTCTAGGCCTTGTGCCTACTGTACCTCACTTGCTTACTTCTTGAGTGTGTTTGTACTGTGATCACTATATATATATACCTGCATGTTTACTCTTGCTAGGTTGTGATCATTGTACCGCTTGCTCTATTATAAACCTGCATGTGAACTGGTCTTGTAACCATTTGCTTGTGCTCGGAATTCGTGTGGTATCCTTGAGATCCACCCTGAGCTTGTTTTGCCTTGCTTTGCCTTGACTGGTCTTGTGACCCCTAGTTCTCCCCCACTTCGCCTATGGGGGTGTGTCAAACATTACATATGTTGTTGTGTTTGTTTAGGCTACAGTGGGTTAGCCTATAGGGGGTACACAATTCTAGGGTTAGGTACTTGTACTGTTTTCACTACTAGTTGATTTCATTCCTGTTCAGTTATTCCAACAAAGCTCGTCGACTTTGCTGCTCGCTGTCGTCTAGACTACGCTGCTAGTCTTGTTGCTGAGTCTGCGTCTGACTCTCCTCCGTCGTCGGGGGTGAGAGTGCCCTTGGCACGGACGTCCTTGAGGACAGGCAGGAGGAGTTCCAGTGTGTGGCTGCTGCTTCACCTCATTTCGTGTCCGTACTACTTACCCCTGAGGGAGACCCGGATGCACTAGACATCTCGACTCCGCGCTCTTACGCGGAGGCGATAGAGGGTCCCTACTCCTCTCAGTGGCAGGCAGCTATGGACGCAGAGATGGCTTCCTGGAAGTCCACAGGCACCTATGTTGACGAGGTTCCCCCAGCTGGGGCGAACATCGTTAGTGGCATGTGGACTTTCAGGGTGAAGCGGCCGCCGGGTTCTCTGCCTGTCTTCAAGGCGCGGTACGTTGCTCGTGGCTTCAGTCATCGGCAGGGAGTTGACTACTTTCAGACCTTCTCTCCCACCCTGAAGATGACCACTCTTCGGGTGCTGCTGCACATAGCCGCTCAGGGCGACAATGAGCTTCATTCTCTTGACTTCAGCACAGCTTTCCTGCGGGGCAGCATGCACGAGGAGATCTGGTTGCGCCGCCCACTTGGCTTCACTGGGTCGTTTCCCCCTGGTACCCAGTGGAGCCTCCGGCGGCTAGTCTACGCTCTCCGCCAGGCGCCCCGTGAGTGGCACGACACACTGAGGACTACACTTGCGGCTCTTGGGTTTGCTCCTTCTACAGCCGACGCGTCGTTGTTTCTGCGCACTGACACCTCTCTGCCGCTGTTCTACATCCTCGTGTACGTCGACGACTTGGTCTTTGCCACAGCTGACACTGCTCGACTTGCCCACGTGAAGTCCGAGCTGCAGAAGAGACACACGTGCACAGACCTGGGTGAGCTGCGCAGCTACCTTGGCTTGTAGATCACCCGGGACAGAGCACACCGCACCATTACCTTGACTCAGTCACACATGGTGCAGCAGGTCCTTCAGCGCTTCGGCTCCACGTACTCCTCGCCTCAAGCCACTCCTCTGCCTACTCGCCACTCGCTCTCAGCTCTGCCTTCGGATGAGTCCGTAGAGTCGAGTGGCCCGTACCCAGAGCTTGTTGGCTGCCTCATGTACCTGATGACCTGCACTCGACCTGACCTTGCATACCCTCTTAGCATTCTCGCACGCTATGTTGCTCCTGGGAGACACAAACTGGAGCACATGGCTGCAGCGAAGAGGGTGTTGCGCTACTTGTGCACTACGTTGGGCATGGGGCTTGTGCTTGGAGGGCAGAGTCTAGTGGTCCTCAGTGGGCACGTAGACGCTTCTTGGGCTGACGACCAGGCTACGCAGCGGTCGTCACTAGGTTACACCTTCAGCCTCGGTTCTGGCTCTGTTTTGTGGCGGGCTACCCGCTCGTCTTCTGTTCTCGGCTCCAGCTGTGAGGCTGAGATCTACGCCGGGGCCATGGCTGCACAGGAGCTTCGCTGGCTCACCTACTTGCTGACTGACCTTGGAGAGCCGCCTCGTTCTCCTCCAGTGCTGTACGTAGACAATAAGGCCATGGTGGCCTTGTGTCGAGAGCAGAGACTGGAGCACAGAACGAAGCACATTGCTCTTCACTACTTCCTTGCTCGTGAGCTGCAGCAGCGTGGTCAGCTGCGTCTTCCGTACGTGGCCTCTGAGGCCAATACTGCTGATAGCTTCACTAAGGCGCTTGCGCCTTGTGATCATCAGCGCTTCTGTACTCAGCTGGGTCTTGTACCTGCCTTGCCCAAGTTGGATACTGAACTGAAGTCGACCTGCGTTCGGATTTTTACGTTCACTATCCAAACGTGTGTACGCACGAAAATTCACGAGGCTAGCGACCATTCACGGAGCCGGATTCGGTCACGAACTGCACCGCCTAACCAGGCAACCTATGAAAGTTTAGCGCGACTCGGGATTTAGTTGAACTATGATGGTCGAACTGTGTTGTTCCATACGCGACTCGGACTTGTTTATGGTGCTCCTCGATCACCCGAAAGTAGAGATTGTCGACCTCAGGTAGACCAAAGTTCAAATGTAAATTCGAGAAAAAAACCTAACTTTCCAAATTTGCAAAAGACGCGCCCTAACGAGATGTCCGCAATTCGGCGCTGAAGCTCAACCACACAACAGGCTTCACATCAGAGTAGCAGCAATGGCCGCTCCTGGTAAGAGTCCCGAAGTTGATGCAACGAATACTCGCAATAGTGTCGACGACGGACGCAATGACCGCATGAGCAACATATCAGCCGAGATATACCAAAACAGCGGCGCCATACTAAATATGCCCTATACCGGCACCACTAGAAGCAGTTTCGGCTGCAGCGGCAGCCCATTCAGCATTTCCGATTCTCGTTCGTTGGACGAACTTCCCTCCGACGTACTCCTTATAGTCTTCTCCTTCTTTTCCCGCGAAACCCTCGCGGCCTCCGCCGCTGTTAGCCGGAAATGGCGCCACTTGGCGAGCTCTGATTCGCTGTGGGAGGACCTGCTGCGATCCGAAGATCCCGAGGGATGGCCGATGGTGGTCTTCGCTGAAACTCAGCTGAGGCTCGGGCGAGGGAGCAGGTGAGGCTCGGGCGAGGGAGCAGGTGAGGCTCGGGCGAGGGAGCAGGTGAGGCTCGGGCGAGGGAGCAGGTGAGGCTCGGGTGAGGGAGCAGGTGAGGAGACATTGAGAATTCCAGAAAAACGTCGAATTTGAGTTGTCCTACTATCTGTTGTGCATGGCGAAGTGGGTGTGGCGAAACAGGAGCGGAGTGAAATGACAGCTGCCAGAAGCACCAACCCCACTGGGCACCCCCGTGCACGTGGCAGACCATATGGCAGTGAACCGGAGGCCAGACCCTCGGGAATGACGAGGTGCCGCGAGCAGCAGCAGATGCTGCTGGGGCAGTGCGGCGGTAGCAGGATCGCGTGCCTGCCGTGGTGTGCCATCTACCGCCTGCGCGCCCAGCTGCCGCCCGCTGTCGTTGTCGATGGTGCGCTGCCCACGCTGCATTCCCCGTGCTCTCATTCCACGCCGCATTCCCCGTGCTCTCATTCCACGCCGCATTCCCCGTGCTCTCATTCCACGCTGCATTCCCCGTGCTCTCATTCCATGCCGCATTCCCCGTGCTCTCATTCCACGCCGCATTCCCCGTGCTCTCATTCCACGCCGCATTCCCCGTGCTCTCATTCCACGCCGCATTCCCCGTGCTCTCATTCCACGCCGCATTCCCCGTGCTCTCATTCCACGCCGCATTCCCCGTGCTCTCATTCCACGCTGCATTCCCCGTGCTCTCATTCCATGCCGCATTCCCCGTGCTCTCATTCCACGCCGCATTCCCCGTGCTCTCATTCCACGCCGCATTCCCCGTGCTCTCATTCCACGCCGCATTCCTCGTGCTCTCATTCTACACCGCATTCCCCGTGCTCTCATTCCACGCCGCATTCCCCGTGCTCTCATTCCACGCCGCATTCCCCGTGCTCTCATTCCACGCCGCATTCCCCGTGCTCTCATTCCACTCCGCATTCCCCGTGCTCTCATTCCACGCCGCATTCCCCGTGCTCTCATTCCACTCCGCATTCCCCGTGCTCTCATTCCACGCCGCATTCCCCGTGCTCTCATTCCACGCCGCATTCCCAGCCTCTCCCCGCCTCTTTACTCTTATCCACGCCTCTGGACACCTCTCCTCGCCGCGCCATGCCTCTTTCCACGCCTCTCCACGCCCCTATACAACCTTTAATTGAGTGTGTGTGGGAGTGCAGGCGGGTCGGGGTACTGCAAGTTTGGCATGAGCAACGACGCAGCGCCATCAGGACGCATCGCCACCTTTCTGGTCAGTCCGTTTTGATAATTGTCTGAAGCACGTCTGGTTTGCCACATGGGAGCTCCCTTCCGTTCTGCTTCGTACCATTCGCTCTTCTTTTATTTCCTGCCATTAAGTACGTTTTCTCACATTTGTCGCTCTCCCACCCACCATGCTGTGGTTGCTGGGAGAGCGGCACGCTGTGGTTGCTGCCACCCAAACCAGGAGTTTGGAAACATCGAGGCACCTTCCCTCGCCCGCCTTCGAGCCCTCTTCTCCTCCATCTATGCCAGGTACTTAATGACTTCAGCATACCTTTCAAGTGGTGCAGACATGCATGCAAAGGATGCAGGCACATGCTGTGCCTTGTGCCTTACCTTCAGTACTCCTTGTAACATTCCCAATGTTATCCCTTTTTCCTTCCATTTTATTCCCTTAATATCAATCCCTCCTATGCCCTTCCCTCCATTTCCCTGTCTTCCCTCGCTGTCTTCTTCCCTTCACCCGTCCCGTTCTTTGTTCTTCTGCATTCTTGCTTCCCTCCATTTCCCTCTCTGTCGCCCATGCTTCTTCCCCATCTATCTCCATCCGCCCTCACAGCATGCGAGCCATTCCCGCCAACCACCCAGTTGTCGTCTCCGAGCCTCTCGCTTTCCTGCCAGGTGACTCTCTCGTGCCACCTGCCAGGTGACTCTGTCGTGCCACCTGCCAGGTGACTCTCTCGTGCCACGTGCCAGCCGTTACGTGTTGTTTCCTTCCAAGTGCTTCTCTGCTGGCATGCGTCCACCTACAGGGCAGCAGTGTTGCTAATCTGCAATTCATCATGCCTGCCTGCATTCTCAACGTGACATCCTGCCCTCACCCTGCCCGCCCTCCCATCCTCCCCATGCCCATCTCTCCTCTGCACACACAGAAACGCGTGAGGCGCAGGAGGGGAGGCGGCATCTGAGGGAGGTGACATGTGCCGTGCTCTTCAGTGCCCTGCGCGTGCCCTCCATCTGCCTTGTCGACCAGGTAACCCCATGCAACCAGGTAACCCCATGCGACCAGGTAACCCCATGCGACCAGGTAACCCCATGCAACCAGGTAATCCCATGCGACCAGGTAACCCCATGCGACCAGGTAACCCCATGCGACCAGGTAACCTCATGCGACCAGGTAACCCCATGCAACCAGGTAACCCCATGCGACCAGGTAACCCCATGCGACCAGGTAACCCCATGCGACCAGGTAACCCCATGCGACCAGGTAACCCCATGCGACCAGGTAACCCCATGCAACCAGGTAACCCCATGCGACCAGGTAACCCCATGCGACCAGGTAACCCCATGCAACCAGGTAACCCCATGCGACCAGGTAACCCCATGCAACCAGGTAACCCCATTCCACCAGGTAACCCCATTCCACCAGGTAACCCCATTCCACCAGGTAACCCCACACTCTGATACCAAATATGTCTACTTCAACTAGTTACTTCTTTATACGTCCACTCTGTCGCCATCCCCACTCCCCCTCGCCCATCCCTTCTCCCTTCACCGTCTCATCTGTCATCCATGCCCCTCTCTCCTCCCTTTCCCTGCCGTTGCCACCCACCCAGGCCACCCTGGCCCTGTTGGCAGCGGGGGCAGCATCAGGCGTGGTGGTGAACATTGGCTTCCGCAGCACCACAATACTTCCCATCATGCGAGGCCGCACCGCATGCAGCCTGCTGCCCTTCTACTGCCTGCCGCTGGGCGCCATGCGAGTCACGGGGCACCTCAGCCAGTTACTGCACGATTCTGGGATCGTGTGCCAGTCCATGTTCACTGTGCGCACCGTCAAAGAGGTCAGTTCTATCGTATCATTTATTGGCTTAGTTGCGTTACTGAAGGCGCCTGCCTAGGTGTGTTACTGAAGGCGCCTGCCTAGGTGTGTTACTGAAGGCGCCTGCCTAGGTGTGTTACTGAAGGCGCCTGCCTAGGTGTGTTACTGAAGGCGCCTGCCTAGGTGTGTTACAAGCTCCTCTTCTTATTATTCCTCGCATCCCTGCCCTCAGTTTCTCATGGCTCACAGGCTCTCGCAATAACTTTCAGCACCCCACTGCATCATGCTTGTCACCCCAACCCCCTCCCTCCCCTCCCGCAGTCGCTGTGCTTTGTGGCGAGCGACTTCCAGGCTCTTGCTGTAACTTTCTGCACATCTTCATTCGGCATCCCACTCCTTCCTGCTTTTCACCCCAACCACCCCCACCCCCCCCTCCCTCCTCCCACAGTCGCTGTGCTTTGTGGCGCGGGACTTTGAGGCAGCGAGGAGGGGCGAGGAGAGGGGGGTGCGGGGCACGTGTGAGGTGCCGGGGGAGGGTGCCTTCACTCTCACCAGGGAGCGCTTCCTCGCCCCTGAAGTGCTCTTTCAACCTCACCTCTGTGGCCTGTGCGTTTACTTTCCTCAATGTGGTCAATGGGGTCAATGTGCTCTATCAGCTGTTTTATCTTGTGCTCACATGGTTGTTCTTCTCTCCTTACTGCTGCGTGCATGTGACAACCGCATTGTCGCTCGTAGTCTTCCCCGTTGATCTCCCCTCACTCGTTTCGTCTCCCCCCCCCACTCACACGTGCTTTTCTCCCTCTCACCCCACGCCCTCACCCCCTCCTCCTCCTCCTCCCTTCCCCCATCAGCGGCGGCAGGGGCATACAGCAGGCAGTGGCGCAATGCATAGTGGAGTGTGCTGCCCGGGTGAAGGCGTTTCAGGCGCAGCAGGACTGGAAGGCCCGACACAGCCACGCGGGAGAGGCACCGGCTGCAGATGAGGAGAAGGAGGAGAAAGGGGGGGAGGAGGGTGAGCGAGTGCCTGGGGCGGGGCCAGGGGGTGAAGGTACCACGAGGCGGGTGGGAAGTGGGGAGGGGGAGTCAGGGACGGGTGGGGGGGTGTGGGGGCGAGTGCCTGCGCCACTGTCAAGTGAGGATGTGGCGGAGGCGATCGGCACCGTGGTGGTGGCGGGGGGCACGTCTGCGCTGCCAGGGATAGCAGGTGGGGCCCTTTGTTCCTTCGTACAGCCTCCGAGTGGGAATGACGAGAGATTATACGATGATGTTTCTCTGTGAAAAGCCTTCCTGTATCTGTTCCGCTAACCTGATTTTCCGCTGCTGTCCTCTTCTGTGCCTCTGCTGCTCTTGTTGATTCACATCCGTTGGTCCCATCCCATCCGCACAGAGCGGCTTCATCTAGAGCTGCAGCGCCTGCTTCCCCCGCCCCTCGCTGACAGACTCACTGTGAAGGCAGTGGGGCCTTATGGTGCATGGATGGGCGGCAGGACCGTTGCCACTGTGAGTGTTATTGGCTGTGACTGATCACTTCGTTATGACCGTATGTGTGACTTACGGTATATAAATGATCCTTCTAATATATGTTTCTTCTTCCCGTGCTTTTTGGAATGCAGACGAGCTCGTTTTTATCAGCATGGGCGCTAAGCAGGGAGGAGTATATGGAGAAAGGACCGTCTTCTGTTCATGCCCTTGCCATGGATACGCACAACATGAACAGCCAGGCTCTTCCTGTTGTAAGAATATTCCCCAAGCCTTGATGGAGAGTGTAACATATGATGAAGTGTGATATTGCCACAACGTTTTCATGAAAGGCTGTAGCCACTAGATGTGTGCTGGTTGTCTTCAAAATAATTTAGTGGGAACGGTTTTTTTGCATGTAGCCACCAGTTGTCGAGGTGTAGCAAGTTTATGACTATCAAGGCAGATTTGTAGAGATGGCCGACTGTGCTGATTCGCGTCGCGCTGACATGAAGCTACTCCAATCGGTACTAAAACATATGTTCTAGACTCTATCTCGCAGCTTTTAGAATGCACCGCTCAGTCTCCCATCCTTGCAGTCGTTATCGAGCCATGTTTCTCAAATGATGTCCATCATTCACTGCTGAAGCTCGTCGTCGCTCACATCAGAGTAGCAGCAATGGCCGCTGCTGGCGAGAATCTTGATACTGACGCTATGAATGCTCGCAGAAGCGATGACCTCACGAGCACGATATCAACCCACATCTACCAAAACAGCAGCGTCATTCCAAGTATGCCTCTTACCAGCAACAACCCAGTCAATGGTTCCGATTCTCGTTCGCTAGACCAACTTCCATCCGATGTACTCTCTATAGTCTTCTCCTTCCTTTCCGGAAAATCCCTCGCCACCGCCGCTGCTGTTAGCTGGAAATGGCGCCACTTTGCGAGCTCTGATTCGCTGTGGGAGATCCTGCTGCGATCCGAAGATCCCGAGAGATGGCCGATGGTGGTCTTCGCTGAAACTCAGCTGAGGCTGGGGCGAGGGAGTAGGTGAGGCTGGCGTGAGAGAACAAGCGATGTGACATTGAGAATTCGCCGTCGAGTGTGAGATGCTATACCACATGTGAGATGCTGTACTATGTGTCTTGAAATCCTTACTTGAGTGGCGAAGCGGGTGAGGCGAAACAGGAGCGGTGTGCAGTGTCAGCCCAGGGAGCACGAATGCCAGACGCACCAACCCCATGGGACGGAACGCACCTGCTCTTCTGCCCCTAGTGCCATTGCCTGTCCCGTCCCCACACTCCCCCGTGCACCCAGCAGGCCAAATGACGGCGAATCTTAGGCCGGCCTGCCGTGGTGTGCCATCTACCGCCTGCACGCCCAGCTGCCACCCGCTGTCGTTGTCGATGGTGCGCTGCCCACGCCGCATCTTCCCTGCTCTAATTCCACGCCACATTCCCAGCCTCTCCATGCCTCTCCACACTTCTCCACCCCTTTTCACGCCTCTCTATGAACTCTGGTACCCAGGCATCAAATATATGTGTGTGTGTGTGGGGCAGGGCTCTTGCTAACTTTTAGGCCCGTCTGACGTTTTCCAAAAAAAAAAAAAATCGTCTGGCCCTCATATGGAGGATTCCAAGTGGTCTTTGCCTCAGACGGATTTTCTAAGTTAGTATGTCCGCTCAGACAGATTTTTACGAAATCAGACATTTATTTAACTATGTAATCTACTATACACACCGACTATACTCTATTAGTACAGATAACCATACAAAGAAAACGAACTAGGATTCACTATCGCTATCATGAGAATAATCTTCCTCATCGTCCCCGACTAGCTCTGAATCTGAAGCCATGTGCACTTTGCCGTGGCCTGCCCGTCTCTGCCAGGGGCCCAACTCCTCCTCTAGTCTGGCTGCTTCTTTTGCAGCTGCTGCTTCACGACCAGCAGCATCTGCTGTTGCTGCTGCTGTTGCTGCCGCCTGCTTCGCGGCCAGCATCGCAAGGGTCTTCTTCGTGCGCTTCACGGGCCTCTGCGCATGCACCATCACCACATCCTTGGCTGGACGCCTCCTCTTCGCGCCTCTCCACAGCTCCACAAGGGCGGGCCAGTCAGGTTCGTACTTCAGCATGGAGACGGTCATCAGGTTGCCCAGCTTCGCGTCGTTAAGATTGCCGCGTAGCCAGCTCTTGATGATGTTCAGGAGGGAGAAGCCCCGCTCGCACTCCACGGTGCTCAACAGCAGCACTGCAACTACCATCCAAAGGCGGACCAGGTTGGGGTAGGCAGTGCACCAGTCGGGGGAGCTGAGCATCTGCTTCAGGCCGTCCTGGAAGCTCACCTCCTGTTGATGGGATGACATGATGGTGGTGAAACTGCTGAGCTTCTTCTGTGCCCTCGTCCAGTTGACTCCTGGTGGCAGGGTGCGAATCAGAAAGAAGTGTAGTGTTACACCGCACTGGTGTTCATAAGTCATCAGGCTCAAGGAAATCAACGAGGCATATGGCGAAACAAACAACATGTCCGACTCAATCAGGCACAACCTGTCAAACTCATATGCTATAGTTTGCGTAGGCTGTAGTGGGGTAGACAATATGGGGTACAACACTTTTAAGTTTTCCTACTTGTACCCACCTGCTTGCTAGTTCATTCATTCCTCATTTCTTCACATGGTAAAGAGCAAGTTCCCTAGTGGGAACGCTTCCTGGGGCCCACCACTGAAAATCGAAAATATGTTTTTTTCTGACCGGAGCGCGAGTCGCCCCTGCCCGACGCGCGCCTCGTGGGCCGCCCTCTCGTCGCGTCCCCTGCCCTTAGCGGCCTGTCGCGCCCTCCTAGAGGCCCCTCTCACGGCCCCTCGCGCCACCCCTAGCGGCCCCGTTGCCGCCCTTAGCGACCTCGTCGCCACCCCTAGCAGCCCCGTCGCCACCCTTCGCGGCCCCGTCGCCGCCCCTAGTGGCCTCGTCGCTGCCCTTCGCGACACCGTCGCCGCTCGTTACAGCCGCTCGTCACCGTATGTTAAACCGACCGTGTGTTCAACCCACCGTGTGTTCAACCCACCGTGTGTTAAACCCACCGTGTGTTCAACCCACCGTGTGTTCAACACACCGTGTGTTCAACCCACCGTGTGTTCAACCCACCGTCTGTTAAACCTACCGTGTGTTCAACCCAACGTGTGTTCAACCCACCGTATGTTCAACCCACCGTGTGTTCAACCTACCGTGTGTTCAACCCACCGTGTGTTCAACCCACCGTTTCTTCAACCCACCGTGTGTTAAACCTACCGTGTGTTCAACCCACTGTGTGTTCAACCCACCGTGTGTTCAACCCACCGTGTGTTCAACCCACCGTGTGTTCAACCCACCATATGTTAAACCCACCGTGTGTTCAACCCACCCTGTGTTCAACCCACCGTGTGTTCAACACACCGTGTGTTCAACACATCGTGTGTTCAACCCACAGTGTGTTCAACCCACCGTATGTTCAACCCACCGTGTGTTCAACCCACCGTATGTTAAACCTACCGTGTGTTCAACCCACCGTGTGTTCAACCCACTGTGTGTTGAACCCACCGTGTATTCAACCCACCGTGTGTTAAACCCACCGTGTGTTCAACCCACCGTGTGTTCAACACACCGTGTGTTCAACCCACCGTGTGTTCAACCCACCGTGTGTTAAACCTACCGTGTGTTCAACCCACCGTGTGTTCAACCCACCGTGTGTTCAACCCATTGTATGTTAAACCCTCCGTGTGTTAAACCCACCGTGTGTTAAACCCACCGTGTGTTAAACCTACCGTGTGTTCAACCCACCGTGTATTCAACCCACCGTGTGTTCAACCCACCGTGTGTTAAACCTATCTTGTGTTCAACCCACCGTGTGTTCAACCCACCGTGTGTTCAACCCACCGTGTGTTCAACCCACCGTGTGTTAAACCCACCGTTTGTTCAACCCACCGTGTGTTCAACACACCGTGTGTTCAACCCACCGTGTGTTAAACCCACTGTGTGTTCAACCCACCGTGTGTTCAACCCACCATGTGTTCAACCCACCGTGTGTTAAACCCACCGTGTGTTCAACCCATTGTATGTTAAACCCACCGTGTGTTAAACTCACCATGTATTAAACCCACAGTGTGTTAAACCCACTGTGTGTTAAACCCACCGTGTGTTAAACCTACCGTCTGTTCAACCCACCGTGTGTTAAACCCACAGTGTGTTAAACCCACCGTGTGTTAAACCTACCGTGTGTTCAACCCACCGTATGTTGAACCCACCGTATGTTCAACCCATAGTGTGTTAAACCTACCGTGTGTTCAACCCACCGTCTATTCAACCCACCGTGTGTTAAACCCACCGTGTGTTAAACCCACCGTGTGTTCAACCCAACGTTTGTTCAACCCACCGTGTGTTCAACCTACCGTGTGTTAAACCCACCGTGTGTTCAACCCACCGTGTGTTCAACCCACTGTGTGTTAAACCTACCGTGTGTTAAGCCCACCGGGTGTTCAACCCACCGTGTGTTCAACCCACCGTGTGTTAAACCCACCGTGTGTTCAACCCAACGTTTGTTCAACGCACCGTGTGTTAAACCTACCGGGTGTTCAACCCACTGTGTGTTCCACCAACCGTGTATTCAACCCACCATGTGTTCAACCTATCGTGTGTTCAACCCACCGTGTGTTCAAACCAACGTGTGTTAAACCCACTGTGTGTTCAACCAACCGTGTGTTCAACCCACTGTGTGTTCAACCCACCGTGTGCTCAACCCACCGTGTGTTCAACCTACCATGTGTTGTTCAACACACCGTGTGTTCAACCCATCTTGTGTTCAACCCACTGTGTGTTCAACCCACCGTGGGTTCAACCCACTATGGGTTCAATCCACCGTGTGTTTAACCCACCGTGTGTTCAACCTACCGTGTGTTCAACCTACCGTATGTTCAACCCACCGTGTGTTCAACCCACCGTGTGTTAAACCCACCGTGTGTTCAACCCACCGTGTGTTTAACCCACCGTGTGTTGAACCCACCGTGTGTTCAACCCACCGTATGTTCAACCCACCATGTGTTGAACCCACCGTGTGTTAAACCCACAGTGAGTTAAACCCACCGTGTGTTCAACCCACCGTGAGTTAAACCTGTGGGTTCAACACACGGTGGGTTCAACCCACCGTATGTTCAACCCACCGTATGTTAAACCCACAATGTGTTAAACCGACCGTGTGTTAAACCTACCGTGTGTTAAACCCACCGTGTGTTAAACCCACAGTGTGTTCAACCCACCGTGTGTTAAACCCACCGTGTGTTAAACCCACCGTGTGTAAAACACACCGTGTGTTCAACCAACCGTGTGTTAAACCCACCGTGTGTTCAACCCACCGTGTGTTCAACCCACCGTGTGTTCAACCCACCATGTGTTCAACCCACGGTGTGTTAAACCCACCGTTTGTTCAACCCACCGTGTGTTCAACCCACCGTGTGTTTAACCCACCGTGTGTTAAACCTACCGTGTGTTAAACCCACCATGTGTTCAACCCACCGTGTGTTCAACCCACCGTGTGTTAAACCCACCGTGTGTTAAACCCATCGTGTGTTAAACCACCGTGTGTTCAACCCACCGTGTGTAAGACCCACCGTGTGTTAAACCCACCGTGTGTTAAACCCACCGTGTGTTAAACCCTCCGTGTGTTAAACCCACCGTGTCTTCAACCTACCGTGTGTTCAACCCACCGTGTGTTCAACCCACCGTATGTTCAACCCACCGTGTGTTCAATCCACCGTGTGTTCAACACATCGTGTGTTCAACCCACCGTGTGTTCAACCCACCGTGTGTTAAACCTATCGTGTATTCAACCCACCGTGTGTTCAACCCACCATGTGTTCAACCCACCGTATGTTCAACCCACCGTGTGTTAAACCCACCGTATGTTCAACCCACCGTGCGTTCAACACACGGTGTGTTCAACCCATCGTGTATTAAACCCACCGTGTGTTCAACCCACCGTGTGTTCAACCCACCGTGTGTTCAACCCACAATGTGTTCAACCCACGGTGTGTTAAACCCACCGTGTGTTCAACCCACCGTGTGTTAAACCCACCGTGTGTTAAACCCACCGGGTGTTAAACCCGCCGTGTGTTAAACCCACCGTGTGTTAAACCCACCGTGTGTTAAACCCAACGTGTCTTCAACCCACCGTGTGTTAAACCCACAGTGTGTTAAACCCACCGTGCCGTGTGTTAAACCCACAGTGTGTTAAACCCACCGTGTGTTAAACCCGCTGTGTGTTAAACCCACCGTGTGTTAAACCCACTGTTTGTTAAACCTTCCGTGTGTTCAACCCACCGTGTATTCAACCCACCGTGTGTTCAACCCACCATGTGTTAAACCCACCGTGTGTTCAACCCACCGTGTGTTCAACACAGCGTGTGTTCAACCCACCGTGTGTTCAACCCACCGTGTGTTCAACCCACCGTGTGTTAAAACCACCGTGTGTTCAACCCAACGTTTGTTCAACCCACCGTGTATTCAACCCACCGTGTGTTCCACCCACCATATGTTCAACCCACCGTGTGTTCCACCTATCCTGTGTTCAACCCACCGTGTGTTCAACCCACCTTGTGTTCAACCCACCGTGTGTTAAACCCACTGTATGTTCAACCCACCGTGTGTTCAACCCACCGTTTGTTCAACCCACCGTGTGTTCAACCAACCGTGTGTTCAACCCACCGTGTGTCCAACCCATCGTGTGTTCAACCCACCGTGTGTTAAACCTACAGTATGTTAGACCTACCGTGTGTTCAACCCACCGTGTGTTCAACCCACCGTGTGTTAAATCTACCGTGTGTTAAACCCAGCGTGTGTTCAACCCACCGTGTGTTCAACCCACCGTGTGTTCAACCCACCGTGTGTTAAACCTACCGTGTGTTAAACCTACTGTGTGTTCAACACACCGTGTGTTCAACCCAACGTGTGTTCAACCCACCGTGTGTTAAACCCACCGTGTGTTCAACCCACCGTGTGTTCAACCCACCGTGTGTTCAACCCAGGGTGTGTTAAATCTACCGTATGTTCAACCCACCGTGTATTCTACCCACCGTGTGTTCAACCCATCGTGTGTTAAACCTACCGTGTGTTCAACCCACCGTGTGTTCAACCCACGGTGTGTTAAATCTACCGTGTGTTCAACCCACCGTGTGTTCACCCCACCGTGTGTTCAACCCACCGTGTGTTCAACCCACCGTGTGTTCAACCCACGGTGTGTTAAATCTACCGTGTGTTCAACCCACCGTGTGTTCACCCCACCGTGTGTTCAACCCACCGTGTGTTCAACCCACCGTGTGTTAAATCTACCGTGTGTTCAACCCACCGTGTGTTCAACCCACCGTGTGTTCAACCCACCGTGTGTTAAACCTACCCTGTGTTCAACCCACCGTGTGTTCAACCCACCGTGTGTTCAACCCACCGTGTGTTCAACCCACCGTGTGTTCAACCCACCGTGTGTTCAACCCACCGTGTGTTCAACCCACCGTGTGTTAAACCTACCGTGTGTTAAACCCACCGTGTGTTCAACCCACCGTGTGTTCAACCCACCGTGTGTAAAACCTACTGTGTGTTCAACCCACCGTGTGTTCAACCCACCGTGTGTCCAACCCACCGTGTGTTCAACCCACCGTGTGTTCAACTCACCGTGTGTTCAACCCACCGTGTGTTCAACCCACCGTGTGTTCAACCCACCGTGTGTTAAACCTACCGTGTGTTCAACCCATTGTGTGTTCAACCCATGGTGTGTTCAACCCAGCGTGTGTTCAACCCACCGTGTGTTCAACCCACCGTGTGTTCAACCCACGGTGTGTTAATCCAACCGTGTGTTCAACCTACTATGTGTTCAACACACTGTGTGTTCAACCCACCATGTGTTCAGCCCACCGTGTGTTAAACCCACCGTGTATTCAACCCACCGTGTGTTCAACCCACCGTGTGTTCAACCCACCGTGTGTTTAAACTACCGTGTGTTCAACCCACCGTGTGTTCAACCCACCGTATGTTAAATCTACCGTGTGTTAAACCCACTGTGTGTTCAACCCACCGTGTGTTCAACCCACCATGTGTTAAACCTACCGTGTGTTCAACCCACCGTGTGTTCAACCCACCGTGTGTTCAACCCACCGTGTGTTAAACCTACCGTGTGTTCAACCCATTGTGTGTTCAACCCATGGTGTGTTCAACCCAGCGTGTGTTCAACCCACCGTGTGTTCAACCCACTGTATGTTCAACCCACGGTGTGTTAATCCAACCGTGTGTTCAACCTACTGTGTGTTCAACACACTGTGTGTTCAACCCACCGTGTGTTCAGCCCACCGTGTGTTAAACCCACCGTGTATTCAACCCACCGTGTGTTCAACCCACCGTGTGTTCAACCCACCGTGTGTTTAAACTACCGTGTGTTCAACCCACCGTGTGTTCAACCCACGGTATGTTAAATCTACCGTGTGTTAAACCCACTGTGTGTTCAACCCACCGTGTGTTCAACCCACCATGTGTTAAACCTACCGTGTGTTCAACCCACCGTGTGTTCAACCCACCTTGTGTTCAACCCACCGTGTGTTCAACCCACCATGTGTTCAACCTACCGTGTGTTCAACCCACCGAATGTTCAACCCACCGTGTGTTAAACCTACCGTATGCTCAACCCACCGTGTGTTCAACCCACCGTGTGTTCAACCCACCGTGTGTTAAACCTACCGTGTGTTCAACCCACCGTGTGTTCAACCCACCGTGTGTTCAGCCCACCGTGTGTAAAACCTACCGTGTTCTCAACCCATTGTGTGTTCAACCCACCGTGTGTTCAACCCACCGTGTGTTCAACCCACCGTGTGTTCAACCCACCGTGTGTTTAACCCACCGTGTGTTAAACCTACCGTGTATTAAACCCACCATGTGTTCAACCCACCGTGTGTTCAACCCACGGTGTGTTAAACCCACCGTGTGGTAAACCCATCGTGTGTTAAACCACCGTGTGTTCAACCCACCGTGTGTAAGACCCACCGTGTGTTAAACCCACCGTGTGTTAAACCCACCGTGTGTTAAACCCTCCGTGTGTTAAACCCACCGTGTCTTCAACCTACCGTGTGTTCAACCCACCGTGTGTTCAACCCACCGTATGTTCAACCCACCGTGTGTTAAACCCACCGTGTGTTAAACCTATCGTGTGTTCAACCCACCATGTGTTCAACCCACCGTATGTTCAACCCACTGTGTGTTAAACCCACCGTATGTTCAACCCACCGTGCGTTCAACACACGGTGTGTTCAACCCATCGTGTATTAAACCCACCGTGTGTTCAACCCACCGTGTGTTCAACCCACCGTGTGTTCAACCCACAATGTGTTCAACCCACGGTGTGTTAAACCCACCGTGTGTTCAACCCACCGTGTGTTAAACCCACCGTGTGTTAAACCCACCGTGTGTTAAACCCACCGTGTGTTAAACCTACCGGGTGTTAAACCCACCGTGTGTTAAACCCACCGTGTGTTAAACCCACCGTGTGTTAAACCCAACGTGTCTTCAACCCACCGTGTGTTAAACCCACAGTGTGTTAAACCCACCGTGCCGTGTGTTAAACCCACAGTGTGTTAAACCCACCGTGTGTTAAACCCGCTGTGTGTTAAACCCACCGTGTGTTAAACCCACTGTTTGTTAAACCTTTCGTGTGTTCAACCCACCGTGTATTCAACCCACCGTGTGTTCAACCCACCATGTGTTAAACCCACCGTGTGTTCAACCCACCGTGTGTTCAACACACCGTGTGTTCAACCCACCGTGTGTTCAACCCACCGTGTGTTCAACCCACCGTGTGTTCAACCCACCGTGTGTTAAAACCACCGTGTGTTCAACCCAACGTTTGTTCAACCCACCGTGTATTCAACCCACCGTGTGTTCCACCCACCGTATGTTCAACCCACCGTGTGTTCCACCTATCCTGTGTTCAACCCACCGTGTGTTCAACCCACCTTGTGTTCAACCCACCGTGTGTTAAACCGACTGTATGTTCAACCCACCGTGTGTTCAACCCACCGTTTGTTCAACCCACCGTGTGTTCAACCCACCGTGTGTTCAACCCACCGTGTGTCCAACCCATCGTGTGTTCAACCCACCGTGTGTTAAACCTACCGTGTGTTAAACCTACCGTGTGTTCAACCCACCGTGTGTTCAACCCACCGTGTGTTAAATCTACCGTGTGTTAAACCCACCGTGTGTTCAACCCACCGTGTGTTCAACCCACCGTGTGTTCAACCCACCGTGTGTTAAACCTACCGTGTGTTAAACCTACTGTGTGTTCAACACACCGTGTGTTCAACCCAACGTGTGTTCAACCCACCGTGTGTTAAACCCACCGTGTGTTCAACCCACCGTGTGTTCAACCCACCGTGTGTTCAACCCACGGTGTGTTAAATCTACCGTATGTTCAACCCACCGTGTATTCAACCCACCGTGTGTTCAACCCACCGTGTGTTAAACCTACCGTGTGTTCAACCCACCGTGTGTTCAACCCACGGTGTGTTAAATCTACCGTGTGTTCAACCCACCGTGTGTTCACCCCACCGTGTGTTCAACCCACCGTGTGTTCAACCCACCGTGTGTTAAATCTACCGTGTGTTCAACCCACCGTGTGTTCAACCCACCGTGTGTTCAACCCACCGTGTGTTAAACCTACCTTGTGTTCAACCCACCGTGTGTTCAACCCACCGTGTGTTCAACCCACTGTGTGTTCAACCCACCGTGTGTTTAAACTACCGTGTGTTCAACCCACCGTGTGTTCAACCCACGGTATGTTAAATCTACCGTGTGTTAAACCCACTGTGTGTTCAACCCACCGTGTGTTCAACCCACCATGTGTTAAACCTACCGTGTGTTCAACCCACCGTGTGTTCAACCCACCTTGTGTTCAACCCACCGTGTGTTCAACCCACCATGTGTTCAACCTACCGTGTGTTCAACCCACCGAATGTTCAACCCACCGTGTGTTAAACCTACCGTATGCTCAACCCACCGTGTGTTCAACCCACCGTGTGTTCAACCCACCGTGTGTTAAACCTACCGTGTGTTCAACCCACCGTGTGTTCAACCCACCGTGTGTTCAGCCCACCGTGTGTAAAACCTACCGTGTGCTCAACCCATTGTGTGTTCAACCCACCGTGTGTTCAACCCACCGTGTGTTCAACCCACCGTGTGTTCAACCCACCGTGTGTTTAACCCACCGTGTGTTAAACCTACCGTGTATTAAACCCACCATGTGTTCAACCCACCGTGTGTTCAACCCACGGTGTGTTAAACCCACCGTGTGGTAAACCCATCGTGTGTTAAACCACCGTGTGTTCAACCCACCGTGTGTAAGACCCACCGTGTGTTAAACCCACCGTGTGTTAAACCCACCGTGTGTTAAACCCTCCGTGTGTTAAACCCACCGTGTCTTCAACCTACCGTGTGTTCAACCCACCGTGTGTTCAACCCACCGTATGTTCAACCCACCGTGTGTTAAACCCACCGTGTGTTAAACCTATCGTGTGTTCAACCCACCATGTGTTCAACCCACCGTATGTTCAACCCACCGTGTGTTAAACCCACCGTATGTTCAACCCACCATGCGTTCAACACACGGTGTGTTCAACCCATCGTGTATTAAACCCACCGTGTGTTCAACCCACCGTGTGTTCAACCCACCGTGTGTTCAACCCACAATGTGTTCAACCCACGGTGTGTTAAACCCACCGTGTGTTCAACCCACCGTGTGTTAAACCCACCGTGTGTTAAACCCACCGTGTGTTAAACCCACCGTGTGTTAAACCTACCGGGTGTTAAACCCACCGTGTGTTAAACCCACCGTGTGTTAAACCCACCGTGTGTTAAACCCAACGTGTCTTCAACCCACCGTGTGTTAAACCCACAGTGTGTTAAACCCACCGTGCCGTGTGTTAAACCCACAGTGTGTTAAACCCACCGTGTGTTAAACCCGCTGTGTGTTAAACCCACCGTGTGTTAAACCCACTGTTTGTTAAACCTTTCGTGTGTTCAACCCACCGTGTATTCAACCCACCGTGTGTTCAACCCACCATGTGTTAAACCCACCGTGTGTTCAACCCACCGTGTGTTCAACACACCGTGTGTTCAACCCACCGTGTGTTCAACCCACCGTGTGTTCAACCCACCGTGTGTTCAACCCACCGTGTGTTAAAACCACCGTGTGTTCAACCCAACGTTTGTTCAACCCACCGTGTATTCAACCCACCGTGTGTTCCACCCACCGTATGTTCAACCCACCGTGTGTTCCACCTATCCTGTGTTCAACCCACCGTGTGTTCAACCCACCTTGTGTTCAACCCACCGTGTGTTAAACCGACTGTATGTTCAACCCACCGTGTGTTCAACCCACCGTTTGTTCAACCCACCGTGTGTTCAACCCACCGTGTGTTCAACCCACCGTGTGTCCAACCCATCGTGTGTTAAACCCACCGTGTGTTAAACCTACCGTGTGTTAAACCTACCGTGTGTTCAACCCACCGTGTGTTCAACCCACCGTATGTTAAATCTACCGTGTGTTAAACCCACCGTGTGTTCAACCCACCGTGTGTTCAACCCACCGTGTGTTCAACCCACCGTGTGTTAAACCTACCGTGTGTTAAACCTACTGTGTGTTCAACACACCGTGTGTTCAACCCAACGTGTGTTCAACCCACCGTGTGTTAAACCCACCGTGTGTTCAACCCACCGTGTGTTCAACCCACCGTGTGTTCAACCCACGGTGTGTTAAATCTACCGTATGTTCAACCCACCGTGTATTCAACCCACCGTGTGTTCAACCCACCGTGTGTTAAACCTACCGTGTGTTCAACCCACCGTGTGTTCAACCCACGGTGTGTTAAATCTACCGTGTGTTCAACCCACCGTATGTTCACCCCACCGTGTGTTCAACCCACCGTGTGTTCAACCCACCGTGTGTTCAACATACGGTGTGTTAAATCTACCGTGTGTTCAACCCACCGTGTGTTCACCCCACCGTGTGTTCAACCCACCGTGTGTTCAACCCACCGTGTGTTAAATCTACCGTGTGTTCAACCCACCGTGTGTTCAACCCACCGTGTGTTCAACCCACCGTGTGTTAAACCTACCCTGTGTTCAACCCACCGTGTGTTCAACCCACCGTGTGTTCAACCCACCGTGTGTTCAACCCACCGTGTGTTCAACCCACCGTGAGTTCAACCCACCGTGTGTTCAACCCACCGTGTGTTAAACCTACCGTGTGTTAAACCCACCGTGTGTTCAACCCACCGTGTGTTCAACCCACCGTGTGTAAAACCTACTGTGTGTTCAACCCACCGTGTGTTCAACCCACCGTGTGTCCAACCCACCGTGTGTTCAACCCACCGTGTGTTCCACTTACCGTGTGTTCAACCCACCGTGTGTTCAACCCACCGTGTGTTCAACCCACCGTGTGTTAAACCTACCGTGTGTTCAACCCATTGTGTGTTCAACCCATGGTGTGTTCAACCCAGCGTGTGTTCAACCCACCGTGTGTTCAACCCACCGTGTGTTCAACCCACGGTGTGTTAATCCAACCGTGTGTTCAACCTACTGTGTGTTCAACACACTGTGTGTTCAACCCACCGTGTGTTCAGCCCACCGTGTGTTAAACCCACCGTGTATTCAACCCACCGTGTGTTCAACCCACCGTGTGTTCAACCCACCGTGTGTTTAAACTACCGTGTGTTCAACCCACCGTGTGTTCAACCCACCGTGTGTTCAACCCACCGTGTGTTCAACCCACCGTGTGTTCAACCCACGGTGTGTTAAACCCACCGTGTGTTCAACCTACTGTGTGTTCAACACACCGTGTGTTCAACCCACCGTGCGTTCAACCCACCGTGTGTTCAACCCACCGTTTGTTCAACCCACCGTGTGTTCAACCCACCGTGTGTTCAACCCACCGTGTGTTAAATCTACCGTGTGTTCAACCCACCGTTTGTTCAACCCACCGTGTGTTCAACCCACCGTGTGTTAAACCTACCGTGTGTTCAACCCACCGTGTGTTCAACCCACCGTGTGTTCAACCCACCGTGTGTTCAACCCACCGTGTGTTCCACCCATCGTGTGTTCAACCCACCGTGTGTTAAACCTACTGTGTGTTCAACCCACCGACTGTTCAACCTACTGTGTGTTCAACCCACCGTGTGTTCAACCCACCGTGTGTTCAGCCCACGTGTGTTCAACCCACCGTGTGTTAAACCTACCGTGTGTTCAACCCACCGTGTGTTAAACCTACCGTGTGTTCAGCCCCCGGAATGTTCAACCCACCGTGTGTTAAACCTAGCGTGTGTTCAACCCATTGTGTGTTCAACCCACCGTGTGTTCAACCCACCGTGTGTTCAACCCACCGTGTGTTCAACGCAACGTGTGTTCAACCCACGGTGTGTTAAACCCACCGTGTGTTCAACCCACTGTGTGTTCAACACACCGTGTGTTCAACCCACCGTTTGTTCATCCCACCGTGCGTTAAACCCACCGTGTGTTCAACCCACCGTGTGTTCAACCCACCGTGTGTTCAACCCACGGTGTGTTCAACCCACGGTGTGTTCAACCCACCGTGCGTTAAACCCACCGTGTGTTCAACCCACCGTGTGTTCAACCCACCGTGTGTTCAACCCACCGTGCTTTAAACCCACCGTGTGTTCAACCCACCGTGTGTTCAACCCACCGTGTGTTCAACCCACTGTGTGTTAAACCCACCGTGTGTTCAACTCACCGTGTGTTCAACCCACCGTGTGTTCAACCCACCGTGTGTTAAACCCACCGTGTGTTCAACCCACCTTGTGTTCAAACCACCGTGTGTTAAACCCACCGTGTGTTAAACCCACCGTGTGTTCAACCCACCGAGGGTTCAACCCACTATGGGTTCAATCCACCGTGTGTTCAACCCACCGTGTGTTCAACCCACCGTGTGTTCAACCTACCTTATGTTCTACCCACCGTGTGTTCAACCCACCGTGTGTTAAACCCACCGTGTGTTCAACCCACCGTGAGTTAAACCCGTGGGTTCAAGACAAGGTGGGTTCAACCCACCGTGTGTTCAACCCACCGTGTGTTTAAACTACCGTGTGTTCAACCCACCGTGTGTTCAACCCACCGTGTGTTCAACCCACCGTGTGTTCAACCCACGGTGTGTTAAACCCACCGTGTGTTCAACCTACTGTGTGTTCAACACACCGTGTGTTCAACCCACCGTGCGTTCAACCCACCGTGTGTTCAACCCACCGTTTGTTCAACCCACCGTGTGTTCAACCCACCGTGTGTTCAACCCACCGTGTGTTAAATCTACCGTGTGTTCAACCCACCGTTTGTTCAACCCACCGTGTGTTCAACCCACCGTGTGTTAAACCTACCGTGTGTTCAACCCACCGTGTGTTCAACCCACCGTGTGTTCAACCCACCGTGTGTTCAACCCACCGTGTGTTCCACCCATCGTGTGTTCAACCCACCGTGTGTTAAACCTACTGTGTGTTCAACCCACCGACTGTTCAACCTACTGTGTGTTCAACCCACCGTGTGTTCAACCCACCGTGTGTTCAGCCCACGTGTGTTCAACCCACCGTGTGTTAAACCTACCGTGTGTTCAACCCACCGTGTGTTAAACCTACCGTGTGTTCAGCCCCCGGAATGTTCAACCCACCGTGTGTTAAACCTAGCGTGTGTTCAACCCATTGTGTGTTCAACCCACCGTGTGTTCAACCCACCGTGTGTTCAACCCACCGTGTGTTCAACGCAACGTGTGTTCAACCCACGGTGTGTTAAACCCACCGTGTGTTCAACCCACTGTGTGTTCAACACACCGTGTGTTCAACCCACCGTTTGTTCATCCCACCGTGCGTTAAACCCACCGTGTGTTCAACCCACCGTGTGTTCAACCCACCGTGTGTTCAACCCACGGTGTGTTCAACCCACGGTGTGTTCAACCCACCGTGCGTTAAACCCACCGTGTGTTCAACCCACCGTGTGTTCAACCCACCGTGTGTTCAACCCACCGTGCTTTAAACCCACCGTGTGTTCAACCCACCGTGTGTTCAACCCACCGTGTGTTCAACCCACTGTGTGTTAAACCCACCGTGTGTTCAACTCACCGTGTGTTCAACCCACCGTGTGTTCAACCCACCGTGTGTTAAACCCACCGTGTGTTCAACCCACCTTGTGTTCAAACCACCGTGTGTTAAACCCACCGTGTGTTAAACCCACCGTGTGTTCAACCCACCGAGGGTTCAACCCACTATGGGTTCAATCCACCGTGTGTTCAACCCACCGTGTGTTCAACCCACCGTGTGTTCAACCTACCTTATGTTCTACCCACCGTGTGTTCAACCCACCGTGTGTTAAACCCACCGTGTGTTCAACCCACCGTGAGTTAAACCCGTGGGTTCAAGACAAGGTGGGTTCAACCCACCGTGTGTTCAACCCACCGTGTGTTAAACCGACGGTGTGTTAAGCCCACCGTGTGTTCAACCCACCGTTTGTTAAACCCACCGTGTGTTAAACCCACAGTGTGTTCAACCCACCGTGTGTTAAACCCACCGTGTGTTAAACCCACCTTGTGTTAAACACACAGTGTCTTCAACCCACCGTCTGTTAAACCCACCGTGTGTTAAACCCACCGTGTGTTAAACACACCGTGTGTTCAACCAACCGTGTATTAAACCCACCGTGTGTTCAACGCACCGTGTGTTCAACCCACCGTGTGTTCAACCCACCATGTGTTCAACCCACGGTGTGTTAAACCCACCGTGTGTTCAACCCACCGTGTGTTCAACCCACCGTGTGTTTAACCCACCGTTTGTTAAACCTACCGTGTGTTAAACCCACCATGTGTTCAACCCACCGTGTGTTGAACCCACCGTGTGTTAAACCCACCGTGTGTTAAACCCATCGTGTGTTAAACCACCGTGTGTTAAACCCACCGTGTGTTAAACCCACCGTGTGTTCAACCCACCATGTGTAAGACCCACCGCGTGTTAAACCCACCGTGTGTTAAACCCACCGTGTGTTAGACCCACCGTGTGTTGAACCCACCGTGTGTTAAACCCACCTTATGTTCAACCCACCGTGTGTTCAACACACGGTGTGTTCAACCCATCGTGTATTAAACCCACCGTGTGTTCAACCCACCGTGTGTTCAACCCACCGTGTGTTCAACCCACCATGTGTTCAACCCACGGTGTGTTAAACCCACCGTGTGTTCAACCCACCGTGTGTTAAACCCACCGTGTGTTAAACCCACCGGGTGTTAAACCCACCGTGTGTTAAACCCACCGTGTGTTAAACCCACTGTGTGTTAAACCCAACGTGTCTTCAACCCACCGTGTGTTAAACCCACAGTGTGTTAAACCCACCGTGCCGTGTGTTAAACCTACAGTGTGTTAAACCCACCGTGTGTTAAACCCGCTGTGTGTTAAACCCACCGTGTGTTAAACCCACTGTTTGTTAAACCTTCCGTGTGTTCAACCCACCGTGTATTCAACCCACCGTGTGTTCAACCCACCATGTGTTAAACCCACCGTGTGTTCAACCCACCGTGTGTTCAGCACACCGTGTGTTCAACCCACCGTGTGTTCAACCCACCGTGTGTTCAACCCACCGTGTGTTCAACCCACCGTGTGTTAAAACCACCGTGTGTTCAACCCAACGTTTGTTCAACCCACCGTGTATTCAACCCACCGTGTGTTCCACCCACCGTATGTTCAACCCACCGTGTGTTCCACCTATCCTGTGTTCAACCCACCGTGTGTTCAACCCACCTTGTGTTCAACCCACCGTGTGTTAAACCCACTGTATGTTCAACCCACCGTGTGTTCAACCCACCGTTTGTTCAACCCACCGTGTGTTCAACCCACCGTGTGTTCAACCCACCGTGTCTCCAACCCATCGTGTGTTCAATCCACCGTGTGTTAAACCTACCGTGTGTTAAACCTACCGTGTGTTCAACCCACCGTGTGTTCAACCCACCGTGTGTTAAATCTACCGTGTGTTAAACCCACCGTGTGTTAAACCCACCGTGTGTTCAACCCACCGTGTGTTCAACCCACCGTGTGTTAAACCTACCGTGTGTTAAACCTACTGTGTGTTCAACACACCGTGTGTTCAACCCACCGTGTGTTCAACCCACCGTGTGTTCAACCCACCGTGTGTTCAACCCACGGTGTGTTAAACCCACCGTGTGTTCAAGCTACTGTGTGTTCAACACACCGTGTGTTCAACCCACCGTGTGTTCAACCCACCGTGTGTTCAACCCACCGTTTGTTCAACCCACCGTGTGTTCAACCCACCGTGTGTTCAACCCATCGTGTGTTAAATCTACCGTGTGTTCAACCCACCGTGTGTTCAACCCACCGTGTGTTCAACCCACCGTGTGTTCAACCCACCTTGTGTTCAACCCACGGTGTGTTAAATCTACCGTGTGTTCAACCCACCGTGTATTCAACCCACTGTGTGTTCAACCCACCGTGTGTTAAACCTACCGTGTGTTCAACCCACCGTGTGTTCAACCCACGGTGTGTTAAATCTACCGTGTGTTCAACCCACCGTGTGTTCACCCCACCGTGTGTTCAACCCACCGTGTGTTCAACCCACCGTGTGTTCAACCCACGGTGTGTTAAATCTACCGTGTGTTCAACCCACCGTGTGTTCACCCCGCCGTGTGTTCAACCCACCGTGTGTTCAACCCACCGTGTGTTAAATCTACCGTGTGTTCAACCCACTGTGTGTTCAACCCACCGTGTGTTAAACCTACCCTGTGTTCAACCCACCGTGTGTTCAACCCACCGTGTGTTCAACCCACGGTGTGTTATTCCAACCGTGTGTTCAACCTACTGTGTGTTCAACACACCGTGTGTTCAACCCACCGTGTGTTCAGCCCAACGTGTGTTCAACCCAGCGTGTGTTAAACCTACCGTATGCTCAACCCACCGTGTGTTCAACCCACCGTGTGTTCAACCCACCGTGTGTTAAACCTACCGTGTGTTCAACCCACCGTGTGTTCAACCCACCGTGTGTTCAACCCACCGTGTGTTCAACCTACCGTGTGCTCAACCCATTGTGTGTTCAACCCACCGTGTGTTCAACCCACCGTGTGTTCAACCCACCGTGTGTTCAACCCAGCGTGTGTTCAACCCACGGTGTGTTAAACCCACCGTGTGTTCAACCTACTGTGTGTTCAACACACCGTGTGTTCAACCCACCGTGTGTTCAACCAACTGTGTGTTCAACCCACCGTTTGTTCAACCCACCGTGTGTTCAACCCACCGTGTGTTCAACCCACCGTGTGTTAAATCTACCGTGTGTTCAACCCACCGTGTGTTCAACCCACCGTGTGTTCAACCCACCGTGTGTTAAACCTACCGTGTGTTCAACCCACCGTGTGTTCAACCCACCGTGTGTTAAATCTACCGTGTGTTAAGCCCACCGTGTGTTCAACCCACCGTGTGTTCAACCCACCATGTGTTAAACCTACCGTGTGTTCAACCCACCGTGTGTTCAACCCACCGTGTGTTCACCCCACCGTGTGTTCAACCCACCATGTGTTCAACCTACCGTGTGTTCAACCCACCGAATGTTCAACCCACCGTGTGTTCAACCCACCGTGTGTTCAACCCACCGTGTGTTCAACCCACCGTGTGTTCAACCCACCGTGTGTTAAACCTACCGTGTGTTCAACCCACCGTGTGGTAAACCTACCGTGTGTTCAACTCACCGTGTGTTCAACCCACCGTGTGTTCAACCCACCGTGTGTTAAACCCACCGTGTGTTAAACCTACCGTGTGTTCAACCCACCGTGTGTTCAACCCACCGTGTGTTAAACCTATCGTGTGTTCAACCCACCGTGTGTTCAACCCACCGTGTGTTCAACCCACCGTGTGTTAACCCTACCCTGTGTTCAACCCACCGTGTGTTCAACCCACCGTGTGTTAAACCTACCCTGTGTTCAACCCACCGTGTGTTCAACCCACCGTGTGTTCAACCCACCGTGTGTTCAACCCACCGTGTGTTCAACCCACCGTGTGTTAAACCCACCGTGTTATCAACCTACTGTGTGTTCAACACACCGTGTGTTCAACCCACCGTGTGTTCAACCCACTGTGTGTTCAACCCACCGTTTGTTCAACCCACCGTGTGTTCAACCCACCGTGTGTTCAACCCACCGTGTGTTAAATCTACCGTGTGTTCAACCCACCGTGTGTTCAACCCACCGTGTGTTCAACCCACCGTGTGTTAAACCTACCGTGTGTTCAACCCACCGTGTGTTCAACCCACCGTGTGTTAAATCTACCGTGTGTTAAGCCCACCGTGTGTTCGACCCACCGTGTGTTCAACCCACCATGTGTTAAACCTACCGTGTGTTCAACCCACCGTGTGTTCAACCCACCGTGTGTTCACCCCACCGTGTGTTCAACCCACCATGTGTTCAACCTACCGTGTGTTCAACCCACCGAATGTTCAACCCACCGTGTGTTCAACCCACCGTGTGTTCAACCCACCGTGTGTTCAACCCACCGTGTGTTCAACCCACCGTGTGTTAAACCTACCGTGTGTTCAACCCACCGTGTGGTAAACCTACCGTGTGTTCAACTCACCGTGTGTTCAACCCACCGTGTGTTCAACCCACCGTGTGTTAAACCCACCGTGTGTTAAACCTACCGTGTGTTCAACCCACCGTGTGTTCAACCCACCGTGTGTTAAACCTATCGTGTGTTCAACCCACCGTGTGTTCAACCCACCGTGTGTTCAACCCACCGTGTGTTAACCCTACCCTGTGTTCAACCCAACGTGTGTTCAACCCACCGTGTGTTAAACCTACCCTGTGTTCAACCCACCGTGTGTTCAACCCACCGTGTGTTCAACCCACCGTGTGTTCAACCCACCGTGTGTTCACCCCACCGTGTGTTCAACCCACCATGTGTTCAACCTACCGTGTGTTCAACCCACCGAATGTTCAACCCACCGTGTGTTCAACCCACCGTGTGTTCAACCCACCGTGTGTTCAACCCACCGTGTGTTCAACCCACCGTGTGTTAAACCTACCGTGTGTTCAACCCACCGACTGTTCAACCTACTGTGTGTTCAACCCACCGTGTGTTCAACCCACAGTGGGTTCAGCCCACGTGTGTTCAACCCACCGTGTGTTAAACCTACCGTGTGTTCAACCCACCGTGTGTTAAACCTACCGTGTGTTCAACCCCCTGAATGTTCAACCCACCGTGTGTTAAACCTACCGTGTGTTCAACCCATTGTGTGTTCAACCCACCGTGTGTTCAACCCACCGCGTGTTCAACCCACCGTGTGTTCAACGCAACGTATGTTCAACCCACGGTGTGTTAAACCCACTGTGTGTTCAACCCACTGTGTGTTCAACACACCGTGTGTTCAACCCACCGTGTGTTCAACCCACCGTGCGTTAAACCCACCGTGTGTTCAACCCACCGTGTGTTCAACCCTCCGTGTGTTCAACCCACGGTGTGTTCAACACACCGTGTGTTAAACCCACCGTGTGTTCAACCTACTGTGTGTTCAACACATCGTGTGTTCAACCCACCGTGTGTTCAACCCACCGTGTGTTCAACCCACCGTTTGTTCAATCCACCGTGTGTTCAACCCACCGTGTGTTCAACCCACCGTGTGTTAAATCTACCGTGTGTTCAACCCACCGTGTGTTCAACCCACTGTGTGTTCAACCCACCGTGTGTTAAACCTACCGTGTATTCAACCCACCGTGTGTTCAACCCACCGTGTGTTAAATCTACCGTGTGTTAAACCCACCGTGTGTTCAACCCACTGTGTGTTCAACCCACCATGTGTTAAACCTACCGTGTGTTCAACCCACCGTGTGTTCACCCCACCGTGTGTTCAACCCACCATGTGTTCAACCTACCGTGTGTTCAACCCACCGAATGTTCAACCCACCGTGTGTTCAACCCACCGTGTGTTCAACCCACCGTGTGTTCAACCCACCGTGTGTTCAACCCACCGTGTGTCAAACCTACCGTGTGTTCAATCCACCGTGTGTTCAATCCACCGTGTTTTCAACACATCGTGTGTTCAACCCACCGTGTGTTCAACCCACCGTGTGTTAAACCTATCGTGTGTTCAACCCACCGTGTGTTCAACCCACCGTGTGTTCAACCCACCGTGTGTTAAACCTACCCTGTGTTCAACCCACCGTGTGTTCAACCCACCGTGTGTTCAACCCACCGTGTGTTCAACCCACCGTGTGTTCAACCCACCGTGTGTTCAACCCACCGTGTGTTCAACCCACCGTGTGTTAAACCTACCGTGTGTTAAACCCACCGTGTGTTCAACCCACCGTGTGTTCAACCCACCGTGTGTAAAACCTACTGTGTGTTCAACCCACCGTGTGTTCAACCCACCGTGTGTCCAACCCACCGTGTGTTTAACCCACCGTGTGTTCAACTCACCGTCTGTTCAACCCACCGTGTGTTCAACCAACCGTGTGTTCAACCCACCGTGTGTTAAACCTACCGTGTGTTCAACCCACCGTGTGGTAAACCTACCGTGTGTTCAACTCACCGTGTGTTCAACCCACCGTGTGTTCAACCCACCGTGTGTTAAACCCACCGTGTGTTAAACCTACCGTGTGTTCAACCCACCGTGTGTTCAACCCACCGTGTGTTAAACCTATCGTGTGTTCAACCCACCGTGTGTTCAACCCACCGTGTGTTCAACCCACCGTGTGTTAAACCTACCCTGTGTTCAACCCACCGTGTGTTCAACCCACCGTGTGTTCAACCCACCGTGTGTTCAACCCACCGTGTGTTCAACCCACCGTGTGTTCAACCCACCGTGTGTTCAACCCACCGTGTGTTAAACCTACCGTGTGTTAAACCCACCGTGTGTTCAACCCACCGTGTGTTCAACCCACCGTGTGTAAAACCTACTGTGTGTTCAACCCACCGTGTGTTCAACCCACCGTGTGTCCAACCCATCGTGTGTTAAACCCACCGTGTGTTCAACTCACCGTGTGTTCAACCCACCGTGTGTTCAACCAACCGTGTGTTCAACCAACCGTGTGTTAAACCCATCGTGTGTTCAACCCATCGTGTGTTTAACCCACCGTGTGTTAAAACTACCGTGTGTTCAACCCACTGTCTGTTCAACCCACCGTGTGTTCAACCCACCGTGTGTTTAACCTACCGTGTGTTCAACCCACCGTGTGTTCAACCCACCGTATGTTAAATCTACCGTGTGTTAAACCCACTGTGTGTTCAACCCACCGTGTGTTCAACCCACCATGTGTTAAACCTACTGTGTGTTCAACCCACCGTGTGTTCAACCCACCGTGTGTTCAACCCACCGTGTGTTCAACCCACCATGTGTTCAACCTACCGTGTGTTCAACCCACCGAATGTTCAACCCACCGTGTGTTAAACCTACCGTATGCTCAACCCACTGTGTGTTCAACCCACCGTGTGTTCAACCCACCGTGTGTTCAACCCACCGTGTGTTCAACCCACGGTGTGTTAAATGTACCGTGTGTTCAACCCACTGTGTATTCAACCCACCGTGTGTTCAACCCACCGTGTGTTAAACCTACCGTGTGTTCAACCCACCGTATGTTCAACCCACGGTGTGTTAAATCTACCGTGTGTTCAACCCACCGTGTGTTCACCCCACCGTGTGTTCAACCCACCGTGTGTTCAACCCACCATGTGTTCAACCCACGGTGTGTTAAATCTATCGTGTGTTCAACCCACCGTGTGTTCACCCCACCGTGTGTTCAACCCACCGTGTGTTCAACCCACCGTGTGTTAAATCTACCGTGTGTTCAACCCACCGTGTGTTGAACCCACCGTGTGTTCAACCCACTGTGTGTTAAACCTACCCTGTGTTCAACCCACCGTGTGTTCAACCCACCATGTGTTCAACGCACCGTGTGTTCAACCCACCGTGTGTTCAACCCACCGTGTGTTCAACCCACCGTGTGTTAAACCTACCGTGTGTTAAACCCACCGTGTGTTCAACCCACCGTGTGTTCAACCCGCCGTGTGTTCAACCCACCATGTGTTCAACCCACCGTGTGTTAAACCTACCGTGTGTTCAACCCACCGTGTGTTCAACCCACCATGTGTTCAACCCACCGTGTGTTAAACCTACCGTGTGTTCAACCCACCGTGTGTTCAACCCACCGTGTGTTCAACACACCGTGTGTTAAACCTACCGTGTGCTCAACCCATTGTGTGTTCAACCCACCGTGTGTTCAACCCACCATGTGTTCAACCCACCGTGTGTTCAACCCACCGTGTGTTCAACCCACGGTGTGTTAAACCCACCGTGTGTTCAAGCTACTGTGTGTTCAACACACCGTGTGTTCAACCCACCGTGTGTTCAACCCACCGTGTGTTCAACCCACCGTTTGTTCAACCCACCGTGTGTTCAACCCACCGTGTGTTCAACCCATCGTGTGTTAAATCTACCGTGTGTTCAACCCACCGTGTGTTCAACCCACCGTGTGTTCAACCCACCGTGTGTTAAACCTACCGTGTGTTCAACCCACCGTGTGTTCAACCCACTGTGTGTTGAATCTACTGTGTGTTAAACCAACCGTGTGTTCAACCCACCGTGTGTTCAACCCACCGTGTGTTAAACCTACCGTGTGTTCAACCCACCGTGTGTTCAACCCACCGTGTGTTCACCCCACCGTATGTTCAACCCACCATGTGTTCAACCTACCGTGTGTTCAACCCACCGAATGTTCAACCCACCGTGTGTTCAACCCACCATGTGTTCAACCCACCGTGTGTTAAACCTACCGTGTGTTCAACCCACCGTGTGTCCAACCCACCGTGTGTTCAACACACCGTGTGTTAAACCTACCGTGTGCTCAACCCATTGTGTGTTCAACCCACCGTGTGTTCAACCCACCGTGTGTTCAACCCACCGTGTGTTCAACCCACCGTGTGTTCAACCCATGGTGTGTTAAACCCACCGTGTGTTCAACCTACTGTGTGTTCAACACACCGTGTGTTCAACCCACCGTGTGTTCAACCCACCGTGTGTTCAACCCACCGTTTGTTCAACCCACCGTGTGTTCAACCCACCGTGTGTTCAACCCACCGTATGTTAAATCTACCGTGTGTTCAACCCACCGTGTGTTCAACCCACCGTGTGTTCAACCCACCATGTGTTCAACCTACCGTGTGTTCAACCCACCGGGTGTTCAACCCACCGTGTATTAAATCTACCGTGTGTTAAACCCACCGTGTGTTCAACGCAACGTGTGTTCAACCCACGGTGTGTTAAACCCACCGTGTGTTCAACCCACTGTGTGTTCAACACACCGTGTGTTCAACCCACCGTGTGTTCAACCCACCGTGTGTTTAACCCACCGTGTGTTCAACCCACCGTGTGTTCAACCCACCGTGTGCTCAACCCACCGTGTGTTCAACCCACGGTGTGTTAAATCTACCGTGTGTTCAACCCACCGTGTGTTCAACCCACCGTGTGCTCAACCCACCGTGTGTTAAACCTACCGTGTGTTCAACCCACCATGTGTTCAACCCACCGTGTGTAAAATCTACCGAGTGTTAAACCCACCATGTGTTCAACCCACCGTGTGTTCAACCCACCATGTGTTTAACCTACCGTGTGTTCAACCCACCGTGTGTTCAACCCACCGTGTGTTCAACCCACCGTGTGTTAAACCTACCGTGTGTTCAACCCATCATGTGTTCAACCCACCGTGTGTTCAACCCACCGTGTGTTCAACCCACCGTGTGTTCAACCCACCGTGTGTTCAACCCACCGTGTGTTCAACCCACCGTGTGTTCAACCCACCGTGTGTTCAACCCACCGTGTGTTCAACCCACGGTGTGTTAAACCCACCGTGTGTTCAACCTACTGTGTGTTCAACACACCGTGTGTTCAACCCACCGTGTGTTCAACCCACCGTGTGTTAAACCCACCGTGTATTCAACCCACAATGTGTTCAACCCACCGTGTGTTCAATCCACCGTGTGTTAAATCTACCGTGTGTTCAACCCACCGTGTGTTCAACCCACCGCGTGTTAAACCTACCGTGTGTTCAACCCATCGTGTGTTCAACCCACGCTTTGTTAAATCTACCGTGTGTTAAACCCATTGTGTGTTCAACCCACCGTGTGTTCAACCCACCATGTGTTAAACCTACCGTGTGTTCAACCCACCGTGTGTTCAACCCACCATGTGTTCAACCCACCGTGTGTTCAACCCACCATGTGTTCAACCTACCGTGTGTTCAACCCACCGAATGTTCAACCCACCGTGTGTTAAACCTACCGTATGTTCAACCCACCGTGTGTTCAACCCACCGTGTGTTCAACCCACCGTGTGTTAAACCTACCGTGTATTCAACCCACCGTGTGTTTAACCCACCGTGTGTTCAACCCACCGTGTGTTAAACCTACCGTGTGTTCAACCCACCGTGTGTTAAATCTACCGTGTGTTCAACCCACCGTGTGTTCAACCCACCGTGTGTTCAACCCACCGTGTGTTCAACCTTCGGTGTGTTAAACCTACCATGTGTTCAACCCACTGTGTGTTCAACCCACCGTGTGTTCAACCCACCGTGTGTTAAATCTACCGTATGTTCAACCCCCCGTGTGTTCAACCCACCGTGTGTTCAACCCACCGTGTGTTAAACCTACCATGTGTTCAACCCACCGTGTGTTCAACCCACCGTGTGTTAAATCTACCGTATGTTAAACCCACCGTGTGTTCAACCCACCGTGTGTTCAACCCACCATGTGTTAAACCTACCGTGTGTTCAACCCACCGTGTGTTCAACCCACCGTGTGTTAAACCTACCGTGTGTTCAACCCACCGTGTGTTCAACCCACCGTGTGTTCAACCCACCGTGTGTTCAACCCACCATGTGTTCAACCTACCGTGTGTTCAACCCACCGAATGTTCAACCCACCGTGTGTTCAACCCACTGTGTGTTCAACTCACCGTGTGTTCAACCCACCGTGTGTTCAACCCACCGTATGTTAAACCTACCGTGTGTTCAACCCACCGAATGTTCAACCCACCGTGTGTTCAACCCACAGAGTGTTCAACCCACCGTATGTTCAACCCACTGTGTGTTCAACCCACTGTGTGTTCAACCTACCGTGTGTTCATCCCACGGTGTGATAAATCTACCGTGTGTTCAACCCACCGTGTGTTCAACCCACCGTGTGTTTCACCCACTGTGTGTTATACCTACCGTGTGTTCAACCCACCGTGTGTTCAACCCACGGTGTGTTAAATCTACCGTGTGTTCAACCCACCGTGTGTTCAACCCACCGTGTGTTCAACCCACCATGTGTTCAACCCACCGTGTGTTAAACCTACCGTGTGTTCAACCCACCGTGTGTTCAACCCACCGTGTGTTCAACCCACCGTGTGGTAAACCTACCGTGTGTTCAACCCACCGTGTGTTCAACCCACCGTGTGTTCAACCCACCGGGTGTTCAACCCACCGTGTGTTCAACCCACCGTGTGTTAAACCTACCGTGTGGTAAACCCACCGTGTGCTCAACCCACCGTGTGTTCAACCCACCGTGTGTTCAACCTACCGTGTGTTCAACCCACCGTGTGTTCAACCCACCGTGTGTTATACCTACCGTGTGTTCAACCCACCATGTGTTCAACCCACCGTGTGTTCAACCCACCGTGTGTTAGACCTACTGTGTGTTAAACCCACCGAATGTTCAACCCACCGTGTGTTCAATCCACCCTGTGTTAAACCTACCGTGTGTTCAACCTACCGTGTGTTCAACCTACCGTGTGTTCAACCCACCGTGTGTTCAACCCACTGTGTGTTCAACCTACTGTGTGTTAAACCCACCGTGTGTTCAACCCACCGTGTGTTCAACCCACCGTGTGTTAAACCCACAGGTGGGTTGAACACACGGTGGGTTGAACACACGGTGGGTTGATCACACGGTGGGTGGAACACACGGTGGGTTGAACAAACAGTGGGTTGAACACATGATAGGTTGAACACACCGTGGGTTGAACACACGGTGGGTTGAACACAAGGTGGGTTGAACACACGGTGGGTTGATCACATGGTGGGTGGAACACACGGTGGGTTGAACACACGGTGGGTTGAACACACGATAGGTTGAACACACGGTGGGTTGAACACACGGTGGTTTGAACACATGGTGGGTTGAACACACGGTAGGTTGAACACATGGTGGGTTGAACACACGGTGCGTTGAACACACAGTGGGTGAAACACACGGTGGGTTGAACACACAGTGGGTTGAACACACGGTGGGTTGATCACACGGTGGGAGGAACACACGGTGGGTTGAACACATGGTGGGTTCAACTCACGGTGGGTTCAACTCACGGTGTGTTGAACACACGGTGGGTGGAACACATGGTGGGTTGAACACACGGTGGGTTGTACACACGGTGGGTTCAACTCACAGTGCGTTGAACACACGGTGGGTGGAACACATGGTGGCTTGAACACACGGTGGGTTGAACACACGGTGGGTTCAAAACATGGTGGGTTCAACACACGGTGGGTGGAATACACGGTGGGTTGAACACACGGTGGGTTGAACATACGGTGGGCTGGTCACACGGTGGGTTGAACACACGGTGGGTTCAACACACGGTGGGTTGAACCCACGGTGGGTGGAACACACGGTGGGTTGAACACACGGTGGGTTGAACACACGGTGGGTTCAACACACGGTGGGTTGAACACACGGTGGGTTCAACACACAGTGCGTTGAACACACGGTGGGTGGAACACACGGTGGGTTGAACACATGGTGGGTTGAACACACGGTGGGTTGATCAGAAAGTGGGTGGAACACACGGTGGGTTGAACACACGATAGGTTGAACACACGGTGGGTTGAACACACGGTGGGTTGAGCACACAGCCGGTTGAACACAAGGTGGGTTCAAAACACGATGCGTTGAACACACGGAGGGTGGAACACACGGTGGGTTGAACACACGGTGGGTTGAACACACGGTGGGTTCAACACACGGTACAATGAACTCACGGTGGGTGGAACACACGGTGGGTTGAAAACACGGTAGGTTGAACACACAGTGGGTTGAACACAAGGTGGGTTGAACACACGGTGCGTTGAACAAACGGTGGGATGAACACACGGTGCGTTGAACACACGGTGGGTTTAACACATGGTGGGTTGAACACACAGTGCGTTGAACACACGGTGGGTTGAACACATGGTGGGTTGAACACACGGTGGGTTGATCACACGGTGGGTGGAACACACGGTGGGTTGAACAAACGGTGGGTTGAACACACGATAAGTTGAACACACGGTGGATGAACACATGGTGCTTTGAACACACGGTAGGTTGAACACACGGTAGGTTGAACACACGGTGGGTTGAACACACGGTGCGTTGAACACACGGTGGGTGGAGCAAACGGTGGGTTGAACACACAATGGGTTGAACACACGGTGGATTGATCACACAGAGGGTGGAACACACGGTGGGTGGAACACATGGTGGCTTGAACACACGGTGGGTTGAACACACGGTGGGTTCAAAACATGGTGGGTTCAACACACGGTGCGTTGAACACACGGTGGGTGGAACACACGGTGGGTTGAACACACGGTGGGCTGAACATACGGTGGGCTGATCACTCGGTGGGTTGAACTCACGGTGGGTTCAACACACGGTGGGTTGAACACAAGGTGGGTTGAACACACGGTAGGTTGATCACACAGTGGGTTGAACACACGGTGGGTTGAACACACGGGAGGTTGAACACACGGTGGGTTGAACACACGGTGCGTTGAACACACAGTGGGTGGAACACACGGTGGGTTGAACACACAGAGGGTTGAACACACGGTGGGTTGATCACACGGTGGGTGGAACACACGGTGGGTTGAACACTCGGTGGGTTCAACTCACGGTGGGTTCAACTCACGGTGAGCTGAACACACGGTGGGTGGAACACATGGTGGGTTGAACACACGGTGGGTTGAACACACGGTGGGTTCAACTCACGGTGCGTTGAACACACGGTGGGTGGAACACATGGTGGCTTGAACACACGGTGGGTTGAACACACGGTGGGTTCAAAATATGGTGGGTTCAACACACGGTGCGTTGAACACACAGTGGGTGAAACACACGGTGGGTTGAACACACGGTGGGTTGAATATACGGTGGGCTGATCACACGGTGGGTTGAACATATGGTGGGTTCAACACACGGTGGGTTGAACCCACGGTGGGTGGAACACATGGTGGGTTGAACACAAGGTGGGTTGAACACACGGTAGGTTGAACACACGGTGGATTGAACACATGGTGGGTTCAAAACACGGTGGGTTGAACAAACGGTGGGTTGAACACATGGTGGGTTGAACACACGGTGGGTTCAACACACGTCGGGTTCAACACACAGTGCGTTGAACACACAGTGGGTGGAACACACAGTGGGTTGAACACCTGGTGGGTTGAACACACGGTGGGTTGATCAGAAGGTGGGTGGAACACACGGTAGGTTGAACACACGGTAGGTTGAGCACACAGCGGGTTGAACACACGGTGGGTTCAACACACGATGCGTTGAACACACGGTGGGTGGAACACACGGTGGGTTGAACACACGGTGGGTTGAACACATGGTGGGTTCAACACACGGTGCGTTGAACACACGGTGGGTCGAACACACGGTGGGTTGAACACAAGGTGGGTTGAACACACGGTAGGTTGAACGCACGGTGGGTTGAACACAAGGTGGGTTGAACACACGATGGGTTGAACAAACGGTGGGTTAAACACAAGGTGGGTTTAACACACGGTGCTTCAACACACGGTGCGTTGAACACACGGTGGGTTGAACACATGGTGGGTTGAACACACGGTGGGTTGATCACTCGGTGGGTGGAACACACGGTGGGTTGAACACACGGTGGGTTGAACACACGATAAGTTGAACACACGGTGGGTTGAACACACGGTGGTTTGAACACAGAGTGGGTTGAACACACGGTAGGTTGAACACACGGTGGGTTGAACACACGGTGCGTTGAACACACGGTGGGTGGAGCACACGGTTGGTTGAACACACAGTGGGTTGAACACACGGTGGGTTGATCACACGGTGGGTGGAACACACGGTGGGTTGAACACACGGTGGGTTCAACTCACAATGGGTTCAACTCACGGTGCGTTGAACACACGATGGGTGGAACACACGGTGGGTGGAACACACGGTGGGTTGAACACACAGTGGGTTGAACACACGGTGGGTTAATCACACGGTGGGTGGAACACACGGTGGGTTGAACACACGGTGGGTTCAACACACGGTGGGTTCAACTCACGGTACGTTGAACACAGTGTGGGTGGAACACATGGTGGGTTGAACACATGGTGGGTTGAACACACGGTGGGTTCAAAACATGGTGGGTTCAACACACGGTGCGTTGAACACACGGTGGGTGGAACACACGGTGGGTTGAACACACAGTGGGTTGAACATACGGTGGGCTGATCACACGGTGGGTTCAACACACGGTGGGTTCAACACACGGTGGGTTGAACCCACGGTGAGTGGAACACACGGTGGGTTGAACACAAGGTGGGTTGAACACACGGTAGGTTGAACACACAGTGGGTTGAACACACGGTGGGTTCAACAAACGGTGGGTTGAACTAACGGTGGGTTGAACACACGGTGGGTTGAACACACGGTGGGTTGAACACACGGTGGGTTCAACACACGGTGCGTTGAACACACGGTGGGCTGATCAGAAGGTGGGTGGAACACACGGTGGGTTGAACACACGATAGGTTGAACACATGGTGGGTTGAACACACGGTGGGTTGAACACACGGCGGGTTGAACACACGGTGGGTTCAACACATGATGCGTTGAACACACGGTGGGTGGAACACACGCTGGGTTGAACACACGGTGGGTTGAACACACGGTGGGTTCAACACATGGTGCGTTGAACACACGGTGGGTGGAACACACGGTGGGTTGAACAAAAGGTGGGTTTAACACACGGTAGGTTTAACACACGGTGGGTTGAACACAAGGTGGGTTGAACACACGGTGGGTTGAACACACGGTGGGTTGAACACACGGTGGGTTCAACACACGGTGGGTTCAACACACGGTGCGTTGAACACACGGTGGGTTGAACACATGGTGGGTTGAACACACGGTGGGTTGATGACACGGTGGGTGGAACACACGGTGGGTTGAACAGACGAGAGGTTGAACACACGGTGGGTTGAACATACGGTGGGTTAAACACATGGTGGGTTGAACACATGGTGGGTTCAACACACGGTGGGTTCAACACACGATGTGTTGAACAAACGGTGGGTTGAACACACGGTGGGTTGAACACACGGTCGGTTGAACACACGGTGGGTTGATCACACGGTGGGAGGAACACACTGTGGGTTGAACACGCGGTGGGTTGAACACATGATAGAATGAACACACGGTGGGTTGAACATACGGTGGGTTGAACACAAGGTGGGTTGAACACACGGTGGGTTGATCACATGGTGGGTGGAACACACGGTAGGTTGAACACACGGTGGATTGCACACACGATAGGTTGAACACACGGTGGGTTGAACACACGGTGGGTTGAACACACGGTGGGTTGAACACACGGAAGATTGAACACATGGTGGGTTGAACACACGGAAGATTAAACACACGGTGCGTTGAACACACAGTGGGTGGAACACACAGTGGGTTGAACACAATGTGGGTTGAACACACGGTGGGTTGATCACATGGTGGGTGGAACACACAGTGGGTTGAACACACGGTGGATTGCACACACGATAGGTTGAACACACGGTTGGTTGAACACACGGTGGGTTGAACACACGGTGGGTTCAACACACGGTGGGTTGAACACAAGGTGGGTTGAACACACGGTGGGTTGATCACATGGTGGGTGGAACACACGGTGGGTTGAACACACGGTGGATTGCACACACGATAGGTTGAACACACGGTGGGTTGAACACACGGTGGGTTGAACACACGGTAGGTTGAACACACGGTATGTTGAACACACGGTGGGTGGAACACACGGTGGGTTGAACACACAGTGGTTTGAGCACACAATGGGTTGGTCACACGGTGGGTGGAACACACGGTGGGTTCAACACACGGTGGGTTCAACACACGGTGGGTTCAACTCAAGGTGTGTTGAACACACGGTGGGTGGAACACATGGTGGGTTGAACACACGGTGGGTTGAACATACGGTGGGTTCAAAACATGGTGGGTTCAACACACGGTGCGTTGAACACAAAGTGGGTGGAACACACGGTGGGTTGAACACACGGTGGGTTGAACATACGGTGGGCTGATCACACAGTGGGTTGAACACACGGTGGGTTGAACACACGGTGGGTTGAACACAAGGTGGGTTGAACACACATAGGGTGGAACACACGGTGGGTTGAACACAAGGTGGGTTGAACACACGGTAGGTTGAACACACGGTGGGTTGAATATATGGTGGGTTCAACACACGGTGGGTTGAACAAACTGTGGGTTGAACACACGGTTGGTTGAACACACGGTGGGTTGAACACATGGTGGGTTCAACACACGGTGCGTTGAACACACGGTGGGTGGAACACACGGTGGGTTGAACACATGGTGGGTTGAACACACGGTGGGTTGATCAGAAGGTGGGTGGAACACACGATGGGTTGAACACATGATAGGTTGAACACACGGTGGGTTGAACACACGGTGGGTTGAACACACGGCGGGTTGAACACACGGTGGGTTCAACACACGATGCGTTGAACAGACGGTGGGTGGAACACACGGTGGGTTGAACACAAGGTGGGTTGAACACACGGTAGGTTGAACACACGGTGGGTTGAACACAAGGTTGGTTGAACACACGGTGGGTTGAACACACGGTGGGTTGAACACAAGGTGGGTTGAACACATGGTAGGTTGAACACACGGTGGGTCGAACAAACGGTGGGTTGAACACACGGTGCGTTGAACACACGGTGGGTTGAACACACAGTGGGTTCAACACACGGTGCGTTGAACACACGGTGGGTTGCACACATGGTGGGTTGAACACACGGTGGGTTGATCACACGGTGGGTGGAACACACGGTGGGTTGAACACACGATAGGTTGAACACACGGTGGGTTGAACATACGGTGGGTTGAACACACGGTGGGTTGAACACACTGTGGGTTCAACACACGGTGGGTTCAACATACGATGCGTTGAACACACGGTGGGTTGATCACACGGTAGGAGGAACACACTGTGGGTTGAACACGCGGTGGGTTGAACACATGATAGGTTGATCACACGGTGGGTTGAACACACGGTGGGTTGAACACAAGGTGGGTTGAACACACGGTGGGTTGATCACATGGTGGGTGGAACACACGGTGGGTTGAACACACGGTGGATTGCACACACGATAGGTTGAACACACGGTGGGTTGAACACACGATGGGTTGAACACACGGTGGGTTGAACACACAGTAGGTTGAACACACGGTGGGTTGAACACACGGTGCGTTGAACACACGGTGGGTGGAACACACGGTGGGTTGAACACACAGTGGGTTGAGCACACGGTGGGTTGATCACACGGTGGGTGGAACACATGGTGGGTTGCACACACGGTGGGTTGAACACACGGTGGGTGGAACACATGGTGGGTTGAACACACGGTGGGTGGAACACATGGTGGGTTGAACAAACGGTGGGTTGAACACACGGTGGGCTCAAAACATGGTGAGTTCAACACACGGTGTGTTGAACACACGGTGGGTGGAACACACGGTGGGTTGAACACACGGTGGGTTGAACATATGGTGGGCAGATCAGACAGTGGGTTGAACACGCGGTGGGTTGAACACACGGTGGGTTGAACACACGGTGGGTGGAACACACGGTGGGTTGAACACAAGGTGGGTTGAACACACGGTAGGTTGAACACACGGTGGGTTGAACACACGGTGGGTTGAACACACGGTGGGTTGAACAAACGGTGGGTTGAACAAACGGTGGGTTGAGCACACGGTGGGTTGAACACACGGTGGGTTCAACACACGGTGCGTTGAACAGACAGTGGGTGGAACACACGGTGGGTTGAACACATGGTGGGTTGAACACACGGTGGGTTGATCAGAAGGTGGGTGGAACACACGGTGGGTTGAACACACGATAGGTTGAACACACGGTGGGTTGAACACACAGTGGGTTGAACACACGGCGGGTTCAACACACGGTGGGTTGAACACACGTTGGATTCAACACACGGTGCGTTGAATACACGGTGGGTGGAACACACGGTGGGTTGAACACAGGGTGGGTTGAACACACGGTGGGTTGATCAGACGGTGGGTGGAACACACGGTGGGTTGAACACACGATAGGTTGAACACACGGTGGGTTGAACACACGGTGGGTTGAACACACGGTGGGTTGAACACACGGTGGGTTCAACAAACGATGCATTGAACACAAGGTGGGTGGAACACACGGTGGGTTGAACACACGGTGGGTCGAACACATGGTGGGTTGATCACACGGTGGGTGGAACACACGGTGGGTTGATTACACGATACGTTGAACACACGGTGGGTTGAACACACGGTAGGTTGAACACACGGTGGGTTGAACACACGGTGGGTTGAACACAATGTGGGTTGAACACACGGTGGGTTGATCACATGGTGGGTGGAACACTTTTTGGGTTCAACACACGGTGGGTTGAACACATGGTGGGTGAACACATGGTGGGTTGAACACATGGTGGGTTGATCAGAAGGTGGGTGGAACACACGGTGGATTGAACACATGGTGGGTTGAACACACGTTGGGTTGATTAGAAGGTGGGTGGAACACACGGTGGGTTGAACACACGATAGGTTGAACACACGGTGGGTTGAACACACGGCGGGTTGAACACTCGGTGGTTTCAACACACGATGTGTTGAACACACGGTGGGTGGAACACATGCTGGGTTGAACAGACGGTCGGTTGAACACACGGTGGGTTCAACACACGGTGCGTTGAACACACGGTGGGTGGAACACACGGTGGGTTGAATACAAGGTGGGTTGAACACACGGTAGGTTGAACACACGCTGGGTTGAACACAAGGTGGGTTGAACACACGGTGGGTTGAACAAACGGTGGGTTGAACACACGGTGCGTTGAACACACGGTGGGTTCAACACACGGTGGGTTCAACACACGGTGCGTTGAACATACGGTGGGTAGAACACATGGTGGCTTGAACACACGGTGGGTTGATCACACGGTGGGTGGAACACACGGTGGGATGAACACACGAGAGGTTGAACACACAGTGGGTTGAACATACGGTGGGTTGAACAAACGGTGGGTTGAACACATGGTGGGTTCAACACACGGTGGGTTCAACACACGATGCGTTGAAAACACGGTGGGTCGAACACACGGTGGGTTGAACACACGGTCGGTTGAACACACGGTGGGTTGAACACACGGTGGGAGGAACACATTGTGGGTTGAACACACGGTGGGTTAAACACATGATAGGTTGAACACACGGTGGGTTGAACCCACGGTGGGTTGAACACAAGGTGGGTTGAACACACGGTGGGTTGATCACATGGTGGGTGGAACACACGGTGGGTTGAACACACGGTGGATTGCACACACGATGGGTTAAACACATGATAGGTTGAACACACGGTGGGTTGAACACACGGTGGGTTGAACACACGGTAGGTTGAACACACGGTATGTTGAACACACGGTGGGTTGAACACACGATGCGTTGAACATACGGTGGGTGGAACACACGGTGGGTTGAACACACAGTGGTTTGAGCACACAGTGGGTTGGTCACACGGTGGGTGGAACACACGGTGGGTTCAACACACGGTGGGTTCAACACATGGTGGGTTCAACTCAAGGTGTGTTGAACACACGGTGGGTGGAACACATGGTGGGTTGAACACACGGTGGGTTGAACATACGGTGGGTTCAAAACATGGTGGGTTCAACACACAGTGCGTTGAACACAAAGTGGGTGGAACACACGGTGGGTTGAACACACGGTGGGTTGAATATACGGTGGGCTGATCACACAGTGGGTTGAACACACGGTGGGTTGATCACACGGTGGGTTGAACACACGGTGGGTTGAACACACAGTGGGTGGAACACACGGTGGGTTGAACACAAGGTGGGTTGAACACACGGTAGGTTGAACACACGGTGGGTTGAATATATGGTGGGTTCAACACACGGTGGGTTGAACAAACTGTGGGTTGAACACACGGTGGGTTGAACACACGGTGGGTTGAACACACGGTGGGTTCAACACACGGTGTGTTGAACACAAGGTGGGTGGAACACACGGTGGGTTGAACACATTGTGGGTTGAACACACGGTGGGTTGATCAGAAGGTGGGTGGAACACACGATGGGTTGAACACACGATAGGTTGAACACACGGTGGGTTGAACACACGGTGGGTTGAACACACGGCGGGTTGAACACACGGTGGGTTCAACACACGATGCGTTGAACACACGGTGGGTGGAACACACGGTGGGTTGAACACAAGGTGGGTTGAACACATGGTAGGTTGAACACACGGTGGGTTGAACACAAGGTTGGTTGAACACACAGTGGGTTGAACACACGGTGCGTTGAACACACGGTGGGTTGAACACACAGTGGGTTTAACACACGGTGGGTTTAACACACGGTGGGTTTAACACACGATGGGTTTAACACACGGTGGGTTTAACACACGGTGGGTTTAACACACGGTGAGTTTAACACACGGTGGGTTTAACACACGGTGGGTTTAACACACGGTGGGTTGAACACACAGTGTGTTTAACACACGGTAGGTTTAACACACGGTGGGTTGAACACACGGTGGGTTGAACACACGGTGGTTTGAACACACGGTAGGTTTAACACACGGTGGGTTGAACACACGGTGGGTTAAACACATGGTGGGTTGTACAAACGGTGGGTGTAACACACGGTGGGTTAAACACACAGAAGGTTTAACACACGGTGGGTTGAACACACGGTGGGTTGAACACACGGTGGGTTGAACACATGGTGGGTTGAACACACGGTGGGTTGAACACACGGTGTGTTGAACACACGGTGGGTTTAACACACAGTAGGTTTAACTCTTGGTGGGTTTAACACACGGTGAGTTTAACACACGGTGGGTTGAACACCCGGTGGGTTGAACACGCGGTGGGTTTAACACACGGTGGGTTTAACACACGGCCTGTTTAACACACGGTGGGTTGAACACACGGTAGGTTGAACACACGGTGGGTTGAACATACGGTGGGTTGAACCCACGGTAGGTTGAACACACGGTGGGTTGAACACACGGTGGGTTGAACACACGGTAGGTTGAACACACAGTGGGTTGAACATACGATGCGTTGAACACACGGTGGGTGGAACACACGGTAGGTTGAACACACGGTGGGTTCAACACACGGTGGGTTGAACACACGGTGGGTTGAACACACGAAAGGTTGAACACACGGTAGGTTGAACACACGGTAGGTTGAACACACGGTGGGTTCAACACACGGTGGGTTCAACACACGGTGGGTTGAACACACACTAGGTTGAACACACGGTGGGTTGAACACACGGTGGGTTGAACACACGGTGGGTTGAACACACCGTAGGTTGAACACACAGTGGGTTGAACACACGGTGGGTTGAACACACGGTAGGTTGAACACACAGTGGGTTGAACATACGGTGCGTTGAACTCACGGTGGGTGGAACACACGGTAGGTTGAACACACGGTGGGTTCAACACACGGTGGGTTGAACACACGGTGGGTTGAACACACGATAGGCTGAACACACGGTAGGTTGAACACACGGTAGGTTGAACACACGGTGGGTTCAACACACGGTGGGTTCAACACATAGTGGGCTCAACACACACTAGGTTGAACACACGGTGGGTTGAACACACGGTGGGTTGAACACACGGTGGGTTGAACACACCGTAGGTTGAACACACGGTGGGTTGAACACACGGTGGGTTGAACACACGGTAGGTTGAACACACGGCGGGTTGAACATACGGTGCGTTGAACACACGGTGGGTGGAACACACAGTGGGTTGAACACACGGTGGGTTGAACACACGGTGGGTTGAACACAAGGTGGGTTGAACACACGGTAGGTTGAACACACGTTGGGTTGAACACACGGTGGGTTGAACACACGGTGGGTTGAACACACGGTGGGTTGAACACACGATAGGTTGAACACACGGTGGGTTGAACACACAGTAGATTGAACAGACGGTGGGTTGAACACACGGTGGGTTAAACATACGGTGGGTTCAACACAGAGTGCGTTGAACACACGGTGGGTGGAACACACGGTGGGTTGAACACACGGTGGGTTGAACACACGGTGGACTGATAACACGGTGGGTTGAACACACAGTGGGTTCAACAAACGGTGGGTTGAACACACGGTGGGTTCAACACACGGTAGATTCAACACATAGTGGGTTGAAAACACATTGGGTTGATCAAACGGTGGGTGGAACACACGGTGGGTTGAACACACGGTGGGTTTAACACACGGTGGGTTCAACACACGGTGGGTTCGACACATGGTGTGTTCAACAGACGGTGGGTTCCACACATGGTGGGTTGAATACACGGTGGGTTGAACACACGGTAGGTTGAACACACGGTGGGTTGAACACACGGTGGGTTCAACACACGGTGGGTTGAACACACGGTGGGTTGAACACACGATAAGTTGAACACACCATGGGTTGAACACACGGTGGGTTGAACACACGGTGGGTTGAACACACGGTAGGTTGAACACACGGTGGGTTGAACACACAGTGGGTTGAACACACGGTAGGTTGAACACACGGTGGGTTGAACATACGGTGCGTTGAACACACGGTGGGTGGAACACACGGTAGGTTGAACACACGGTGGGTTCAACACACGGTGGGTTGATTACACGATGGGTTGAACACACGATAGGTTGAACGCACGGTAGGTTGAACACAGGGTAGGTTGAACACACGGTGGGTTGAACACACGGTGGGTTCAACACACGGTGGGTTGAACACACGGTGGGTTGAACACACGATAAGTTGAACACACCATGGGTTGAACACACGGTGGGTTGAACACACGGTGGGTTGAACACACGGTAGGTTGAACACACGGTGGGTTGAACACACAGTGGGTTGAACACACGGTAGGTTGAACACACGGTGGGTTGAACATACGGTGCGTTGAACACACGGTGGGTGGAACACACGGTAGGTTGAACACACGGTGGGTTCAACACACAGTGGGTTGATTACACGATGGGTTGAACACACGATAGGTTGAACGCACGGTAGGTTGAACACAGGGTAGGTTGAACACACGGTGGGTTCAACACACGGTGGGTTCAACACACAGTGGGTTGAACACACACTAGGTTGAACACACGGTGGGTTGAACACACGGTGGGTTGAACACACGGTGGGTTGAACACACCGTAGGTTGAACACACGGTGGGTTGAACACACGGTGGGTTGAACACACGGTACGTTGAACACACGGTGGTTTGAACATACGGTGCGTTGAACACACGGTGGGTGGAACACACGGTAGGTTGAACACACGGTGGGTTCAACACACGGTGGTTTGAACACACGGTGGGTTGAACACACGATAGGTTGAACACACGGTAGGTTGAACACACGGTAGGTTGAACACACGGTGGGTTCAACACACGGTGGGTTCAACACACGGTGGGTTGAACACACACTGGGTTTAAAACACGGTGGGTTGAACACACGGTGGGTTGAACACACCGTAGGTTGAACACATTGTGGGTTGAACACACGGTGGGTTGAACACACGGTAGGTTGAACACATGGTGGGTTGAACATACGGTGCGTTGAACACACGGTGGGTGGAACACACAGTGGGTTGAACACACGGTGGGTTGAACATACGGTGGGTTGAACACAAGGTGGGTTGAACACACGGTAGGTTGAACACACGGTTGGTTGAACACAAGGTGGGTTGAACACACGGTGGGTTGAACAAACGCTGGGTTGAACACACCGTGGGTTGAACACACAGTGGGTTGAACACACGGTGGGTTCAAAACACGGTGCTTTGAACAAACGGTGGGTGGAACACACGGTGGGTTGAACACATGGCGGGTTGAACACACGGTGGGTTGATCACACGGTGGGTGGAACACATGGTGGGTTGAACACACGATAGGTTGAACACACGGTCGGTTGAACACACAGTGGGTTGAACACACGGTGGGTTGAACACACGGTGGGTTCAACACATGGTGGGTTCAACACACGATGCATTGAACACACAGTGGGTGGAACACACGGTGGGTTGAACACACAGTGGGTTGAACACACGGTGGGTTGATCACACGGTGGGTGGAACACACGGTGGGTTGAACACACGGTGTGTTGAACACATGATAGGTTGAACACACTTTGGGTTGAACACACGGTGGGTTGAACACAAGGTGGTTTGAACACACGGTGGGTTGATCACATGGTGGGTGGAACACACGGTGGGTTGAACACACGGTGGATTGAACACACGGTGGTTTGAACACACGGTGGGTTGAACACACAATGGGTTGAACACACGGTGGGTTGAACACACAGTGGGTTTAACACACGGTGGGTTGAACACACAGTGGGTTGAACACACGGTGGTTTGAACACACGGTGGGTTGAACCAACGGTGCGTTGAACACATGTTGGGTGGAACACACGGTGGGTTGAACACACACTGGGCTGAACACACGGTGGGTTGATCACACGGTGGGTGGAACACACGGTGGGTTCAACACACGGTGGGTTCAACACACGGTGGGTTCAACACACGGTGGGTTCAACACACGGTGCGTTGAACACACGGTGGGTGGAACACATTGTGGGTTGAACACACGGTGGGTTGAACACACGGTGGGTTCAAAAACACGGTGGGTTCAACACATGGTGCGTTGAACACACGGTGGGTGGAACACACGGTGGGTTGAACACAAGGTGGGTTGAACACACGGTAGGTTGAACACACGGTGGGCTGAACACACGGTGGGTTGAACACACAGTAAATTGAACACAAGGTGGGTTGAACACACGGTGGGTTGAACACAAGGTGGTTCCACCCACCGCGCACCGTGTGTTGAACCCACCGTGTGTTGAACCCACCGTGTGTTCAACCCACCGTGTGTTCAATCCACCGTGTGTTCATACACCCTGTGTTCAACCTATCGGGTGTTCAACCCACCGTGTGTTCAACCCACCGTGTGTTGCACCCACGGTGTGTTCATTGCACTGTGTGTTGAACCCACCATGTGTTCAACCCACTGTGTGATCAACCCACTATGAGTTCAACCCACTGTGTGTTCAACCTATCGTGTGTTCAACTCACCATGTGTTGAACCCTAAACCCTAAACCTATCGTGTGTTCAACTCACCATGTGTTGAACCCTAAACCCTAAACCCTAAACCCTATCGTGGGTTGAACACACGGTGGGTTGAACACACGGTGGGTTGAACACACGGTGAGTTGAACACAAGGTGCGTTGAACACACGGTGGGTTGAATACATGGTGGGTGGAACACACGGTGGGTGGAACACACGGTGGGTTGCACACACAAAAGGTTGAACACACGGTGGGTTTAACTCACGGTGGGTTGAACACACGGTGGGTTGAACACACGGTAGGTTGAACACACGGTGGGTTGAACACACGGTGCGTTGAACACACGGTGGGTGGAACACACGGTGGGTTGAACACCCAGTGGGTTAAACACACAGTGGATTGACACACGGTGGGTGGAACACACGGTGGGTTGAACACACGGTGGGATCAGCACACGGTGGGTTCAACACACAGTGCGTTGAACACACGGTGGGTTGAACACACGTTGGGTATAACACATGGTGGGTTGAACACACGGTGTGTTGAACACACGGTGGGTTCAACTCACGGTGCGTTGAACACACGGTGGGTGGAACACATGGTGGCTTGAACACACGGTGGGTTGAACACATGGTGGGTTCAAAACATGGTGGGTTCAACACACGGTGCGTTCAACACACAGTGGGTGGAACACACGGTGGGTTGAACACACAGTGGGTTGAACATACGGTGGGCTGGTCACACGATGGGTTGAACACACTGTGGGTTCAACACACAGTGGGTTGATCAGAAGGTGGGTGGAACACACGGTGGGTTGAACTCAAGGTGGGTTGAACACACGATAGGTTGAACACACGGTTGGTTGAACACACGGTGGGTTGAACACAAGGTGGGTTGAGCACACGGTGGGTTGAACAAACGGTGGGTTGAACACACGGTGCGTTGAACACACGGTGGGTTTAACACACGGTGGGTTCAACACACGGTGCAATGAACACACGGTGGGTTGAACAGACAGTGGGTTGAACACACGGTAGTTTTAACACACGGTGGGTTAAACACACGATGGGTTGAACACACGGTAGGTTGAACACACGATGGGTTGAACACACGGTGCGTTGAACACACGGTGGGTGGAACACACGGTGGGTTGAACACCCAGTGGGTTAAACACACAGTGGATTGACACACGGTGGGTGGAACACACGGTGGGTTGAACACACGGTGGGATCAGCACACGGTGGGTTCAACACACAGTGCGTTGAACACACGGTGGGTTGAACACACGTTGGGTATAACACATGGTGGGTTGAACACACGGTGTGTTGAACACACGGTGGGTTCAACTCACGGTGCGTTGAACACACGGTGGGTGGAACACATGGTGGCTTGAACACACGGTGGGTTGAACACATGGTGGGTTCAAAACATGGTGGGTTCAACACACGGTGCGTTCAACACACAGTGGGTGGAACACACGGTGGGTTGAACACACAGTGGGTTGAACATACGGTGGGCTGGTCACACGATGGGTTGAACACACTGTGGGTTCAACACACAGTGGGTTGATCAGAAGGTGGGTGGAACACACGGTGGGTTGAACTCAAGGTGGGTTGAACACATGATAGGTTGAACACACGGTTGGTTGAACACACGGTGGGTTGAACACAAGGTGGGTTGAGCACACGGTGGGTTGAACAAACGGTGGGTTGAACACACGGTGCGTTGAACACACGGTGGGTTTAACACACGGTGGGTTCAACACACGGTGCAATGAACACACGGTGGGTTGAACACATGGTGGGTTGAACACACGGTGGGTTGATCACACGGTGGGTGGAACACATGGTGGGTTGAACACACGGTGGGTTGAACACACAATAAGTTGAACACACGGTGGGTTGAACACACGGTGCTTTGAACACACGGTGGGTTGATCACACGGTGCGTTGAAGACACGGTGGGTAGAGCACATGGTGGCTTGAACACACAGTGGGTTGAACACACGGTGGGTTCATCACACGGTGGGTGGAACACATGGTGGGTTCATCTCACAGTGGGTTGAACACATGGTGGGTGGAACACATGGTGGCTTGAACACACGGTGTGTTGAAGACACAGTGGGTTCAAAACATGGTGGGTTCAACACACGGTGCGTTGAATACACGGTGGGTGGAACACACGGTGGGTGGAACACACGGTGGGTTGAACACACAGTGGGTTGAACACACGGTGGGTTGATCACACGGTGGGTGGAACACATGGTGGGTTGAACACACGGTGGGTTCAACACACGGTGGGTTCAACTTACGGTGCGTTGAACACACGGTGGGTGGAACACATGGTGGGTTGAACACACGGTGGGTTGAACACACGGTGGGTTCAAAACATGGTGGGTTCAACACACGGTGCGTTGAACACACGGTGGGTGGAACACACGGTGGGTTGAACACACGGTGGGTTGAACATACAGTGGGCTGATCACACGGTGGGTTGAACACACGGTGGGTTCAACACACGGTGGGTTGAACCCACGGTTGGTGGAACACACGGTGGGTTGAACACAAGGTGGGTTGAACACACGGTAGGTTGAACACACAGTGGGTTGAACACACGGTGGGTTGAACACACGGTGGGTTGAACACACGATGGGTTGAACACACGGTGCGTTAAACACACAGTGCGTGGAACACATGGTGGGTTGAACATACGGTGGGCTGGTCACACGGTGGGTTGAACACACGGTGGGTTCAACACACGGTGGGTTGAACCCACGGTAGGTGGAACATACGGTGGGTTGAACACAAAATGGGTTGAACACACGGTAGGTTGAACACACGGTGGGTTGAACACATGGTGGGTTCAACACACGGTGGGTTGAACAAACGGTGGGTTGGACACACGGTAGGTTGAACACACAGTGGGTCGAACACACGGTGGGTTCAACACACAGTGCGTTGAGCACACGGTGGGTGGAACACACGGTGGGTTGAACACATGGTGGGTTGAACACACTGTGGGTTGAACACACTGTGGGTTGAACACACTGTGGGTTGAACACATGGTGGGTGGAACACACGGTAGGTTGAACACACGATAGGTTGAACACACGGTGGGTTGATCACACGGTGGGTTGAGCACACAGCGGGTGGAACACACGGTGGGTTCAACACACGATGCGTTGAACACACGGTGGGTGGAACACACGGTGGGTTGAACACACGGTGGGTTGAACACACGGTGGGTTCAACACACGGTGCCTTGAACACACGGTGGGTGGAACACACGGTGGGTTGAACACAAGGTGGGTTGAACACACGGTAGGTTGAACACACAGTGGGTTGAACACAAGGTGGGTTGAACACACGGTGGGTTGAACAAACGGTGGGTTGAACACACGGTGCGTTGAACACACGGTGGGTTTAACACACGGTGGGTTCAACACATGGTGCGTTGAACACACGGTGGGTTGAACACATGGTGGGTTGAACACACAGTGGGTTGATTACACGGTGGGTGGAACACACGGTGGGTTGAACACATGGTGGGTTGAACACACGATAAGTTGAACACACGGTGGGTTGAACACACGGTAGGTTGGACACACGGTGGGTTGAACACATGGTGCGTTGAACACACGGTGGGTGGAGCACACGGTGGGTTGAACACACAGTGGGTTGAACACACGGTGGGTTGATCACACGGTGGGTGGAACACACGGTGGGTTGAACTGACGGTGGGTTCAACTCACAATGGGTTCAACTCACGGTGCGTTGAACACATGGTGGGTGGAACACACGGAAGGTGGAACACACGGTGGGTTGAACACACAGTGGGCTGAACACATGGTGGGTTGATCACACGGTGGGTGGAACACACAGTGGGTTGAACACACGGTGGGTTCAACACACGGTGGGTTCAACTCATGGTGCGTTGAACACACGGTGGGTGGAACACATGGTGGGTTGAACACACGGTGGGTTGAACACACGGTGGGTTCAAAACATGGTGGGTTCAAGACACTGTGCGTTGAACACACGATGGGTGGAACACACGGTGGGTTAAACACACGGTGGGTTGAACCTACGGTGGGCTGATCACACGGTGGGTTCAACACACGGTGGGTTGAACCCACGGTGGGTGGAACACACGGTGGTATGAACACAAGGTGGGTTGAACGCACGGTAGGTTGAACACACAGTGGGTTGAACACACGGTGGGTTCAACACACGGTGGGTTGAACAAACGGTGGGATGAACAAACGGTGGGTTGAACACACGGTGGGTTGAACACACGGTTTGTTGAACACAAGGTGGGCTGAACACACGGTGGGTTGAACAAATGGTGGGTTGAACACACGGTGCGTTGAACACACTGTGGGTTGATCAAAAGGTGGGTGGAACACACGGTGGGTTGAACACACGATAGGTTGAACACACGGTGGGTTGAACACATGGTGGGTTGAACACATGGTGGGTTGAACCCACAGTGGGTGGAACACACGGTGGTTTGAACACAAGGTGGGTTGAACACACGGTAGGTTGAACACACAGTGGGTTGAACACACGGTGGGTTGAACACACGATAGGTTGAACACACGGTGGGTTGAACACACGGTGGGTTGAACACACAGCGGGTTCAACACACGGTGGGTTCAACACACGATGCGTTGAACACTCGGTGGGTGGAACACACGCTGGGTTGAACACACGGTGGGTTGAACACACGGTGGGTTCAACACATGGTGCGTTGAACACACGGTGGGTGGAACACACGGTGGGTTGAACACACGGTGGGTTGAGCACACAGCGGGTTGAACACACGGTGGGTTCAACACACGATGCGTTGAACAGACCGTGGGTGGAACACACGGTGGGTTGAACACACGGTGGGTTGAACACACGGTGGGTTCAACACACGGTGCCTTGAACACACGGTGGGTGGAACACACGGTGGGTTGAACACAAGGTGGGTTGAACACAGGGTAGGTTGAACACACGGTGGGTTGAACACAAGGTGGGTTGAACACACGGTGGGTTGAACAAACGGTGGGTTGAACACACGGTGCGTTGAACACACGGTGGGTTTAACACACGGTGGGTTCAACACACCGTGCGTTGAACACACGGTGGGCTGAACACATGGTGGGTTGAACACACGGTGGGTTGATCACACGGTGGGTGGAACACACAGTGGGTTGAACACACGAGAGGTTGAACACACGGTGGGTTGAACATACGGTGGGTTGAACACACGGTGGGTTGAACACACGGTGGGTTCAACACACAGTGGGTTCAACACACGATGCGTTGAACACACGGTGGGTCGAACACACGGTGGGTTGAACACACGGTCGATTGTACACAAAGTGGGTTGATCACACGGTAGGTTGAACACACAGTGGGTTGAACACACGGTGGGTTGAACACACGATAGGTTGAACACACGGTGGGTTGAACACACGGTGGGTTGAACACACGGTGGGTTGAACACACGGTGGGTTGAACACACGGTGGGTTTAACACACGGTGGGTGCAACACACGGTGGGTTTAACACACGGTGGGTTTAACACACGGTGGGTTGAACACACAGTGGGTTGAACACACGGTGGGTTGAACACACGGTAGGTTTAACACACGGTGGGTTGAACACACGGTGGGTTGAACACAAGGTGGGTTCAACACACGGTGCTTTGAACACACGGTGGGTGGAAAACACGGTGGGTTGAACACATGGCGGGTTGAACACACGGCGGGTTGATCACGCGGTGGGTGGAACACACGGTGGGTTGAACAAACGGTGGGTTCAACACATGGTGGGTTCAACACACAATGCATTGAACACACAGTGGGTGGAACACACGGTGGGTTGAACACACTGTGGGTTGAACACACGGTGGGTTGATCACACGGTGGGTGGAACACACGGTGGGTTGAACACATGGTGGGTTGAACACATGATAGGTTGAACACACTTTGGGTTGAACACACGGTGGGTTGAACACAAGGTGGTTTGAACACACGGTGGGTTGATCACGTGGTGGGTGGAACACACGGTGGGTTGAACACACGGTGGGTTGAAAACACGATAGGTTGAACACACGGTGGTTTGAACACACGGTGGGTTGAACACACGGTGGGTTGAACACACGGTAGGTTGAACACTCAGTGGGTTGAACACACGGTGCGTTGAACACATGGTGGGTGGAACACTCGGTGGGTTGAACACACACTAGGTTAAACACACGGTGGGTTGATCACACGGTGGGTGGAACACACGGTGGGTTGAACGCACGGTGGGTTCAACACACGGTGCGTTGAACACACGGTGGGTGGAACACATTGTGGGTTGAACACACGGTGGGTTGAACACACGGTGGGTTCAAAAACACGGTGGGTTCAACACATGGTGCGTTGAACACACGGTGGGTGGAACACACGGTGGGTTGAACACATGGTGGGTTGAAAATACGGTGGGCTGATCACACAGTGGGTTGAACACACGGTGGGTTCAACAAATGGTGCGTTGAACACACGGTTGGTGGAACACATGGTGGGTTGAACACAAGGTGGGTTGAACACACGGTAGGTTGAACACACGGTGGGTTGAACACAGGGTGGGTTGAACACACAGTAAATTGAACACAAGGAGGGTTGAACACACGGTGGGTTGAATACATGGTGGGTGGAACAAACGGTGGGTGGAACACATGGTGGGTTGCACACACGATAGGTTGAACACACGGTGGGTTTAACACACGGTGGGTTGAACACACGGTGGGTTGAACACACGGTAGGTTGAACACACGGTGGTTTGAACACACGGTGCGTTGAACACATGGTGGGTTGACACACGGTGGGTGGAACACACGGTGGGTTGAACACACGGTGGGTTCAAAACACAGTGGGTTCAACACACGGTGGGTGGAACACACGGTGGGTTGAACACAAGGTGGGTTGAACACACGGTAGGTTGAACACACGGTGGGTTTAACATAAGGTGGGTTCAACACATGGTGGGTTGAACAAACGGTGGGTTGAACACACGGTGCATTGAACACACGGTGGGTTGAACAAACGGTGGATTGAACACACGGTGCGTTGAACACACGGTGGGTTGAACAAACGGTGGGTTGAACACACGGTGCGTTGAACACACGGTGGGTTGAACAAACGTTGGGTTGAACACACGGTGCGTTGAACACACGGTGGGTTGAACACATGGTGGGTTGAACACACGGTGGGTTAGTCACACAGTGGGTGGAACACACGGCGGGTTGAACACACGGTGCGTTGAACACACGGTGGGTTGAACAAACGGTGGGTTGAAGACACGTTGGGTTGAAGACACGGTGGGTTGAACACATGGTGGGTTGAACACACGGTGCGTTGAACACACGTTGGGTGGAACACACGGTGGGTTGAACACACGGTGGGTTAAAGACATGGTGGGTTGAAGACACGGTGGGTTGAACACACAGTGGGTTGAACACATGGTGCGTTAAACACACGGTGGGTGGAACACACGGTGGGTTGAACACACGGTGGGTTTAACACACGATAAGTTGAACACACGGTGGGTTGAACACACGGTGGTTTGAACACACGGTGGGTTGAACACACGGTAGGTTGAACACACGGTGGGTTCAACACACGGTGCGTTGAACACACGGTGGGTGGAGCACACGGTGGGTTGAACACAAAGTGGGTTGAACACACGGTGGGTTGATCACACGGTGGGTGGAACACACGGTGGGTTGAACACACGGTGGGTTCAACTCACAATGGGTTCAACTCACGGTGCGTTGAACACACGGTGGGTGGAACACACGGAAGGTGGAACACACGGTGGGTTGAGCACACAGTGGGTTGAACACACTGTGGGTTGATCACACGGTGGGTGGAACACACGGTGGGTTGAACACACGGTGGGTTCAACACACGGTGGGTTCAACTCACGGTGCGTTGAACACACGGTGGGTGTAACACATGGTGGGTTGAACACACGGTGGGTTGAACACACGGTGGGTTCAAAACATGGTGGGTTCAACACACGGTGCGTTGAACACACAGTGGGTGGAACACACGGTGGGTTGAACATACGGTGGGTTGAACATACGGTGGGCTGATCACACGGTGGGTTCAACACACGGTGGGTTCAACACACGGTGGGTTGAACCCACGGTGGGTGGAACACACGGTGGGTTGAACACAAGATGGGTTGAACACACGGTAGGTTGAACACATAATGGGTTGAACACACGGTGGGTTCAACACACGGTGGGTTGAACAAACGGTGGGTTGAACACACGGTGGGTTGAACACACGGTGGGTTGAACACACAGTGGGTTCAACACACGGTGCGTTGAAGACACGGTGGATTGATCAGAAGGTGGGTGGAACACATGGTGGGTTGAACACACGATAGCTTGAACACACGGTGGGTTGAACACACGGTGGGTTGAACACATGGCGGGTTGAACACACGGTGGGTTCAACACACGGTGGGTTCAACTCACGGTGCGTTGAACACACGGTGGGTGGAACACATGGTGGGTTGAACACACGGTGGGTTGAACACACGGTGGGTTCAAAACATGGTGGGTTCAACACACGGTGCGTTGAACACACGGTGGGTGGAACACACGGTGGGTTGAACACACGGTGGGTTGAACATACGGAGGGCTGATCACACACAGGGTTCAACACACGGTGGGTTCAACACACGGTGGGTTGAACCCACGGTGGGTGGAACACACGGTGGGTTGAACACAAGGTGGGTTGAACACACGGTAGGTTGAACACATAATGGGTTGAACACACGGTGGGTTCAACACACGGTGGGTTGAACAAACGGTGGGTTGAACACACGGTGGGTTGAACACACGGTGGGTTGAACACACAGTGGGTTCAACACACGGTGCGTTGAACACACGGTGGATTGATCAGAAGGTGGGTGGAACACACGGTGGGTTGAACACACGATAGGTTGAACACACGGTGGGTTGAACACACGGTGGGTTGAACACATGGCGGGTTGAACACACGGTGGGTTCAACACACGATGTGTTGAACACACGGTGGGTGGAACACACGCTGGGTTGAACACACGGTAGGTTGAACACACGGTGGGTTGAACACAAGGTGGGTTGAAGACACGGTGGGTTGAACACACAGTGGGTTGAACACACGGTGCGTTGAACACACGGTGGGTGGAACAGACGGTAGGTTGAACACACTATAGGTTGAACACACGGCGGGTTGAACACACAGTAGATTGAACACACGGTGGGTTGAACACACGGTGGGTTCAACACACGGTGGGTTCAACACACAGTGCGTTGAACACACGGTGGGTGGAACACACGGTGGGTTGAACACACGGTGGGTTGAACACACGGTGGACTGATCACATGGTGGGTTGAACACACAGTGGGTTCAACAAACGGTGGGTTGAACACACGGTGGGTTCAACACACGGTAGATTCAACGCACAGTGGGCTGAAAACACATTGGGTTGATCAAACAGTGGTTGGAACACACGGTGGGTTGAACACACGGTGGGTTCAACACACGGTGGGTTCAACTCACAGTGCGTTGAACACACGGTGGGTGGAACACATGGTGGGTTGAACACACGGTGGGTTGAACACACATTGGGTTCAAAACACAGTGGGTTCAACACACGGTGGGTGGAACACACGGTGGGTTGAACACAAGGTGGGTTGAACACACGGTAGATTGAACACACGGTGGGTTGAACATAAGGTGGGTTCAACACATGGTGGGTTGAACAAACGGTGGGTTGAACACACGGTGCATTGAACACACGGTGGGTTGAACAAACGGTGGATTGAACACACGGTGCGTTGAACACACGGTGGGTTGAACAAACGGTGGGTTGAACACACGGTGCGTTGAACACACGGTGGGTTGAACAAACGTTGGGTTGAACACACGGTGCGTTGAACACACGGTGGGTTGAACACATGGTGGGTTGAACACACGGTGGGTTGATCACACAGTGGGTGGAACACACGGCGGGTTGAACACACGGTGCGTTGAACACACGGTGGGTTGAACAAACGGTGGGTTGAAGACACGTTGGGTTGAAGACACGGTGGGTTGAACATTTGGTGGGTTGAACACACGGTGCGTTGAACACACGTTGGGTGGAACACACGGTGGGTTGAACACACGGTGGGTTGAAGACATGGTGGGTTGAAGACACGGTGGGTTGAACACACAGTGGGTTGAACACATGGTGCGTTCAACACACGGTGGGTGGAACACACGGTGGGTTGAACACACGGTGGGTTTAACACACGATAAGTTGAACACACGGTGGGTTGAACACACGGTGGTTTGAACACACGGTGGGTTGAACACACGGTAGGTTGAACACACGGTGGGTTCAACACACGGTGCGTTGAACACACGGTGGGTGGAGCACACGGTGGGTTGAACACAAAGTGGGTTGAACACACGGTGGGTTGATCACACGGTGGGTGGAACACACGGTGGGTTGAACACACGGTGGGTTCAACTCTCAATGGGTTCAACTCACGGTGCGTTGAACACACGGTGGGTGGAACACACGGAAGGTGGAACACACGGTGGGTTGACCACACAGTGGGTTGAACACACTGTGGGTTGATCACACGGTGGGTGGAACACATGTTGGGTTGAACACACGGTGGGTTCAACACACGGTGGGTTCAACTCACGGTGCGTTGAACACACGGTGGGTGGAACACATGGTGGGTTGAACACACGGTGGGTTGAACACACGGTGGGTTCAAAACATGGTGGGTTCAACACACGGTGCGTTGAACACACAGTGGGTGGAACACACGGTGGGTTGAACACACGGTGGGTTGAACATACGGTGGGCTGATCACACGGTGGGTTCAACACACGGTGGGTTCAACACACGGTGGGTTGAACCCACGGTGGGTGGAACACACGGTGGGTTGAACACAAGGTGGGTTGAACACACGGTAGGTTGAACACATAATGAGTTGAGCACACTGTGGGTTCAACACACGGTGGGTTGAACAAACGGTGGGTTGAACACACGGTGGGTTGAACACACGGTGGGTTGAACACACAGTGGGTTCAACACACGGTGCGTTGAAGACACGGTGGAATGATCAGAAGGTGGGTGGAACACACGGTGGGTTGAACACACGATAGGTTGAACACACGGTGGGTTGAACACACGGTGGGTTGAACACATGGCGGGTTGAACACACGGTGGGTTCAACACACGGTGGGTTCAACTCACGGTGCGTTGAACACACGGTGGGTGGAACACATGGTGGGTTGAACACACGGTGGGTTGAACACACGGTGGGTTCAAAACATGGTGGGTTCAACACACGGTGCGTTGAACACACGGTGGGTGGAACACACGGTGGGTTGAACACACGGTGGGTTGAACATACGGTGGGCTGATCACACGGTGGGTTCAACACACGGTGGGTTCAACACACGGTGGGTTGAACCCACGGTGGGTGGAACACACGGTGGGTTGAACACAAGGTGGGTTGAACACACGGTAGGTTGAACACATAATGGGTTGAACACACGGTGGGTTCAACACACGGTGGGTTGAACAAACGGTGGGTTGAACACACGGTGGGTTGAACACACGGTGGGTTGAACACACAATGGGTTCAACACACGGTGCGTTGAACACACGGTGGATTGATCAGAAGGTGGGTGGAACACACGGTGGGTTGAACACACGAAAGGTTGAACACACGGTGGGTTGAACACATGGCGGGTTGAACACACGGTGGGTTCAACACACGATGTGTTGAACACACGGTGGGTGGAACACACGCTGGGTTGAACACACGGTAGGTTGAACACACGGTGGGTTGAACACAAGGTGGGTTGAAGACACGGTGGGTTGAACACGCAGTGGGTTGAACACACGGTGCGTTGAACATACGGTGGGTGGAACAGACGGTGGGTTGAACACACTATAGGTTGAACACACGGCGGGTTGAACACACAGTAGATTGAACACACGGTGGGTTGAACACACGATGGGTTCAACACACGGTGGGTTCAACACACAGTGCGTTGAACACACGGTGGGTGGAACACACGGTGGGTTGAACACACGGTGAGTTGAACACACGGTGGAGTGATCACATGGTGGGTTGAACACACAGTGGGTTCTTTAAACGGTGGGTTGAACACACGGTGGGTTCAACACACGGTAGATTCAACGCACAGTGGGTTGAAAACACATTGGGTTGATCAAAAAGTGGTTGGAACACACGGTGGGTTGAACACACGGTGGGTTCAACACACGGTGGGTTGAACACACACTGGGTTCAACACACGGTGCGTTCAAACACAAGGTGTGTTCAACGCACGGTTGGTTCAACACATGGTGGGTTCAACACACGATAGGTTAAACACACGGTGGGTTGAACACATTGTGGGTTGAATACACGGTGGGTTGAACACACGGTAGGTTGAACACACGGTTGGTTGAACACACGGTGGGTTCAACACACGGTGGGTTGAACACACGGTGGGTTGAACAGACGATAGGTTGAACACACGGTGGGCTGAACACACGGTGGGTTGAACACATGGTGGGTTGAACACACGGTAGGTTGAACACACGGTGGGTTGAACACACGGTGGGTTGAATACACGGTAGGTTGAACACACGGTGGGTTGAACATACGGTGTGTTGAACACACGGTGGGTGGAACACACGGTAGGTTGAACACACGGTGGGTTGAACACACGGTGGGTTGAACACACGATAGGTTGAACATACAGTAGGTTGAACACACGGTTGGTTGAACACACGGTGGGTTCAACATACGGTGGGTTCAACACACTGTGGGTTGAACACACAATAGGTTGAACACACGGTGGGTTGAACACACGGTGGGTGGAACACACGGTAGGTTGAACACACAGTGGGTTGAACACACGGTGGGTTGAACACACGATAGGTTGAACATACAGTAGGTTGAACACACGGTAGGTTCAACACACGGTGGGTTCAACATACGGTGGGTTCAACACACTGTGGGTTGAACACACAATAGGTTGAACACACGGTGGGTTGAACTCACGGTGGGTTGAACATACGGTGCGTTGAACACAGGGTGGGTGGAACACACAGTGGGTTGAACACACGGTGGGTTGAACACACAGTGGGTTGAACACAAGGTGGATTGAACACACGGTAGGTTGAACACCCGGTGGGTTGAACACAAGGTGGGTTGAACACACAGTGGGTTGAACAAACGGTGGGTTGAACACACAGTGGGTTGAACACACGGTGTGTTGAACACACGGTAGGTTCAACAAACGGTGCTTTGAACACACGGTGGGTGGAACACGTGGCGGGTTGAACACATGGCGGGTTGAACACACAGTGGGTTGATCACACGGTGGGTGGAACACACGGTGGGTTGAACACACGATAGGTTGAACACTCGGTCGGTTGAACACACAGTGTGTTGAACACACGGTGGGTTGAACACATGGTGGGTTCAACACATGGTGGGTTCAACACACGATGCATTGAACACACAGTGGGTGGAACACACGGTGGGTTGAACACACAGTGAGTTGAACACACGGTGTGTTGATCACACGGTGGGTGGAACACACGGTGGGTTGAACACAAGGTGGGTTGAACACACAGAAGGTTGAACACATAATGGGTTGAACACACGGTGGGTTCAACACACGGTGGGTTGAACAAACAGTGGGTTGAACACACGGTGGGTTGAACACACGGTGGGTTGAACACACAGTGGGTTCAACACACGGTGCGTTGAACACACGGTGGATTGATCAGAAGGTGGGTGGAACACACGGTGGGTTGAACACACGATAGGTTGAACACACGGTGGGTTGAACACATGGCGGGTTGAACACACGGTGGGTTCAACACACGATGTGTTGAATAAACGGTGGGTGGAACACACGCTGGGTTGAACACACGGTGCGTTGAACACACGGTGGGTTGAACACAAGGTGGGTTGAAGACACGGTGGGTTGAACACACAGTGGGTTGAACACACGGTGCGTTGAACACACGGTGGGTGGAACAGACGGTGGGTTGAACACACTATAGGTTGAACACACGGCGGGTTGAACACACAGTAGATTGAACACACGGTGGGTTGAACACACGGTGGGTTCAACACACGGTGGGTTCAACACACAGTGCGTTGAATACACGGTGGGTGGAACACACGGTGGGTTGAACACACGGTGGGTTGAACACACGGTGGAGTGATCACATGGTGGGTTGAACACACAGTGGGTTCAACAAACGGTGGGTTGAACACACGGTGGGTTCAACACACGGTAGATTCAACGCACAGTGGGTTGAAAACACATTGGGTTGATCAAACAGTGGTTGGAACACACGGTGGGTTGAACACACGGTGGGTTCAACACACGGTGGGTTCAACACACACTGGGTTCAACACACGGTGCGTTCAAACACACGGTGTGTTCAACGCACGGTTGGTTCAACACATGGTGGGTTCAACACACGATAGGTTAAACACACGGTGGGTTGAACACATTGTGGGTTGAATACACGGTGGGTTGAACACACGGTAGGTTGAACACACGGTTGGTTGAACACACGGTGGGTTCAACACACGGTGGGTTGAACACACGGTGGGTTGAACAGACGATAGGTTGATCACACGGTGGGCTGAACACACGGTGGGTTGAACACATGGTGGGTTGAACACACGGTAGGTTGAACACACGGTGGGTTGAACACACGGTGGGTTGAATACACGGTAGGTTGAACACACGGTGGGTTGAACATACGGTGTGTTGAACACACGGTGGGTGGAACACACGGTAGGTTGAACACACGGTGGGTTGAACACACGGTGGGTTGAACACACGATAGGTTGAACATACAGTAGGTTGAACACACGGTTGGTTGAACACACGGTGGGCTCAACATACGGTGGGTTCAACACACTGTGGGTTGAACACACAATAGGTTGAACACACGGTGGGTTGAACACACGGTGGGTGGAACACACGGTAGGTTGAACACACGGTGGGTTGAACACACGGTGGGTTGAACACACGATAGGTTGAACATACAGTAGGTTGAACACACGGTAGGTTCAACACACGGTGGGTTCAACATACGGTGGGTTCAACACACTGTGGGTTGAACACACAATAGGTTGAACACACGGTGGGTTGAACTCACGGTGGGTTGAACATACGGTGCGTTGAACACAGGGTGTGTGGAACACACAGTGGGTTGAACACACGGTGGGTTGAACACACGGTGGGTTGAACACAAGGTGGATTGAACACACGGTAGGTTGAACACACGGTGGGTTGAACACAAGGTGGGTTGAACACACAGTGGGTTGAACAAACGGTGGGTTGAACACACAGTGGGTTGAACACACGGTGTGTTGAACACACGGTAGGTTCAACACACGGTGCTTTGAACACACCGTGGGTGGAACACGTGGCGGGTTGAACACATGGCGGGTTGAACACACAGTGGGTTGATCACACGGTGGGTGGAACACACGGTGGGTTGAACACACGATAGGTTGAACACACGGTCGGTTGAACACACAGTGTGTTGAACACACGGTGGGTTGAACACATGGTGGGTTCAACACATGGTGGGTTCAACACACGATGCATTGAACACACAGTGGGTGGAACACACGGTGGGTTGAACACACAGTGAGTTGAACACACGGTGTGTTGATCACACGGTGGGTGGAACACACGGTGGGTTGAACACATGATAGGTTGAACACACTTTGGGTTGAACACATGGTGGGTTGAACACAAGGTGGTTTGAACACACGGTGGGTTGATCACATGGTGGGTGGAACACACGGTGGGTTGAACACACGGTGGGTTGAAAACACGGTGGTTTGAACACACGGTGGGTTGAACACAAGGTGGATTGAACACACAGTAGGTTGAACACATGGTGGGTTGAACACACGGTGGGTTGAACGTACGGTGCGTTGAACACATGGTGGGTGGAACACACAGTGGGTTGAACACACACTGGGTTGAACACACGGTGGGTTGATCACACGGTGGGTGGAACACACGGTGGGTTGAACACACGGTGGGTTCAACACACGGTGGGTTCAACTCACGGTGCGTTGAACACACGATGGGTGGAACACATGGTGGGTTGAACACACGGTGGGTTGAACACACGGTGGGTTCAAAACATGGTGGGTTCAACACACGGTGCGTTTAACACACGGTGGGTGGAACACACGGTGGGTTGAACACACGGTGGGTTGAACATACGGTGGGCTGATCACACGTTGGGTTCAACACACGGTGGGTTCAACACACGGTGGGTTGAACCCACGGTGGGTGGAACACACGGTGGGTTGAACACAAGGTGGGTTGAACACACGGTAGGTTGAACACATAATGGGTTGAACACACGGTGGGTTCAACACACGGTGGGTTGAACAAACGGTGGGTTGAACCCACGGTGGGTTGAACACACGGTGGGTTGAACACACAGTGGGTTCAACACACGGTGCGTTGAACACACAGTGGATTGATCAGAAGGTGGGTGGAACACACGGTGGGTTGAACACACGATAGGTTGAACACACGGTGGGTTGAACACATGGCGGGTTGAACACACGGTGGGTTCAACACACGATGTGTTGAACACACGGTGGGTGGAACACACGCTGGGTTGAACACACGGTAGGTTGAACACACGGTGGGTTGAACACAAGGTGGGTTGAAGACACGGTGGGTTGAACACACAGTGGGTTGAACACACGGTGCGTTGAACACATGGTGGGTGGAACAGACGGTGGGTTGAACACACTATAGGTTGAACACACGGCGGGTTGAACACACAGTAGATTGAACACACGGTGGGTTGAACACACGGTGGGTTCAACACACGGTGGGTTCAACACACAGTGCGTTGAACACACGGTGGGTGGAACACACGGTGGGTTGAACACACGGTGGGTTGAACACACAGTGGGTTGAACACATGGCGGGTTGAACACACGGTGGGAACACACGGTGGGTTCAACACACGGTGCGTTGAACACACGGTGGGTGGATCACATAGTGGGTTGAACACACGGTGGGTTGAACACACGGTGAGTTCAAAAACACGGTGGGTTCAACACATGGTGCCTTGAACACACGGTGGGTGGAACACACGGTGGGTTGAACACACAGTGGGTTGAACATACGGTGGGCTGATCACACGTTGGGTTGAACACACGGTGGGTTCAACAAATGGTGCGTTGAACACACGGTGGGTGGAACACACGGTGGGTTGAACACAAGGTGGGTTGAACACACGGTAGGTTGAACACACAGTGGGTTGAACACACGGTGGGTTGAACACACAGTAAATTGAACACAAGGTGGGTTGAACACACGGTGGGTTGAATACATGGTGGGTGGAACACACGGTGGGTGGAACACACGGTGGGTTGCACACACAGTGGGTTGAACACACGGTGGGTTTAACACACGGTGGGTTGAACACACGGTGGGTTGAACACACGGTAGGTTGAACACACGGTGGGTTGAACACATGGTGCATTAAACACACGGTGGGTGGAACACACGGTGGGTTGAACACACAGTGGGTTGAACACACGGTGGGTTGACACACGGTGGGTGGAACACACGGTGGGTTGAACACACGTTGGGTTCAACACACGGTGGGCTCAACACATGGCGCGTTGAACACACGGTGGGTTGAACACACGATGGGTGTGGGTGGAACACATAGTGGGTTGAACACACGGTGTGTTGAACACACGGTGGGTTCAAAACATGGTGGGTTCAACACACGGTGCGTTGAACACACGGTGGGTGGAACACACTGTGGGTTGAACACACAGTGGGTTGAGCATACGGTGGGCTGATCACACAATGGGTTGAACACACGGTGGGTTCAACACACGGTGCATTGAACACACGGTGGGTGGAACACACGGTGGGTTGAACACAAGGTGGGTTGAACATACGGTAGGTTGAACACACGGTGGGTTGAACAAACGGTGGGTTGAACACACGGTGCAGTGAACACACGGTGGGTTAAACACACGGTGGGTTCAACACACGGTGCGTTGAACACACGGTGGGTTGAACACATGGTGAGTTGAACACACGGTGGGTTGATCACACGGTGGATGGAACACACGGTGGGTTGAACACACGATAGGTTGAACACACGGCGGGTTGAACATACGGTGGGTTGAAGACACGGTGGGTTGAAGACAAGGTGGGTTGAACACACGGTGGGTTGAACACACGGTGGGTTGAACACACGGTGGGTTGAACACACGGTGTGTTGAACACACGGTGGGTTTAACACACGGTAGGTTTAACTCACGGTGGGTTTAACACACGGTGGGTTTAACACACGGTGGGTTGAACACACGGTGGGTTGAACACGCGGCGGGTTTAACACACGGTGGGTTTAACACACGGTGGGTGTAACACACGGTGGGTTTAACACACGGTGGGTTTAACACATGCTGGGTTGAACACACAGTGGGTTGAACACACGGTGGGTTGAACACACGGTAGGTTTAACACACGGTGGGTTGAACACACGGTGGGTTGAACACGCAGTGGGTTCAACACGCGGTGCTTTGAACACACGGTGGGTGGAACACACGGTGGGTTGAACACATGGCGGGTTGAACACACGGTGGGTTGATCACACGGTGGGTGGAACACACGGTGGGTTGAACACACGATAGGTTGAACACACGGTCGGTTGAACACACAGTGGGTTGAACACACGGTGGGTTGAACACACGGAGGGTTGAACACACGGTGGGTTGATCACACGGTGGGTGGAACAGACGGTGGGTTGAACACACGGTGGGTTGAACACATGATAGGTTGAACACACTTTGGGTTGAACACACGGTGGGTTGGACACAAGGTGGTTTGAACACACAGTGGGTTGATCACATGGTGGGTGGAAAACATGGTTGGTTGAACACACGGTGGGTTGAACACACGATAGGTTGAACACACGGTGGTTTGAACACACAGTGGGTTGAACACACGGTGAGTTGAACACACACTGGGTTGAACACACGGTGGGTTGAACACACGATAGGTTGAACACACGGTAGGTTGAACACACGGTGGGTTGAACACACGGTGCGTTGAACACAGACTGGGTTGAACACACGGTGGGTTGATCACACGGTGGGTGGAACACACGGTGGGTTGAACACACGATGGGTTCAACACACGGTGGGTTCAACACACGGTGCGTTGAACACACGGTGGGTGGAACACATTGTGGGTTGAACACACGGTGGGTTGAACACACGGTGGGTTCAAAAACACGGTGGGTTCAACACATGGTGCCTTGAACACACGGTGGGTGGAACACACGGTGGGTTGAACACACAGTGAGTTGAACATACGCTGGGCTGATCACACGGTGGGTTGAACACACGGTGGGTTCAACAAATGGTGCGTTGAACACACGGTGGGTGGAACACACGGTGGGTTGAACACAAGGTGGGTTGAACACACGGTAGGTTGAACACACAGTGGGTTGAACACACTGTGGGTTGAACACACAGTAAATTGAACACAAGGTGGGTTGAACACACGGTGGGTTGAATACATGGTGGGTGGAACACACGGTGGGTGGAACACACGGTGGGTTGCACACACGATAGGTTGAACACACGGTGGGTTTATCACACGGTGGGTTGAACACACGGTGGGTTGAACACACGGTAGGTTGAACACACGGTGGGTTGAACACACGGTGCATTAAACACACGGTGGGTGGAACACACGGTGGGTTGAACACACAGTGGGTTGAACACACGGTGGGTTGACACACGGTGGGTGGAACACACGGTGGGTTGAACACACGGTGGGTTCAACACACGGTGGGTTCAACACATGGCGCGTTGAACACACGGTGGGTTGAACACACGGTGGGTGTGGGTGGAACACATAGTGGGTTGAACACACGGTGTGTTGAACACACGGTGGGTTCAAGACATGGTGGGTTCAACACACGGTGCGTTGAACACACGGTGGGTGGAACACACGGTGGGTTGAACACACAGTGGGTTGAGCATACGGTGGGCTGATCACACAATGGGTTGAACACACGGTGGGTTCAACACACGGTGCGTTGAACACACGGTGGGTGGAACACACGGTGGGTTGAACACAAGGTGGGTTCAACACACGGTAGGTTGAACACACGGTGGGTTGAACAAACGGTGGGTTGAACACACGGTGCGTTGAACACACGGTGGGCTAAACACACGGTGGGTTCAACACACGGTGCGTTGAACACACGGTGGGTTGAACACATGGTGAGTTGAACACACGGTGGGTTGATCACATGGTGGATGGAACACACAGTGGATTGAACACATGATAGGTTGAACACACGGCGGGTTGAACATACAGTGGGTTGAAGACACGGTGGTTTGAAGACAAGGTGGGTTGAACACACGGTGGGTTGAACACACGGTGCGTTGAACACACGTTGGTTTGAAGACAAGGTGGGTTCAACACACGGTGGGTTCAACACACGGTGCGTTCAACACACGGTGTGTTCAACGCACGGTGGGTTCAACACATGGTGGGTTCAACACACGATAGGTTAAACACACGGTGGGTTGAACACATGGTGGGTTGAATACACGGTGGGTTGAACACACGGTAGGTTGAACACACGGTGGGTTGAACACACGGTGGGTTCAACACACGGTGGGTTGAACACACGGTGGGTTGAACACACTATAGGTTGAACACACCGTGGGTTGAACACACGGTGGGTTGAACACACGGTGGGTTGAACACACGGTGGGTTGAACACACGGTGGGTTGAACATACGGTGGGTTTAACACACGGTAGGTTGAACACACGGTGGGTTGAACATACGGTGCGTTGAACACACGGTGGGTGGAACACACGGTAGGTTGAACACACGGTGGGTTCAACACACGGTGGGTTGAACACACGGTGGGTTGAACACACGATAGGTTGAACACAAGGTAGGTTGAACACACGGTAGGTTGAACACACGGTGGGTTGAACACACGGTAGGTTCAACACACGGTGGGTTGAATACACGATAGGATGAACACACGGTGGGTTGAACACACGGTGGGTTGAACACACAGTGGGTTGAACACACCGTAGGTTGAACACATGGTGGGTTGAACACACGGTGGGTTGAACACACGGTAGGTTGAACACACGGTGGGTTGAACATACGGTGCGTTGAACACACGGTGGGTGGAACACACAGTGGGTTGAACACACGGTGGGTTGAACACACGGTGGGTTGAACACAAGGTGGGTTGAACACACGGTGGGTTGAACACACGGTGGGTTGAACACACGGTGGGTTGAACACACGGTGGGTTGAACACAAGGTGGGTTGAACACACGGTGGGTTGAACAAACGGTGGGTTGAACACACGGTGGGTTGAACACACGGTGGGTTGAACACAAGGTGGGTTGAACACACGGTGGGTTGAACACAAGGTGGGTTGAACACACGGTGGGTTGAACACACGGTGGGTTGAACACACGGTGGGTTGAACACACGGTGGGTTGAACACAAGGTGGGTTGAACACACGGTGGGTTGAACAAACGGTGGGTTGAACACACGGTGGGTTGAACACACGGTGGGTTGAACACACGGTGGGTTCAACACATGGTGCTTTGAACACACGGTGGGTTGAACACAAGGTGGGTTGAACACACGGTGGGTTGAACACACGGTGGGTTGAACACAAGGTGGGTTGAACACACGGTGGGTTGAACAAACGGTGGGTTGAACACACGGTGGGTTGAACACACGGTGGGTTGAACACACGGTGGGTTGAACACACGGTGGGTTCAACACATGGTGCTTTGAACACACGGTGGGTTGAACACATGGCGGGTTGAACACACGGTGGGTTGATCACACGGTGGGTGGAACACACGGTGGGTTGAACACACAATAGATTGAACACACGGTCGGTTGAACACGCAGTGGGTTGAATACACGGTGGGTTGAACACACGGAGGGTTCAACACATGGTGGGTTCAACACACGATGCATTGAACACACAGTGGGTGGAACATACGGTCGGTTGAACACACAGTGGGTTGAACACACGGTGGGTTGATCACACAGTGGGTGGAACACACGGTGGGTTGAACACATGAAAGGTTGAACACACTTTGGGTTGAACACACGGTAGGTTGAATACATTGTGGGTTGAACACACGGTGGGTTGAACATACAGTAAATTGAACACAAGGTGGGTCGAACACACGGTGGGTTGAACACAAGGTGGTTCCATCCACGGTGTGTTCAACGCACCGTGTGTTGAACCCACCGTGTGTTGAACCCACCGTGTAATCAACCCACCGTGTGTTCAATCCACCGTGTGTTCAACCCACCGTATGTTCAACCTATCATATGTTCAACCCACCGTGTGTTCAACCCACCGTGTGTTGCACCGACCGTGTGTTCAATGCACCGTGTGTTGAACCCACCACATGTTCAACCCACTGTGTGTTCAACCCACCGTGAGTTCAACCCACTGTGTGTTCAACCTATCGTGTGTTCAACTCACCATGTGTTCAACACACGGTGGGTTCAACACACGGTGCGTTGAACACACGGTGGGTTGAACATACGGTTGGTTGAACACAAGGTGGGTTGAACACACGGTGGGTTGAATACATGGTGGGTGGAACACACGGTGGGTGGAACACACGGTGGGTTGCACACACGATAGGTTGAACACACGGTGGGTTTAACACACGGTGGGTTTAACACACGGTAGGTTGAACACACGGTAGGTTGAAAACACGGTGGGTTGAACACACAGTGCGTTGAACACACGGTGGGTGGAACACACGGTGGGTTGAACACACAGTGGGTTGAACACACGGTGGGTTGACACACGGTGGGTGGAACACACGGTGGGTTGAACACACGGTGGGTTCAACACACGCTGGGTTGAACACACGGTGCGTTGAACACACGTTGGGTTGAATACACGGTGGGTGGAACACATGGTGGGTTGAACACACGGTGTGTTGAACACATGGTGGGTTCAAAACATGGTGGGTTCAACACATAGTGCGTTGAACACACGGTGGGTGGAACACACGGTGGGTTGAACACACAGTGGGTTGAACATACGGTGGGCTGATCACACAATGGGTTGAACACACGGTGGGTTCAACACACGGTGCGTTGAACACACGGTCGGTGGAACACACGGTGGGTTGAACACAAGGTGGGTTGAACACACGGTAGGTTGAACACACGATGGGTTGAACACAAGGTGGGTTGAACACACGGTGGGTTGAACAAACGGTGGGTTGAGCATACGGTGCGTTGAACACACGGTGGGTTGAACACACGGTGGGATGAACACATGGTGGGTTGAACACACGGTGGGTTGATCACACGGTGGGTGGAACACACGATGGGTTGAACACACAATAGGTTGAACAAACGGTGGGTTGAACATACGGTGGGTTGAACACACGGTGGGTTGAACACACAGTGGGTTCAAGACACGGTGGGTTCAACACACGATGCGTTGAACACACGGTGGGTGAAACATACGGTGGGTTGAACACACGGTGGGTTGAACAGACGGTGGGTTGATCACACGGTGGGTGGAACACACGGTGGGTTGAACAAACGGTGGGTTGAACACATGATAGGTTGAACACACCGTGGGTTGAACACACGGTGGGTTGAACACAAGGTGGGTTGAACACACGGTGGGTTGATCACATGGTGGGTGGAACACACGGTGGGTTGAACACACGGTGGGTTGAACACACGATAGGTTGCACACACGGTGGGTTGAACACACGGTGGTTTGAACACATGGTGGTTTGAACACACGGTAGGTTGAACACATGGTGGGTTGAACACACGGTGCGTTGAACACACGGTGGGTGGAACACACGGTGGGTTGAACACACAGTGGGTTGAACACACGGTGGGTTGATCACACGGTGGGTGGAACACACGGTGGGTTCAACTCACGGTGGGTTCAACTCACGGTGCGTTGAACACACGGTGGGTGGAACACATGGTGGCTTGAACACACGGTGGGTTGAACACACGGTGGTTTCAAAACATGGTGGGTTCAACACACGGTGCGTTGAACACACAGTGGGTGGAACACACGGTGGGTTGAACACACGGTGGGTTGAACACAAGGTGGGTTGAACACACAGTAGGTTGAACACACGGTGGGTTGAACACATGGTGGGTTCAACACACGGTGGGTTGAACAAACGGTGGGTTGAACACACGGTGGGTTGAACACACGGTGGGTTGAACACACGGTGGGTTCAACACACAGTGCGTTGAACACACGGTGGGTGGAACACACGGTGGGTTGAACACATGGTGGGTTGAACACACGGTGGGTGGATCAGAGGGTGGGTGGAACACACGGTGGGTTGAGCACACAGCTGGTTGAACACACGGTGGGTTCAACACACGATGCGTTGACCACACGGTGGCTGGAACACACGGTGGGTTGAACACAAGGTGGGTTGAACACACGGTAGGCTGAACACACGGTGGGCTCAACACACGTTGCGTTGAACACACGGTGGATGGAACACACGGCGGGTTGAACACAAGGTGGGTTGAACACACGGTAGGTTGAACACACGGTGGGTTGAACACAAGGTGGGTTGAACAAACAGTGGGTTGAACACACGGTGCGTTGAACACACGGTGGGTTTGACACACGGTGGGTTCAACACACAGTGCGTTGAACACACGGTGAGTGGAACACACGGTGGGTTGCACACACGATAGGTTGAACACACGGAGGGTTTAACACACGGTGGGTTGAACACACGGTGGGTTGAACACACGGTAGGTTGAACACACGGTGGGTTGAACACACAGTGCGTTGAACACACGGTGGGTGGAACACACAGTGGGTTGAACACATGATGGGTTGACACACGGTGGGTGGAACACACGGTGGGTTGAACACACGGTGGGTTCAACACACGGTGGGTTCAACACACAGTGCGTTGAACACACGGTGGGTTGAAAAAACGGTGGGTGGAACACATGGTGGGTTGAACACACGGTGTGTTCAACACACGGTGGGTTCAAAACATGGTGGGTTCAACACACGGTGTGTTGAACACACGGTGGGTGGAACAAACAGTGGGTTGAACACATAGTGGGTTGAACATACGGTGGGCCGATCACACAATGGGTTGAACACACGGTGGGTTCAACACATGGTGCGTTGAAGACACGGTGGGTGGAACACACGGTGGGTTGAACACAAGGTGGGTTGAACACACGGTAGGTTGAACACACGGTGGGTTGAACACAAGGTGGGTTGAACACACGGTGGGTTGAACAAACGGTGGGTTGAACACACGGTGTGTTGAACACACGATGGGTGGAACACATGGTGGGTTGAACACACGATAGGTTGAACACACGGTGGGTTGAACATACGGTGGGTTGAACACACGGTAGGTTGATCACACGGTGGGTGGAACACACGGTGGGTTGAACACACGGTGTGTTCAACACACGGTGGGTTCAACACACGGTGCGTTGAACACACAGTGGGTGGAACACATAGTGGGTTGAACACACGGTGGGTTGAACACACGGTGGGTTCAAAAACACGGTGGGTTCAACACATGGTGCCTTGAACACACGGTGGGTGGAACACACGGTGGGTTGAACACACAGTGGGTTGAACATACGGTGGGCTGATCACACGTTGGGTTGAACACACGGTGGGTTCAACAAATGGTGCGTTGAACACACGGTGGGTGGAACACACGGTGGGTTGAACACAAGGTGGGTTGAACACACGGTAGGTTGAACACACAGTGGGTTGAACACACGGTGGGTTGAACACACAGTAAATTGAACACAAGGTGGGTTGAACACACAGTGGGTTGAATACATGGTGGGTGGAACACACGGTGGGTGGAACACACGGTGGGTTGCATACACAATAGGTTGAACACACGGTGGGTTTAACACACGGTGGGTTGAACACACGGTGGGTTGAACACACGGTAGGTTGAACACACGGTGGGTTGAACACACGGTGCATTAAACACACGGTGGGTGGAACACACGGTGGGTTGAACACACAATGGGTTGAACACACGGTGGGTTGACACACGGTGGGTGGAACACACGGTGGGTTGAACACACGGTGGGTTCAACACACGGTGGGTTCAACACATGGCGCGTTGAACACACGGTGGGTTGAACACACGGTGGGTGTGGGTGGAACACATAGTGGGTTGAACACACGGTGTGTTGAACACTCGGTGGGTTCAAAACATGGTGGGTTCAACACACGGTGCGTTGAACACACGGTGGGTGGAACACACGGTGGGTTGAACACACAGTGGGTTGAGCATACGGTGGGCTGATCACACAATGGGTTGAACACACGGTGGGTTCAACACACGGTGCGTTGAACACACGGTGGGTGGAACACACGGTGGGTTGAACACAAGGTGGGTTGAACACACGGTAGGTTGAACACACGGTGGGTTGAACAAACGGTGGGTTGATCACACGGTGCAGTGAACACACGGTGGGTTAAACACACGGTGGGTTCAACACACGGTGCGTTGAACACACGGTGGGTTGAACACATGGTGAGTTGAACACACGGTGGGTTGATCACACGGTGGATGGAACACACGGTGGGTTGAACACACGATAGGTTGAACACACGGCGGGTTGAACATACGGTGGGTTGAAGACACGGTGGGTTGAAGACAAGGTGGGTTGAACACACGGTGGGTTGAACACACGGTGCGTTGAACACACGTTGGGTGGAACACATGGTGGGTTGAGCACACGGTGGGTTAAAAACACGGTTGGTTGAAGACATGGTGGGTTGAAGACACGGTGGGTTGAACACACGGTGGGTTGAACACACGGTGCGTTGAACACACAGTGGGTGGAACACACGGTGGGTTGAACACACGGTGGGTTGAACACACGATAGGTTGAACACACGGTGGGTTGAACACACAGTAGATTGAACACACGGTGGGTTGAACACACGGTGGGTTCAACACACGGTGGGTTCAACACACAGTGCGTTGAACACACGGTGGGTGGAACACACGGTGGGTTGAACACACGGTGGGTTGAACATACGGTGGACTGATCACACGGTGGGTTGAACACACAGTGGGTTCAACAAACGGTGGGTTGAACTACAGTGGGTTCAACACACGGTAGATTCAACACACAGTGGGTTGAAAACACATTGGGTTGATCAAACGGTGCGTGGAATACACGGTGGGTTGAACACACGGTGGGTTCAACACACGGAGGGTTCAACACACGGTGCGTTCAACACACGGTGTGTTCAACGCACAGTGGGTTCAACACATGGTGGGTTCAACACACGATAGGTTAAACACACGGTGGGTTGAACACATGGTGGATTGAATACACGGTGGGTTGAACACACGGTAGGTTGAACACACGGTGGGTTGAACACACGGTGGGTTCAACACACGGTGGGTTGAACACACGGTGGGTTGAACACACGATAGGTTGAACACACGGTGGGTTGAACACACGGTGGGTTGAACACACGGTGGGTTGAACACACGGTGGGTTGAACACACGGTGGGTTGAACACACGGTGGGTTGAACACACGGTAGGTTGAACACATGGTGGGTTGAACATACGGTGCGTTGAACACACAGTGGGTGGAACACACGGTAGGTTGAACACACGGTGGGTTCAACACACGGTGGGTTGAACACACGGTGGGTTGAACACACGATAGGTTGAACACACGGTAGGTTGAACACACGGTAGGTTGAACACACGGTGGGTTGAACACACGGTGGGTTGAACACACGGTGGGTTGAACACACAGTGGGTTGAATACACGGTGGGTTGATCACACGGTGGGTTGAACACACGGTAGGTTGAACACACGGTGGGTTGAACACACGGTGGGTGGAACACACGGTAGGTTGAACACACGGTGGGTTCGACACACGGTGGGTTGAACACACGGTGGGTTGAACACACGATAGGTTGAACACACAGTAGGTTGAACACACGGTAGGTTGAACACACGGTGGGTTGAACACACGGTGGGTTCAACACACGGTGGGTTGAATACACGATAGGATGAACACACGGTGGGTTGAACACACGGTGGGTTGAACACACAGTGGGTTTAACACACCGTAGGTTGAACACACGGTGGGTTGAACACACGGTGGGTTGAACACACGGTAGGTTGAACACACGGTGGGTTGAACATACGGTGCGTTGAACACACGGTGGGTGGAACACAGTGTGGGTTGAACACACGGTGGGTTGAACACACGGTGGGTTGAACACAAGGTGGGTTGAACACACGGTGGGTTGAACACACGGTGGGTTGAACACAAGGCGGGATGAACACACGGTGGGTTGAACAAACGGTGGGTTGAACACACGGTGGGTTGAACACACGGTGGTTTGAACACACGGTGGGTTCAACACATGGTGCTTTGAACACACGGTGGGTGGAACACACGGTGGGTTGAACACATGGCGGGTTGAACACACGGTGGGTTGATCACACGGTGGGTGGAACACACGGTGGATTGAACACACGATAGGTTGAACACACGGTCTGTTGAACACGCAGTGGGTTGAATACACGGTGGGTTGAACACACGGTGGGTTGAACACACAGTGGGTTGAACACACGGTGGGTTGATCACACAGTGGGTGGAACACACGGTGGGTTGAACACATGATAGGTTGAACACACTTTGGGTTGAACACACAGTAGGTTGAACACACTGTGGGTTGAACACACGGTGGGTTGAACACACAGTAAATTGAACACAAGGTGGGTTGAACACACGTTGGGTTGAACACAAGGTGGTTCCATCCACGGTTTGTTCAACGCACCGTGTGTTGAACCCACCGTGTGTTGAACCCACCGTGTAATCAACCCACCGTGTGTTCAATCCACCGTGTGTTCAACCCACCGTGTGTTCAACCTATCATGTGTTCAACCCACCGTGTGTTCAACCCACCGTGTGTTGCACCCACCGTGTGTTCAATGCACCGTGTGTTGAACCCACCACGTGTTCAACCCACTGTGTGTTCAACCCACCGTGAGTTCAACCCACTGTGTGTTCAACCTATCATGTGTTCAACACACGGTGGGTTCAACACACGGTGCGTTGAACACACGGTGGGTTGAACATACGGTTGGTTGAACACAAGGTGGGTTGAACACACGGTGGGTTGAATACATGGTGGGTGGAACACACGGTGGGTGGAACACACGGTGGGTTGCACACACGATAGGTTGAACACACGGTGGGTTTAACACACGGTGGGTTGAACACACGGTAGGTTGAACACACGGTAGGTTGAACACACGGTGGGTTGAACACACGGTGCGTTGAACACACGGTGGGTGGAACACACGGTGGGTTGAACACACAGTGGGTTGAACACACGATGGGTTGACACACGGTGGGTGGAACACACGGTGGGTTGAACACACGATGGGTTTAACACACGGTGGGTTCAACACACAGTGCGTTGAACACACATTGGGTTGAACACACAGTGGGTGGAACACATGGTGGGTTGAACACACGATGTGTTGAACACATGGTGGGTTCAAAACATGGTGGGTTCAACACACGGTGCGTTGAACACACGGTGGGTGGAACACACGGTGGGTTGAACACACAGTGGGTTGAACATACGGTGGGCTGATCACACAATGGGTTGAACACACGGTGGGTTCAACACACGGTGCGTTGAACACACGGTGGGTGGAACACACGGTGGGTTGAACACAAGGTGGGTTGAACACACGGTAGGTTGAACACACGGTGGGTTGAACACAAGGTGGATTGAACACACGGTGGGTTGAACAAACAGTGGGTTGAGCACACGGGGGTTGAAGACACGGTGGGTTGAACACACGGTGGGTTGAACACATGGTGGGTTGAACACACGGTGGGTTGATCACACGGTGGGTGGAACACACGGTGGGTTGAACACACAATAGGTTGAACAAACGGTGGGTTGAACATACGGTGGGTTGAACACACGGTGGGTTGATCACACGGTGGGTTGATCACACGGTGGGTGGAACACACGGTGGGTTGAACAAACGGTGGGTTGAACACATGATAGGTTGAACACACCGTGGGTTGAACACACGGTGGGTTGAACACAAGGTGGGTTGAACACACGGTGGGTTGATCACATGGTGGGTGGAACACACGGTGGGTTGAACACACAGTGGGTTGAACACACGATAGGGTGAACACACGGTGGGTTGGACACACGGTGATTTGAACACATGGTGGTTTGAACACACAGTAGGTTGAACACATGGTGGGTTCAACACACGGTGCGTTGAACACACAGTGGGTGGAACACACGGTGGGTTGAACACACAGTGGGTTGAACACACGGTGGGTTGATCACACGGTGGGTGGGTGGGTTGAACACACGGTGGTTTCAACTCACGGTGGGTTCAACGCACGGTGCGTTGAACACACGGTGGGTGGAACACATGGTGGGTTGAACACACGGTGGGTTGAATACACGGTGGGTTCAACTCACGGTGCGTTGAACACACGGTGGGTGGAACACATGTTGGCTTGAACACACGGTGGGTTGAATACACGGTGGGTTCAAAACATGGTGGGTTCAACACACGGTGCGTTGAACACACAGTGGGTGGAACACACGGTGGGTTGAACACACGGTGGGTTGAACACACGGTGGTTTGAACACACGGTGGGTTGAACACAAGGTGGATGGAACACACGGTGGGTGGAACACACGGTGGGTTGAACACACAGTGGGTTGAACATACGGTGGGCTGATCACACAATGGGTTGAACACACGGTGGGTTCAACACACGGTGCGTTGAACACACGGTGGGTGGAACACACGGTGGGTTGAACACACGGTGGGTTGAACACACGGTAGGTTGAACACACGGTGGGTTGAACACACCGTGGGTTGAAACCACCGTGTGTTCAACCCACCGTGTGTTCAACCCACCGTGTGTTCAAACCACCGTGTGTTCAACCCACCGTGTGTTCAACCCACCGTGTGTTCCACCCACCGTGTGATCAACCCACCGTGTGTTCAACCCACTGTGTGTTCAACCCACCGTGTGTTCAACCCACCGTGTGTTCAACCTATCGTGTGTTCAACCCACCGTGTGTTCCACCCACCTTCTGATCAACCCACCGTGTGTTCAACGCACCGTGTGTTGAACCCTCCGTGTGTTCAACCCACCGTGTGTTAAATCCACCGTGTGTTCAACCCACCATTTGTTCAATCTACCGTGTGTTGAACCCACTGTGTGTTCAACCCACTGTGTGTTCAACCTACCGTGTGTTCAACCCACCTTGTGTTCAACCCACCGTGTGTTCCACCCACCGTGTGATCAACCCACCGTGTGTTCAACCCACCGTGTGTTCAACCCAGCATTTGTTCCACCCACCTTCTGATCAACCCACCGTGTGTTCAACCCACCGTTTGTTCAACCCACCGTGTGTTGAACCCACTGTGTGTTCAACCCACTGTGTGTTCAACCTACCGTGTGTTCAACCCACCTTGTGTTCAACCCACCGTGTGTTCCACCCACCGTGTGATCAACCCACCGTGTGTTCAACCCACCGTGTGTTCAACCCAGCATGTGTTCCACCCACCTTCTGATCAACCCACCGTGTGTTGAACCCACGGTCGGTTGAACACACAGTGGGCTGAACACACGGTGGGTTGAACACGTGGTTGTTTGAACACACGGTGTTCAACCCGCTGTGTGTTCAACCCACCGTGTGTTCAACCCACCGTGTGTTCAACCTATCGTGTGTTCAACCCACCATGTGTTCCAACCACCTTCTGGTCAACCCACCGTGTGTTCAACGCACCGTGTGTTGAACCCACCGTGTGTTCAACCCACCGTGTGTTCAACCCACCGTGTGTTCAACCCACTGTTTGTTCAACCCACCGTGTGTTGAACCCACCGTGTGTTCAACCCACTGTGTGTTCAACCTACTGTGTGTTCAACCCACCTTGTGTTCAACCCACCGTGTGTTCCACCCACCGTGGGTTCAACCCACCGTATGTTGAACCCACCGTGTGTTGAACCCACCGTGTGATCAGCCCACCGTATGTTCAACCCACCTTGTGTTCAACCCACCGTGTGTTCCACCCACCGTGTGTTCAACGCACCGTGTGTTGAACCCACCATGTTTTGAACCCACCGTGTGTTCAACCCACCGTGTGTTCAACCCAGCATGTGTTCCACCCACCGTGTGTTCAACGCACCGTGAGTTGAACCCACCGTGTGTTGAACCCACCGTGTGTTCAACCCACCGTGTGTTCCACCCACCGTGTGATCAACCCACTGTGTGTTCAACCCACTGTGTGTTCAACCCACGGTGTGTTCCACACACCGTGTGTTCCACCCACCGTGTGTTCAACGCAGCGTGAGTTGAACCCATTGTGAGTTGAACCCACCGTGTGCTCTACCCACCATGTGTTCCACCCACCGTGTGATCAACCCACCGTGTGTTCAACCCACTGTGTGTTCAACCCACCGTGTGCTCCACCCACCGTGTGTTCAACGCACCGTGTGTTCAACCCACCGTGTGTTCAACCCACCGTGTCTTCAACCCACCATGTGTTCAACCCACCGTGTGTTCAACCCACCGTGTGTTCAACCCACCGTGTGTTCAACCCACCGTGTCTTCAACCCACCGTATCTTCAACCCACCGTATGTTCAACCCACCGTGTGTTCAACCTATCGTGTGTTCAACCCACCGTGTGTTCCACCCACCGTGTGATCAACCCACCGTGTGTTCAACCCACCATGTGTTCAACCCACCGTATGTTCAACGCACCGTGTGTTGAACCCACCGTGTGTTCAACCCACCGTGTGTTAAACCCACCGTGAGTTAAACCTAACGGTGTTAAACCCACCGTGTGTTGAACCCACCGTGTGTTGAACCCACCGTGTGTTCACCCACCGTGTGTTCCACCCACCGTGTGATCAGCCCACCGTGTGTTCAACCCAGTGTGTGTTCAACCTACCGTGTGTTCAACCCACCGTGTGTTCAACCCACCGTGTGTTCCACCCACCGTGTGTTCAACGCACTGTGTGTTCAACCCACCGTGTGTTCAACCCACCGTGTGTTCAACCCACCGTATGTTCAACCCACCGCGTGTTCAACCCACCGTGTGTTCAACCCACCGTGTGTTAAACCCACCGTGTGTTAAACCCACCGTGAGTTAAACCTACCGTGTGTTAAACCCACCGTGTGTTGAACCCACCGTGTGTTGAACCCACCGTGTGTTCAACCCACCGTGTGTTCCACCCACCGTGTGATCAGCCCACCGTGTGTTCAACCCAGTGTGTGTTCAACCCACCGTGTGTTCAACCCACCGTGTGTTCAACCCACCGTGTGTTCCACCCACCGTGTGTTCAACGCACCGTGTGTTCAACCCACCGTATGTTCAACCCACCGTGTCTTCAACCCACCATGTGTTCAACCCACCGTGTGTTCAACCCACCGTGTGTTCAACCCACCGTGTGTTCAATCCACCGTGTCTTCAACCCACCGTATCTTCAACCCACCGTATGTTCAACCCACCGTGTGTTCAACCTATCGTGTGTTCAACCCATCGTGTGTTCCACCCACCGTGTGATCAACCCACCGTGTGTTCAACCCACCATGTGTTCAACCCACCGTGTGCTCAACGCACTGTGTGTTGAACCCACCGTGTGTTCAACCCACCGTGTGTTCAACGCACCGTGTGTTCAACCCACCGTTTGTTCAACCCACCGTTTGTTCAACCCACCGTGTCTTCAACCTTGTGTTCAACCCACCGTGTGTTCAACCTACCGTGTGTTCAACCCACCTTGTGTTCAACCCACCGTTTGTTCCACCCATCGTGTGTTCAACGCACCGTCTGTTGAACCCACCGTGTGTTCAACCCATTGTGTGATCAGCCCACCGTATGTTCTGCCCACTGTGAGTTCAACCCACCGTGTGTTTCACCCACCGTGTGTTCAATGCACCGTGTGTTCAACACACCGTGTGTTCAACACACCGTGTGTTCAACACACCATGTGTTCAACCTACCGTGTGTTTCACCCACCGTGTGTTCAACCCACCGTGTATTGAACCCACCGTGTGTTGAACCCACCGTGTGTTCAACCCACCGTGTGTTCAACGTACCGTGTGCTGAACCCACCGTGTGTTGAACCCACTGTGTGTTCAACCCACTGTGTGTTCAACCCACCATGTGTTCCACCCACCGTGTGTCAACCCACCGTGTGTTCAACCCACTGTGTGTTCAACCCACCATGTGTTCCACCCACCGTGTGTTCAACGCACCGTGTGTTCAACCCACCATGTGTTCAACCTACCGTGTGTTCAACCCACCGTGCGTTAAACCCACCGTGTGTTCAACCTATCGTGTGTGCAACCCACCGTGTGTTCCACCCACCGTGTGTTCCACCCACCATGTATTCAACCCACCGTGTGTTCAACCCACCTTGTGTTCAATTTACTGTGTGTTCAACCCACCGTGTGTTCAACCCATCGTGTGTTCAACCCACCGTGTGTTCAACCTACCGTGTGTTCAACCCACCTTGTGTTCAACCCACCGTGTGTTCCACCCACCGTGTGTCCAACGCACCATTTGTTGAACCCACTGTGTGTTCAACCCACCGTGTGATCAGCCCACCGTATGTTCAACCCACCGTGTGTTCAACCTACCGTGTGTTCCACCCACCGTGTGTTCAACGCACCATGTGTTGAACCCACCGTGTTTTTGAACCCACCGTGTGTTCAACCCACCGTGTGTTCAACCCACAATGTGTTCCACCCACCGTGTGTTCAAAGCACCGTGTGTTGAACCCACTGTGTGTTGAACCCACCGTGTGTTCCACCCACCGTGTGATCAACCTAGTGTGTGTTCAACCCAGTGTGTGTTCAACCCACCGTGTGTTCCACCCACCATGAGTTCAACGCACCGTGTGTTCAACCCACCGTGTGTTCAACGCACCGTGTGTTCAACCCACCATATGTTCAACCCACCGTGTCTTCAACCCACCATTTTTTCAACCCACCGTGTGTTCAACCCACCGTGTGTTCAACCCACCGTGTGTTCAACCCACCGTGTCTTCAACCCACCGTATCTTCAACCCACTGTATGTTCAACCCACCGTGTGTTCAACCTATCGTGTGTTCAACCCACCGTGTGTTCCACCCACCGAGTGATCAACCCAACGTGTGTTCAACCCACCATGTGTTCAACCCACCGTGTGTTCAACGCACCGTGTGTTGAACCCACCGTGTGTTCAACCCACCGTGTGTTCAACGCACCGTGTGTTCAACCCACCGTTTGTTCAACCAACCGTGTGTTCAACCCACCTTGTGTTCAACCCACCGTGTGTTCAACCTACCGTGTGTTCAACCCACCTTGTGTTCAACCCACCGTTTGTTCCACCCATCGTGTGTTCAACGCACCGTCTGTTGAACCCACCGTGTGTTCAACCCATTGTGTGATCAGCCCACCGTATGTTCAGCCCACTGTGTGTTCAACCCACCGTGTGTTTCACCCACCGTGTGTTCAACGCACCGTGTGTTCAACACACCGTGTGTTCAACACACCGTGTGTTCAACACACCGTGTGTTCAACACACCGTGTGTTCAACCCACCGTGTGTTTCACCCACCGTGTGTTCAACCCACCGTGTGTTGAACCCACCGTGTGTTGAACCCACCGTGTGTTCCACCCACCGTGTGTCAACCCACCGTGTGTTCAACCCACTGTGTGTTCAACCCACCATGTGTTCCACCCACCGTGTGTTCAACGCACCGTGTGTTCAACCCACCATGTGTTCAACCTACCGTGTGTTCAACCCACCGTGCGTTAAACCCACCGTGTGTTCAACCTATCGTGTGTGCAACCCACCGTGTGTTCCACCCACCGTATGTTCCACCCACCATGTATTCAACCCACCGTGTGTTCAACCCACCTTGTGTTCAATTTATTGTGTGTTCAACCCACCGTGTGTTCAACCCACCGTGTGTTCAACCTACCGTGTGTTCAACCCACCTTGTGTTCAACCCACCGTGTGTTCCACCCACCGTGTGTCCAACGCACCATTTGTTGAACCCACCGTGTGTTCAACCCACCGTGTGATCAGCCCACCGTATGTTCAACCCACCGTGTGTTCAACCTACCGTGTGTTCCACCCACCGTGTGTTCAACGCACCATGTGTTGAACCCACTGTGTTTTTGAACCCACCGTGTGTTCAACCCACCGTGTGTTCAACCCACAATGTGTTCCACCCACCGTGTGTTCAAAGCACCGTTTGTTGAACCCACCGTGTGTTGAACCCAAAGTGTGTTCAACCCAGTGTGTGTTCAACCCACCGTGTGTTCCACCCACCATGAGTTCAACGCACCGTGTGTTCAACCCACCATGTGTTCAACCTACCGTGTGTTCAACCCACCGTGTGTTCAACCCACCGTGTGTTCAAACCACCATGTGTTGAACCTATCGTGTGTTCAACCCACCGTGTGTTCAACCCACCGTGTGTTCAACCCACCGTGTGTTCCACCCACCATGTGATCAACCCACCGTGTGTTCAAACCACCTTGTGTTCAACCCACCGTGTGTTCAACCCAAAGTGTGTTCAACCTATTATGTGTTCAACCCACCGTGTGTTCAACCCACCGTGAGTTCCACCCACGGTGTGATCAACCCACCGTGTGTTCAACCCACTGTGTGTTCAACCCACCGTGTGTTCCACCCACTGTGTGTTCAATGCATCGTGTGTTGAACCCACCATGTGTTGAACCCACCGTGTGTTCAACCCACTGTGTGTTCAACCCACTGCGTGTTCAACCGACCGTGTGTTCAACCTATCGTGTGTTCAACCCACCGTGTGTTCCACCCACCGTGTGATCAACCCACCGTGTGTTCAACCCGCCATGTGTTCAACCCACCGTGTGTTCCACCCACCGTGTGTTCAAAGCACCGTGTGTTGAACCCACCGTGTGTTCAACCCACCATGTGCTCAACCCACCGTGTGTTAAGCCTACCGTCTGTTCAACCCACCATGTGTTCAACCCACTGTGTGTTCAACCCACCGTGTGTTAAACCCTCCGTGTGTTACACCCACCGTGAGTTAAACCTACCATGTGTTCAACCCACCGTGTGTTAAACCCACCGTGTGTTACACCCACCGTGTGTTAAACCCACAGTGTGTTAAACCCACCGCGTGTTCAACCCACCGTGTGTTCAACCCACCGTGTGTTAAACCCACCGTGTGTTAAACCCACCGTGAGTTAAACCTACCGTGTGTTAAACCCACCGTGTGTTGAACCCACCGTGTGTTGAACCCACCGTATGTTCAACCCAGTGTGTGTTCAACCCACCGTGTGTTCAACCCACCGTGTGTTCAACCCACCGTGTGTTCAACCCAGCGTGTGTTAAACCTACCGTATGTTCAACCCACCGTGTCTTCAACCCACTGTGTGTTCAACCCACCGTGTGTTAAACCCACCGTGTGTTAAACCCACCGTGTGTTAAACCCACCGTGTGTTAAACCCACCGTGTGTTAAACCCATCGTGTGTTAAACCCACCGTGTGTTAAACCCACTGTGTGTTAAACCCACTGTGTGTTCAACCCACCGTGTGTTCAACGCACCGTGTGTTCAACCCACCGTTTGTTCAACCCACCGTGTGTTCAACCAACCTTGTGTTCAACCCACCGTGTGTTCAACCTATCGTGTGTTCAACCCACCTTGTGTTCAACCCACCGTGTGTTCCACCCACCGTGTGTTCAACGCACCGTGTGTTGAACCCACCGTGTGTTCAACCCACCGTGTGTTCAACCCACCGTGTGTTCCACATACCGTGTGTTCAACGCATCGTGTGTTGAACCCACCGTGTGTTCAACCCGCCGTGTGTTCAACCCACTGTGTGTTTAACCCACTGTGTGTTCAACCCACCGTGTGTTCCACCCACCTTCTGATCAACCCACCGTGTGTTCAACCCACAATGTGTTCAACCCACCGTGTGTTCCACCCACCGTGTGTTCAAAGCACCGTGTGTTGAACCCACCGTGTGTTCAACCCACCGTGTGTTCAACCCACCGTGTGTTCAACCCACAGTTTGTTCAACCCACCGTGTGTTTAACCCACCGTGTGTTCAACCTACCGTGTATTTAACCCACCTTGTGTTCAACCCATTGTGTGTTCCACCCACTGTGTGTTCAACCCACCGTGTGTTCAACCCACCGTGTGTTCAACCCACTGTGTGATCAGCCCACTGTATGTTCAACCCACCGTGTGTTCAACCCACTGTGTGTTCCACCCACCGTGTGTTCAACGCACCGTGTGTTGAACCCACCATGTTTTGAACCCACCGTATGTTCAACCCACCGTGTGTTCAACCCACCATGTGTTCCACCCACCGTGTGTTCAACACACCATGAGTTGAACCCACCGTGTGTTGAACCCACCGTGTGTTGAACCCACCGTGTGTTCCACCCACCGTGTGATCAACCCACTGTGTGCTCAACCCACTGTGTGTTCAACCTACCGTGTGTTCCACCTACCGTGTGTTCAACGCACCGTGTGTTCAACCCACCGTGTGTTCAACATACCGTGTGTTCAACCTACCGTGTGTTCAACCCACCGTGTGTTCAACCCACCGTGTGTTCAACCTATCATGTGTGCAATCCACCGTGTGTTCAACCCACCGTGTGTTCCACCCACCATGTGATCAACCCACCGTGTGTTCAACCCACCTTGTGTTCAACCCACCGTGTGTTCAACCCACCGTGTGTTCAACCCACAGTGTGTTCCTCCCACCGTGTGATCAACCCACCGTGTGTTCAACCGACCGTGTGTTCAACCCATCGTGTGTTGGACCCACTGTGTGTTCAACGCATCGTGTGTTGAACCCACCATGTGTTGAACCCACCGTGTGTTCAACCCACCATGTGTTCAACCCACCGTGTGTTCCACCCACCTTCTGATCAACCCACCATGTGTTCAACCCACCGTGTGTTCCACCCACCTTCTGATCAACCCACCATGTGTTCAATCCACCATGTGTTCAACCCACCATGTGTTCAACCCACCGTGTGTTGAACCCAAAATGTGTTCCACCCACCATGTGATCAACCCACTGTGTGTTCAACCCACATTGTGTTCAACCCACCGTGTGTTCAACCCACCGTGTGTTCAACATATCGTGAAATCAACCCACCGTGTGTTCAACCCACCGTGTGTTCCACCCACCGTGTGATCAACCCACCGTGTGTTCAACCCACCGTGTGTTCTACCCACCGTGTGTTCCACCCACCTTGTGTTCAATGCATCGTTTGTTGAACCCACCGTGTGCTCAACCCACCGTGTGTTGAACCCACCGTGTGTTCAACCCACCGTGTGTTCGACCTATCGTGTGTTCAACCTATGCTAGGCCCTTGTTCTTGCAATTTTGCACACAATAGGCCCTTGTTCTTGCAATTTTGGACACGCTAGGCCCTTGTTCTTGCAATTTTGCACACGCTAGGCCCTTGTTCTTGCAATTTTGCACACGCTAGGCCCTTGTTCTTGCAATTTTGCACACAATAGGCCCTTGTTCTTGCTTTTTTGCACACGCTAGGCCCTTGTTCTCGCAATTTTGCACACGCGAGGCCCTTGTTCTTGCAATTTTGCACACGCTAGGCCCTTGTTCTTGCAATTTTGCACACGCTAGGCCCTTGTTCTTGCTATTTTGCACACGCTAGACCCTTGTTCTTGCAATTTTGCACACACTATGCCCTTGTTCTTGCTATTTTGCACACGCTGGACCCTTTTTCTTGCAATTTTGCACACGCTAGGCCCTTGTTCTTGCAATTTCGCACACGTGAGGCCCTTGTTCTTGCAATTTTGCACACGCTAGGCCCTTGTTCTTGCATTTTTGCACACGCTAGGCCCTTGTTCTTGCAATTTTGCACACGCTTGGCCCTTGTTCTTGCAATTTCGCACACCCTAGTCCCTTGTTCTTGCTATTTTGCACACGCTAGACGCTTGTTCTTGCAATTTTGCACACGCTATTTTGCACACGCTAGACCCTTGTTCTTGCAATTTTGCACACGCTAGGCCCTTGTTCTTGCAATTTTGCACACAATAGGCCCTTGTTCTTGCTATTTTGCACACGCTAGGCCCTTGTTCTCGCAATTTTGCACACGCGAGGCCCTTGTTCTTGCAATTTTGCACACGCTAGGCCCTTGTTCTTGCAATTTTGCACACGCTAGGCCCTTGTTCTTGCTATTTTGCACACGCTAGACCCTTGTTCTTGCAATTTTGCACACAATATGCCCTTGTTCTTGCTATTTTGCACACGCTAGACCCTTTTTCTTGCAATTTTGCACACGCTAGGCCCTTGTTCTTGCAATTTTGCACACGCGAGGCCCTTGTTCTTGCAATTTTGCACACGCTAGGCCCTTGTTCTTGCATTTTTGCACACGCTAGGCCCTTGTTCTTGCAATTTTGCACACGCTTGGCCCTTGTTCTTGCAATTTTGCACACGCTAGTCCCTTGTTCTTGCTATTTTGCACACGCTAGACGCTTGTTCTTGCAATTTTGCACACGCTATTTTGCACACGCTAGACCCTTGTTCTTGCAATTTTGCACACGCTAGGCTCTTGTTCTTGCAATTTTGCATTCACTAGGCCCTTGTTCTTGCTATTTTGCACACGTTAGACCCTTGTTCTTGCAATTTTGCACACGCTATTTTGCACACGCTAGGCCCTTGTTCTTGCAATTTTGCACACGCTAGGCCCTTGTTCTTGCTATTTTGCATGCGGTAAGCCCTTGTTCTTGCAATTTTGCACACGCTAGGCCCTTGTTCTTGCAATTTTGCACACGCTAGGCCCTTGTTCTTGCAATTTTGCACACGCTAGACCCTTGTTCTTGCTATTTTGCACACGCTAGACCCTTGTTCTTGCAATTTTGCACACGCTAGGCCCTTGTTCTTGCTATTTTGCACACGCTAGGCCCTTGTTCTTGCAATTTTGCACACGCTAGGCCCTTGTTCTTGCAATTTTGCACACGCTAGACCCTTGTTCTTGCAATTTTGCACACACTAGGCCCTTGTTCTTGCAATTTTGCACACGCTAGGCCATTGTTCTTGCAATGTTGCACACGCTAGGCCCTTGTTCTTGCAATGTTGCACACGCTAGGCCCTTGTTCTTGCAATTTTGCACACGCTAGGCCCTTGTTCTTGCAATTTTGCACACGCTAGGCCTTGTTCTTGCAATTTTGCTCACGCTAGGCCCTTGTTCTTGCAATTTTGCACACGCTAGGCCCTTGTTCTTGCAATTTTGCACACAATAGGCCCTTGTTCCTGCTATTTTGCACACGCCATGCCCTTGTTCTTGCAACTTTGCACGCGCCATGCCCTTGTTCTTGCAATTTTGGACACGCTAGGCCCTTGTTCTTGCAATTTTGCACACGCTAGGCCCTTGTTCTTGCAATTTTACACACGCTAGACCCTTGTTCTTGCAATTTTGCACACGCTAGGCCCTTGTTCTTGCAATGTTGCACACGCTAGGCCCTTGTTCTTGCATTGTTGCACACGCTAGGCCCTTGTTCTTGCAATTTTGCACACGCTAGGCCCTTGTTCTTGAAATTTTGCACACGCTAGGCCTTTGTTCTTGCAATTTTGCACACGCTAGGCCCTTGTTCTCGCAATTTTGCACACGCTAGGCCCTTGTTCTTGCAATCTTGCACACAATAGGCCCTTGTTCTTGCTACTTTGCACACGCCATGCCCTTGTTCTTGCAACTTTGCACACGCCATGCCCTTGTTCTTGCAATTTTGGACACGCTAGGCCCTTGTTCTTGATATTTTGGACACGCTAGACCCTTGTTCTTGCAATTTTGCACACGCTATACCCTTGTTCTTGCAATTTTGCACACGCTAGACCCTTGTTCTTTCTATTTTGCACACGCTAGCCCCCCTTTCTTGTTATTTTGAACACACTAGGCCCTTGTTTTTGCATTTTTGCACACATTAGGCCCTTGTTCCTGAAATTTTGCACACGCTAGGCCCTTGTTTTTGCAATTTTGCACGCGCTAGGCCCTGGTTCTTGCAATTTTGCACACGCTAGGCCCTTGTTCTTGCTATTTTGCACACGCTAGACCCTTGTTCTTGCAATTTTGCACACACTATGCCCTTGTTCTTGCTATTTTGCACACGCTGGACCCGTTTTCTTGCAATTTTGCACACGCTAGGCCCTTGTTCTTGCAATTTTGCACACGCGAGGCCCTTGTTCTTGCAATTTTGCACACGCTAGGCCCTTGTTCTTGCATTTTTGCACACGCTAGGCCCTTGTTCTTGCAATTTTGCCCACGCTTGGCCCTTGTTCTTGCAATTTTGCAGACGCTAGTCCCTTGTTCTTGCTATTTTGCACACGCTAGACGCTTGTTCTTGCAATTTTGCACACGCTATTTTGCACACGCTAGACCCTTGCTCTTGCAATTTTGCACACGCTAGACCCTTGTTCTTGCAATTTTGCACAAGCTATGCCATTGTTCTTGCAACTTTGCACACGCTAGACCCTTGTTTTTGCAATTTTGCACACGCTAAGCCCTTGTTCTTGCAATTTTGCACACGCTAGGCCCTTGTTCTTGCTATTTTGCACACGCTAGACCCTTGTTCTTGCAATTTTGCACACCTTAGGTCCTTGTTCTTGCTATTGTGCACACACTAGGCCCTTGTTCTTGCAATTTTGCACACGCTAGGCCCTTGTTCTTGCAATTTTGCACACGCTAGGCCCTTGTTCTCGCAATTTTGCACACGCTAGGCCCTTGTTCTTGCAATTTTGCACACAATAGGCCCTTGTTCTTGCTACTTTGCACACGCAATGCCCTTGTTCTTGCAACTTTGCACACGCCATGCCCTTGTTCTTGCAATTTTGGACACGCTAGGCCCTTGTTCTTGCAATTTTGGACACGCTAGACCCTTGTTCTTGCAATTTTGCACACGCTATACCCTTGTTCTTGCAATTTTGCACACGCTAGACCCTTGTTCTTTCTATTTTATACACGCTAGCCCCCCTTTCTTGTTATATTGAACACACTAGGCCCATGTTTTTGCAACTTTGCACACACTAGGCCCTTGTTCCTGAAATTTTGCACACGCTAGGCCCTTGTTTTTGCAATTTTGTACACGCTAGGCCCTAGTTCTTGCAATTTTGCACACGCTAGGCTCTTGTTCTTGCTATTTTGCACACGCTAGACCCTTGTCCTTGCAATTTTGCACACGCTATACCCTTGTTCTTGCTATTTTGCACACGCTAGACCCTTTTTCTTGCAATTTTGCACACGCTAGGCCCTTGTTCTTGCAATTTTGCACACGCGAGGCCCTTGTTCTTGCAATTTTGCACACGCTAGGCCCTTGTTCTTGCATTTTCGCACACGCTAGGCCCTTGTTCTTGCAATTTTGCACACGCTTGGCCCTTGTTCTTGCAATTTTGCACACGCTAGTCCCTTGTTCTTGCTATTTTGCACACGCTAGACGCTTGTTCTTGCAATTTTGCACACGCTATTTTGCACACGCTAGACCCTTGTTCTTGCAATTTTGCACACGCTAGGCTCTTGTTCTTGCAATTTTGCATTCACTAGGCCCTTGTTCTTGCTATTTTGCACACGTTAGACCCTTGTTCTTGCAATTTTGCACACGCTATTTTGCACACGCTAGACCCTTGTTCTTGCAATTTTGTACACGCTAGGCTCTTGTTTTTGCAATTTGCATGCGGTAAGCCCTTGTTCTTGCTGTTTTGCACACGCTAGACCCTTGTTCTTGCAATTTTGCACACGCTAGGCCCTTGTTCTTGCTATTTTGCACACGCTAGACCCTTGTTCTTGCAATTTTGCAAACGCTAGACCATTCTTCTTGCAATTTTGCACACGCTAGGCCCTTGTTCTTGCATTTTTGCATATGCTAGGCCATTGTTCTTGCAATTTTGCACACGCTAGGCCCTTTTTCTTGCAATCTTGCACATGCTAGGCCCTTGTTCTTGCAATTTTGCACACACTAGGCCCTTGTTCTTGCAATTTTGCACACGCTAGGCCCTTGTTCTTGCAATTTTGCACACGCTAGGCTCTTGTTCTTGCAATTTTGCACACGCTAGACCCTTGTTATTGCAATTTTGCACACGCTAGGCCCTTGTTCTTGCAATGTTGCACACGCTAGGTCTTGTTCTTGCAATTTTGCACACGCTAGGCCGTTGTTCTTGCAATTTTGCACACGCTAGGCCCTTGTTCTTGCAATTTTGCACACGCAAGGCCCTTGTTCTTGCTATTTTGCACACGCTGGTCCCTTGTTCTTGCAATTTTGCACACGCTATGCCCTTGTTCTTGCAATTTTGCACACGCTGGACCCTTGTTCTTGCAATTTTGCACACGCTAGGCCCTTGTTCTTGCAATTTTGCACACGCTAGGCCCTTGTTCTTGCTATTTTGCAAACGCTAGACCATTGTTCTTGCAATTTTGCACACGCTAGGCCCTTGTTCTTGCATTTTTGCATACGCTAGGCCATTGTTCTTGCAATTTTGCACACGCTAGGCACTTTTTCTTGCAATCTTGCACATGCTAGGCCCTTGTTCTTGCAATTTTGCACACGCTAGGCCCTTGTTCTTGCAATTTTGCACACGGTAGGCCCTTGTTCTTGCAATTTTGCACACGCTAGGCTCTTGTTCTTGCAATTTTGCACACGCTAGACCCTTGTTCTTGCAATTTTGCACACGCTAGGCCCTTGTTCTTGCAATTTTGCACACGCTATGCCCTTGTTCTTGCAATTTTGCACACGCTGGACCCTTGTTCTTGCAATTTTGCACACGCTAGGCCCTTGTTCTTGCAATTTTGCACACGCTAGGCCCTTGTTCTTGCTATTTTGCAAACGCTAGACCATTGTTCTTGCAATTTTGCACACGCTAGGCCCTTGTTCTTGCATTTTTGCATACGCTAGGCCATTGTTCTTGCAATTTTGCACACGCTAGGCACTTTTTCTTGCAATCTTGCACATGCTAGGCCCTTGTTCTTGCAATTTTGCACACGCTAGGCCCTTGTTCTTGCAATTTTGCACACGGTAGGCCCTTGTTCTTGCAATTTTGCACACGCTAGGCTCTTGTTCTTGCAATTTTGCACACGCTAGACCCTTGTTCTTGCAATTTTGCACACGCTAGGCCCTTGTTCTTGCAATTTTGCACACGCTAGGCCCTTGTTCTTGCAATTTTGCACACGCTAGGCCCTTGTTCTTGCTATTTTGCACACGCTAGTCCCTTGTTCTTGCAATTTTGCACACGCTATGCCCTTGTTCTTGCAATTTTGCACACGCTGGACCCTTGTTCTTGCAATTTTGCACACGCTAGGCCCTTGTTCTTGCAATTTTGCACACACTAGGCCCTTGTTCTTGCTATTTTGCACACGCTAGACCCTTGTTTTTGCAATTTTGCACACGCTAGGCCCTTGTTCTTGCAAATTTGCACACGCTAGACCCTTGTTCTTGCTATTTTGCAGACGCTAGACCCTTGTTCTTGCAATTTTGCACACGCTAGGCCCTTGTTCTTGCAATTTTGCACACGCTAGGCCCTTGTTCTTGCAATTTTGCACACGCTAGGCCCTTGTTCTTGCAATTTTGCACACGCTAGGCCCTTGTTCTTGCAATTTTGCACACAATAGGCCCTTGTTCTTGCTATTTTGCACACGCTAGGCCCTTGTTCTCGCAATTTTGCACACGCGAGGCCCTTGTTCTTGCAATTTTGCACACGCTAGGCCCTTGTTCTTGCTATTTTGCACACGCTAGACCCTTGTTCTTGCAATGTTGCACATTCTAGGCACTTGTTCTTGCAATTTTGCACACAATAGGCCCTTGTTCTTGCAATTTTGCACACGCTAGGCCCTTGTTCTCGCAATTTTGCACACGCGAGGCCCTTGTTCTTGCAATTTTGCACACGCTAGGCCCTTGTTCTTGCTATTTTGCACACGCTAGGCCCTTGTTCTTGCAATTTTGCACACGCTAGGCCCTTGTTCTTGCAATTTTGCACACGCTAGACCCTTGTTCTTGCTATTTTGCACACGCTAGACCCTTGTTCTTGCAATTTTGCACACGCTAGGCCCTTGTTCTTGCTATTTTGCACACGCTAGGCCCTTGTTCTTGCAATTTTGCACACGCTAGGGCCTTGTTCTTGCAATTTTGCACACGCTAGACCCTTGTTCTTGAAATTTTGCACACGCTAGGCCCTTGTTCTTGCATTTTTGCACACGCTAGGCCCTTGTTCTTGCAATTTTGCACACGCTTGGCCCTTGTTCTTGCAATTTTGCACACGTGAGGCCCTTGTTCTTGCAATTTTGCACACGCTAGGCCCTTGTTCTCGCAATTTTGCACACGCTAGGCCCTTGTTCTCGCAATTTTGCACACGCTAGGCCCTTGTTCTTGCAATCTTGCACACAATAGGCCCTTGTTCTTGCTACTTTGCACACGCCATGCCCTTCTTCTTGCAATTTTGGACACGCTAGGCCCTTGTTCTTGCAATTTTGGACACGCTAGACCCTTGTTCTTGCAATTTTGCACACGCTATACCCTTGTTCTTGCAACTTTGCACACGCTAGACCCTTGCTCTTTCTATTTTGCATAGGCTAGCCCCCCTTTCTTGTTATTTTGAACACACTAGGCCCTTGTTTTTGCAACTTTGCACACATTAGGCCCTTGTTCCTGAAATTTTGCACACGCTAGGCCCTTGTTTTTGCAATTTTGCACACGCTAGGCCCTGGTTCTTGCAATTTTGCACACGCTAGGCCCTTGTTCTTGCTATTTTGCACACGCTAGACCCTTGTTCTTGCAATTTTGCACACACTATGCCCTTGTTCTTGCTATTTTGCACACGCTGGACCCTTTTTCTTGCAATTTTGCACACGCTAGGCCCTTGTTCTTGCAATTTTGCACACGCGAGGCCCTTGTTCTTGCAATTTTGCACACGCTAGGCCCTTGTTCTTGCATTTTTGCACACGCTAGGCCCTTGTTCTTGCAATTTTGCCCACGCTTGGCCCTTGTTCTTGCAATTTTGCAGACGCTAGTCCCTTGTTCTTGCTATTTTGCACACGCTAGACGCTTGTTCTTGCAATTTTGCACACGCTATTTTGCACACGCTAGACCCTTGCTCTTGCAATTTTGCACACGCTAGACCCTTGTTCTTGCAATTTTGCACAAGCTATGCCATTGTTCTTGCAACTTTGCACACGCTAGACCCTTGTTCTTGCAATTTTGCACACGCTAAGCCCTTGTTCTTGCAATTTTGCACACGCTAGGCCCTTGTTCTTGCTATTTTGCACACGCTAGACCCTTGTTCTTGCAATTTTGCACACCTTAGGTCCTTGTTCTTGCTATTGTGCACACACTAGGCCCTTGTTCTTGCAATTTTGCACACGCTAGGCCCTTGTTCTTGCAATTTTGCACACGCTAGGCCCTTGTTCTTGCAATTTTGCACACGCTAGGCCCTTGTTCTTGCAATTTTCCACACGCTAGACCCTTGTTCTTGCAATTTTGCACACGCTAGGCCCTTCTTCTTGCAATTTTGCACACGCTAGGCCCTTGTTCTTGCAATGTTGCACACGCTAGGCCCTTGTTCTTGCAATGTTGCACACGCTAGGCCCTTGTTCTTGCAATTTTGCACACGCTAGGCTCTTGTTCTTGCAATTTTGCACACGCTAGGCCCTTGTTCTTGCAATTTTGCACACGCTAGGCCCTTGTTCTCGCAATTTTGCACACGCTAGGCCCTTGTTCTTGCAATTTTGCACACAATAGGCCCTTGTTCTTGCTACTTTGCACACGCAATGCCCTTGTTCTTGCAACTTTGCACACGCCATGCCCTTGTTCTTGCAATTTTGGACACGCTAGGCCCTTGTTCTTGCAATTTTGGACACGCTAGACCCTTGTTCTTGCAATTTTGCACACGCTATACCCTTGTTCTTGCAATTTTGCACACGCTAGACCCTTGTTCTTTCTATTTTATACACGCTAGCCCCCCTTTCTTGTTATATTGAACACACTAGGCCCATGTTTTTGCAACTTTGCACACACTAGGCCCTTGTTCCTGAAATTTTGCACACGCTAGGCCCTTGTTTTTGCAATTTTGTACACGCTAGGCCCTAGTTCTTGCAATTTTGCACACGCTAGGCCCTTGTTCTTGCAATGTTGCACACGCTAGACCCTTGTCCTTGCAATTTTGCACACGCTATACCCTTGTTCTTGCTATTTTGCACACGCTGGACCCTTTTTCTTGCAATTTTGCACACGCTAGGCCCTTGTTCTTGCAATTTTGCACACGCGAGGCCCTTGTTCTTGCAATTTTGCACACGCTAGGCTCTTGTTCTTGCAATTTTGCATTCACTAGGCCCTTGTTCTTGCTATTTTGCACACGTTAGACCCTTGTTCTTGCAATTTTGCACACGCTATTTTGCACACGCTAGACCCTTGTTCTTGCAATTTTGTACACGCTAGGCTCTTGTTTTTGCAATTTGCATGCGGTAAGCCCTTGTTCTTGCTGTTTTGCACACGCTAGACTCTTGTTCTTGCAATTTTGCACACGCTAGGCCCTTGTTCTTGCTATTTTGCACACGCTAGACCCTTGTTCTTGCAATTTTGCAAACGCTAGACCATTCTTCTTGCAATTTTGGACACGCTAGGCCCTTGTTCTTGCATTTTTGCATACGCTAGGCCATTGTTCTTGCAATTTTGCACACGCTAGGCCCTTTTTCTTGCAATCTTGCACATGCTAGGCCCTTGTTCTTGCAATTTTGCACACACTAGGCCCTTGTTCTTGCAATTTTGCACACGCTAGGCCCTTGTTCTTGCAATTTTGCACACGCTAGGCTCTTGTTCTTGCAATTTTGCACACGCTAGACCCTTGTTCTTGCAATTTTGCACACGCTAGGCCCTTGTTCTTGCAATGTTGCACACGCTAGGCCTTGTTCTTGCAATTTTGCACACGCTAGGCCGTTGTTCTTGCAATTTTGCACACGCTAGGCCCTTGTTCTTGCAATTTTGCACACGCAAGGCCCTTGTTCTTGCTATTTTGCACACGCTAGTCCCTTGTTCTTGCAATTTTGCACACGCTATGCCCTTGTTCTTGCAATTTTGCACACGCTGGACCCTTGTTCTTGCAATTTTGCACACGCTAGGCCCTGGTTCTTGCAATTTTGCACACGCTAGGCCCTTGTTCTTGCTATTTTGCACACGCTAGACCCTTGTTCTTGCAATTTTGCAAACGCTAGACCATTGTTCTTGCAATTTTGCACACGCTAGGCCCTTGTTCTTGCATTTTTGCATACGCTAGGCCATTGTTCTTGCAATTTTGCACACGCTAGGCACTTTTTCTTGCAATCTTGCACATGCTAGGCCCTTGTTCTTGCAATTTTGCACACGCTAGGCCCTTGTTCTTGCAATTTTGCAAACGGTAGGCCCTTGTTCTTGCAATTTTGCACACGCTAGGCTCTTGTTCTTGAAATTTTGCACACGCTAGACCCTTGTTCTTGCAATTTTGCACACGCTAGGCCCTTGTTCTTGCAATGTTGCACACGCTAGGCCTTGTTCTTGCAATTTTGCACACGCTAGGCCGTTGTTCTTGCAATTTTGCACACGCTAGGCCCTTGTTCTTGCAATTTTGCACACGCTAGGCCCTTGGTCTTGCTATTTTGCACACGCTAGTCCCTTGTTCTTGCAATTTTGCACACGCTATGCCCTTGTTCTTGCAATTTTGCACACGCTGGACCCTTGTTCTTGCAATTTTGCACACGCTAGGCCCTTGTTCTTGCAATTTTGCACACACTAGGCCCTTGTTCTTGCTATTTTGCACACGCTAGACCCTTGTTTTTGCAATTTTGCACACGCTAGGCCCTTGTTCTTGCAATTTTGCACACGCTAGACCCTTGTTCTTGCTATTTTGCACACGCTAGACCCTTGTTCTTGCAATTTTGCACACGCTAGGCCCTTGTTCTTGCAATGTTGCACACGCTAGGCCCTTGTTCTTGCAATGTTGCACACGCTAGGCCCTTGTTCTTGCAATTTTGCACACGCTAGGCCCTTGTTCTTGCAATTTTGCACACGCTAGGCCCTTGTTCTTGCAATTTTGCACACAATAGGCCCTTGTTCTTGCTATTTTGCACACGCTAGGCCCTTGTTCTTGCAATTTTGCACATGCGAGGCCCTTGTTCTTGCAATTTTGCACACGCTAGGCCCTTGTTCTTGCATTTTTGCACACGCTAGGCCCTTGTTCTTGCAATTTTGCACACGCTTGGCCCTTGTTCTTGCAATTTTGCACACGCTAGTCCCTTGTTCTTGCTATTTTGCACACGCTAGACGCTTGTTCTTGCAATTTTGCACACGCTATTTTGCACACGCTAGACCCTTGTTCTTGCAATTTTGCACACGCTAGGCTCTTGTTCTTGCAATTTTGCATTCACTAGGCCCTTGTTCTTGCTATTTTGCACACGTTAGACCCTTGTTCTTGCAATTTTGCACACGCTATTTTGCACACGCTAGGCCCTTGTTCTTGCAATTTTGCACACGCTAGGCCCTTGTTCTTGCTATTTTGCATGCGGTAAGCCCTTGTTCTTGCAATTTTGCACACGCTAGGCCCTTGTTCTTGCAATTTTGCACACGCTAGGCCCTTGTTCTTCCAATTTTGCACACGCTAGACCCTTGTTCTTGCTATTTTGCACACGCTAGACCCTTGCTCTTGCAATTTTGGACACGCTAGGCCCTTGTTCTTGCTATTTTGCACACGCTAGGCCCTTGTTCTTGCAACTTTGCACACGCTAGGCCCTTGTTCTTGCAATTTTGCACACGCTAGATCCTTGTTCTTGCAATTTTGCACACACTAGGCCCTTGTTCTTGCAATTTTGCACACGCTAGGCCATTGTTCTTGCAATGTTGCACACGCTAGGCCCTTGTTCTTGCAATGTTGCACACGCTAGGCCCTTGTTCTTGCAATTTTGCACACGCTAGGCCCTTGTTCTTGCAATTTTGCACACGCTAGGCCTTGTTCTTGCAATTTTGCTCACGCTAGGCCCTTGTTCTTGCAATTTTGCACACGCTAGGCCCTTGTTCTTGCAATTTTGCACACGCTAGGCCCTTTTTCTTGCAATTTTACACACGCTAGACCCTTGTTCTTGCAATTTTGCACACGCTAGGCCCTTCTTCTTGCAATTTTGCATACGCTAGGCCCTTGTTCTTGCAATTTTGCACACAATATGCCCTTGTTCTTGCTATTTTGCACACGCTGGACCCTTTTTCTTGCAATTTTGCACACGCTAGGCCCTTGTTCTTGCAATTTTGCACACAATAGGCCCTTGTTCTTGCTTTTTTGCACACGCTAGGCCCTTGTTCTTGCAATTTTGCACACGCGAGGCCCTTGTTCTTGCAATTTTGCACACGCTAGGCCCTTGTTCTTGCATTTTTGCACACGCTAGGCCCTTGTTCTTGCAATTTTGCACACGCTTGGCCCTTGTTCTTGCAATTTTGCACACGCTAGTCCCTTGTTCTTGCTATTTTGCACACGCTAGACGCTTGTTCTTGCAATTTTGCACACGCTATTTTGCACACGCTAGACCCTTGTTCTTGCAATTTTGCACACGCTAGGCTCTTGTTCTTGCAATTTTGCATTCACTAGGCCCTTGTTCTTGCTATTTTGCAAACGTTAGACCCTTGTTCTTGCAATTTTGCACACGCTATTTCGCACACGCTAGGCCCTTGTTCTTGCAATTTTGCACACAATATGCCCTTGTTCTTGCTATTTTGCACACGCAGGACCCTTTTTCTTGCAATTTTGCACACGCTAGGCCCTTGTTCTTGCAATTTTGCACACAATAGGCCCTTGTTCTTGCTATTTTGCACACGCTAGGCCCTTGTTCTTGCAATTTTGCACATGCGAGGCCCTTGTTCTTGCAATTTTGCACACGCTAGGCCCTTGTTCTTGCATTTTTGCACACGCTAGGCCCTTGTTCTTGCAATTTTGCACACGCTTGGCCCTTGTTCTTGCAATTTTGCACACGCTAGTCCCTTGTTCTTGCTATTTTGCACACGCTAGACGCTTGTTCTTGCAATTTTGCACACGCTATTTTGCACACGCTAGACCCTTGTTCTTGCAATTTTGCACACGCTAGGCTCTTGTTCTTGCAATTTTGCATTCACTAGGCCCTTGTTCTTGCTATTTTGCACACGTTAGACCCTTGTTCTTGCAATTTTGCACACGCTATTTTGCACACGCTAGGCCCTTGTTCTTGCAATTTTGCACACGCTAGGCCTTGTTCTTGCAATTTTGCTCACGCTAGGCCCTTGTTCTTGCAATTTTGCACACAATAGGCCCTTGTTCCAGCTATTTTGCACACGCCATGCCCTTGTTCTTGCAACTTTGCACGCGCCATGCCCTTGTTCTTGCAATTTTGGACACGCTAGGCCCTTGTTCTTGCAATTTTGCAGACGCTAGGTCCTTGTTCTTGCTATTGTGCACACACTAGGCCCTTGTTCTTGCAATTTTGCACACGCTAGGCCCTTGTTCTTGCAATTTTGCACACGCTAGGCCCTTGTTCTTGCAATTTTGCACACGCTAGGCCCTTTTTCTTGCAATTTTACACACGCTAGACCCTTGTTCTTGCAATTTTGCACACGCTAGGCCCTTCTTCTTGCAATTTTGCATACGCTAGGCCCTTGTTCTTGCAATGTTGCACACGCTAGGCCCTTGTTCTTGCAATGTTGCACACGCTAGGCCCTTGTTCTTGCAATTTTGCACACGCTAGGCCCTTGTTCTTGCAATTTTGCACACGCTAGGCCCTTGTTCTTGTAATTTTGCACACGCTAGGCCCTTGTTCTCGCAATTTTGCACACGCTAGGCCCTTGTTCTTGCAATCTTGCACACAATAGGCCCTTGTTCTTGCTACTTTGCACACGCCATGCCCTTGTTCTTGCAACTTTGCACACGCCATGCCCTTGTTCTTGCAATTTTGGACACGCTTGGCCCTTGTTCTTGCAATTTTGGACATGCTAGACCCTTGTTCTTGCAATTTTGCACACGCTAGACCCTTGTTCTTTCTATTTTGCACACGCTAGCCCCCCTTTCTTGTTATTTTGAACACACTAGGCCCTTGTTTTTGCAACTTTGCACACATTAGGCCCTTGTTCCTGAAATTTTGCACACGCTAGGCCCTTGTTTTTGCAATTTTGCACACGCTAGGCCCTGGTTCTTGCAATTTTGCACACGCTAGGCCCTTGTTCTTGCTATTTTGCACATGCTAGACCCTTGTTCTTGCAATTTTGCACACACTATGCCCTTGTTCTTTCTATTTTGCA